>BOPP01000050.1:4246048-4328207 GCA_017312745.1 Gryllus bimaculatus | reverse complement strand
AGAGGGAGGGGGAGGGGTGGCGGCGGCGCCGCAGCCCTTGGCCGCCATCCAGTCCGTCACAATGCGACCGTCCACTCCGCAGAGGAAACGAATAAAGATCAAGAGAGTGGCAAAACGGTGCCGCGCACTAACGGATAAAGCTCGCCTTTCTCCTCTCGCTTTGGAGCAGTCAAGCGACAGCCGTCGGTTGCTCCTACTGGACAGCGTGAGGATGAGATATAGTTTCTTTGAAATCATCAATTTTCAATGTCAGTCTTGTCCTCATAATGTGCTGCACCGCAGCTTTTGTCCTCCACTTGGAATGCAAGTTGTATTTTAACATTGTAGAACTGCTCTTGTCAAATATTTTGCACGCGCAAACTACTAGCTTGGCAATTTAACTGACTCTTTAATTATATAATTTAAAACAAAATTTCAACTGCTCATCAATTGTTACCCTAGCACTTGATGATTTATATCCCTTATTAATAACAAGTTTCTTGGCTTGAATAGTTCACCTAACATTACTGTCACCTAACATGACTGTGACATAATTGGAATTAAGCAACGAACGGATGGCGGGGCACAAACGTGGCCGTGACATAAGAGGCTCAACGCTCTGGCGCGCATGTCGGCACCGATTGAAGAATTTCGATTACAGATCCTTGCATAGTGCTTGGTTCCTGTTGGCGCACGCATACTAGTTTTCCCCTGCCACTGACCGCGGTACAGTCAACTTTGACACCCTTTCTCTTAATATACCATTATTTTTTTAAAATATGTTTAAACTATAGTTAACTGAAATTCACTGCTATTAATTTGTGAAGACATTTACAATTTTTATATTAAGAAAAATAGTGCACATGTTTATAGTTAAAAGATACTGAATCGTTATTGTCATCATTTTGTAAAAAGTTTAATGAATAAAATTTATGAACTTTCGAGTAATTCGTAATTCCTAGCTAGAAATGAAAATATCATGTTGCTGCTGCTAGGAGTAAAGACTTTCTTGTTATGCAACCCGTATAACACTCCCTAGCTGTGGTTCTTCAAATGTTCTTTGAGTGTTATAAATTTGTATTATAAGCTTTTGCAAATAATTAATATGCGAATTTTTTTAATGAAAATGAAAGAAGAATAAACTTTCCAACAACTCCAAATATATGATCACTTAATTTAGTAAGAAAGTTAGAAAATACTGAATATAAATAATATGCCTACGAAAGGTAATAAATAATATTTACTCTGTAGTATGTTTTATATTTGGTACTAAACAAATAGTACACAAGAAATCCAACCTCAATTGAGGCTTACTCGAAAACAGCGAAGTTCGAGATCGCCATGAGAGTTACTTTAAATCACAATAGTAGTTTTACATACAATATCCGTAGTTATAATTTGGAATTTCCTGTTCTAGAGTCTTAATTCATTTTTTCTCTAAATTAGTTTTTGCAACATACCTCCATTTTTAATGTTAATTTTTAAATACAGGAATATTTTGAGCTTTTTATTTTTATCACTGTTTTAATGGAATATTAATGGAATGTATTTTTTAATTGTCAATTTTTTATTTTTGATTAAGCAATTGTAATACAAAAATCTGATACAAGTCATTGCAAACCAAATATCTCAGTAAATTTGAATACATTTTTCAAAAACATACATGGGTTGCAGTATTAATTATTCGAATTCCTGAAGTTTATAAACCGTATGACCGCCTTCATTTATGCATACAGTACCTACAGTACAGTACACCTACAGTACCTCTTCCCTTCCCTTTTTTTCTCACATTACGGACAAAACTAATGTAATATATAATCACATGAAATTGTGTCTGCAGAGCACCTTCAGAATCAACCCTAAGTGTTATATCATCTGCTTCACAAATTATGTTAAATTGCCAAATCTCCCATCTAATAACCAAGCATATTTCATACCTCTTTCAGAACTTCTTTCAAGAAAGAGGGATGAGAAAATCTGCAGTTTGATACCTTTGTTTTAAACATTTTGTCGGAGACAAAAAAACTTATGTTTGAGAAAAAATCAATTTGAGGTTTTGTAATAAATTCTGTCTTTAAATAAAATCTGAAAGAATTAAACGTCACATCTATTTGTCCACCTGCTTCAGTATGTCTCATCAATATCAATTCCTGATTTTAAAAGGTTTATCTTACTAACAATTGCGCTTATGAATAAAAAGAGACTACATGGTCGGGGACTTTGAAAAATCGATTAATTTTATGTTTAAATAAACCCAAGCATCCAATACATATTCATTTCTCATTGGCGACAAACGTTTAAGGGAGAACAAAACTATACTAAGTAATCTTTACTAGTGATCCCACGTATTGCATTCTTAATAAAATAATCTTACATTTTATTTTTCGGTAGGCCTTGAAGGTAAGTGAGGAGGAGAATCTGCTTTCTCTAGCTCGGAAGGAGAACAACGTTTTGAAAATGTATTCAAGTCAGATTATAATTCATTTAATTTTGTAAACAGGGAAGTTCACATAATCACTGGGCAAGATAACATAAGTGGCAAGGTTCTTTAGTAGTTTTAACGATTATATTTATTATAAGGGTAATTTTAATAGACAATCAGTGGAGCGCCAACTATGGGTCAATTGTCCGAATATTCAATTATTCGAATCAATTTGGGGAGAAAACAAAATGTCAAAGTTGGGAAAATGTCAAAGTTGGGAACTGAAGCCAAGCTTCAGTATAATCAACTCCGCTATCTCAAAGAGCTTTTAAGACGGCAAGAAACATATCTTCACATGAAAAAAGTAGAATGACAATTTTTAATAATGTAACAACTTATTATTGAACTGACAACTCTGTATCCCTATGATTATTATGTTTTACAGATTGTTCCCAATTGATATCCAAAACATGTAACTATCCTATATTAATCACATAAGTTTCTATAAAGAGGTCAAATATAATTTGTCGAAACGTCAGAAAAAGGAAATGTATGACGATTTCATGTGATTCCTGAGTATCAATAATTGATCAATGAGATGTTTTTCATCAATCCTTCTATAAAGAGGTTCTGTATATTAATTTGGATCAATCAGAAGGCTCATCAACTTATGTAAGGAGATTTATTTGTCTCATTTAAGCATTACATGCTCTAGATATTTTTTTCTTCAGAAACACAGAAAGACAATGTGTAGGTCGGCGCCACATCTCGCAATCCAGTAGCGCAGGATCACTCCTACCTTCAGTGACAAACCATACACTACACTTACTGTACTAATGACCGTTGATGTTGGCGCGCCCGGAAAATAGTCAATCATCCATACTTAATACTACCGTACCGTTCATTCGATTGCAAATTAAGTTTTGTCAACTTATTGCTTGCACTTGCGGGAAGAATATAGGCATAATACGATGAGAATGTGCATATTTCTGCGCACATAGACTCCCGTTGATTATGATTCTTTGCTTACTCACTCCCCCCTGTACAGATCACTCCAGGCAACGGTGCTCTACGCAACCCGCCGGACCATGAAGTACCATTATTAAGACGTCTTCCTTGCGTATTCGGCTCCTGCTATTGTGTAATTTCTTGAGAGAGAGAGAGAGAGAGAGAGAGAGAGAGAGAGAGAGAGAGAGAGAGAAAGGCAGAGATGCAGAGAGAAAGAAACAGAAGAAGAGGGAGACAGACGTAGACAGAGGGTCAGGGACGTTGAGAGACAGAGAGAGGAAGAGGGAAGAAGAAAGAAAGAGATGGAGAGCGTTCTGTTATTTTGATATAAAATGACATAATATTTTCTGAGTATTTGATTTTTTTCAGGATTTCATTAATAATTAAATAATTCAACTATCCGCACATTATATCTTGATGCGAGTATTATGATTGAATTTTTTTCATTATCATTAATTATATGTTTTATAAAACGGATAGTAACATTGAAATGGGTAGTTATAACGATATTTTTTGTCATAGGTTTCTAGTTTCTTAATAATCTCTCTGCATATAATACGCAAAGGAAATATGAATAATTTTGCTCCATTTATTAGAAACTATCGAAACAAAAAATTGTTAGAATGCCACTGCTGGATATGCAATTACCTTCCTGAATTTCATGAAGAAGATTTATCCTAAAAATAAAATAAGGCTGCAGATTTATAACGGAAACACAAAACAGTAGGCCACATGCCACCCACGGCATCCGTTTAACTCCAACACGTGCTACCATTGTCCATTACTTGGAAACGATGCGTCCAAGAGCCTTAAAACTCTGTTTTCGTTTCACAGAAGGAACTCTTGTTCTAGACCTAATGCTACACTTCTTCCGCATTCTTTCATATTTTTGGATTGTACCCTCTCCATATTCAGATACATTCGAAGTGGAACCCAGTATCCAAATGTCTCTGTTACAACAATGATTTACAAAGTGCGGACTCTTCGAAAGGGGTCATCAGTACTCAATATTTTACAAATATAATGTGTTTGTGTATATTTATAAAACGTTCTTGTCTCAGCTTATCCAAAAATTAACAGAACGCTTGGCCTCTTAGTTTAGTAACAGAACTTCTACAAAATCTTGTTAGTAATACTTCATTATCCACCAATTATAAAGGGCGTTAAGCATGTTTGCATTTCAACTGCCAGCGAAAAATTTACACTTTGATCTCACATTTTATTTTTCGAGTTGTGCCAGTATTTGCAACTCAAGAACAATAGTTGCATCCATCATTATACAATAATTAGTTAAGTATGAATACATTATTGATCTCTAGTTAAACTATTTTCAGAAAAAATATTAATACTGTTCATATTGAAAAAAAACTATTTTAAAATATATTAATTAAATATTTCACCATTAAATGTTAAAGAGTTGCGAGTTCAACCTTATATTACTTTTTATGTAAAAGTTACAGTTACAGTTTTCTGTACAATGTATGTTAAAAGTAATGATGAATTAAAGGTAATTATTTTCTTTCGTCCTTTTTACTTCATTTCTGAGCTTAATACAATCATCCGCATTGCTGCATAAACCAATCGGTCGGTCCTCAATCAATCCAAACAAATGGAATGTCTAATTCGAAATAACTGATTATCGTATCACAGATTTTTATTTTTCTCACTCAGTTCATTTCGCTTGCAATATTGAGGTTTCATTATCTTCTTGGAAGTAGGAGTTGTTTGCGGAGAATTAGAACTGAATAATGGACGTGATGGCAAGGGAGCGGTGAGACGTAGACCAATACGGATTTCTTGGCACTGCCCCAGTATTTGTCCAATAGGACACACGTAACCGCTATGACACCGTTCCCTAGCCGGCCTCCAAACTTCTCCTTGGAACGGAAGTTAATTCCATGCAGTTCATTATCTGATTTCAGCCGCCTCCCCCGTCACGAAAGATCCAGCAACTCTGATTACGACAATATTGGGAAATGGAATTATTTTGTTGGTCAATTTCCACCGATATTTCTTATATAAGCGCTGGTGTTAATTGATATCGGATCCTGACTTTCCAGATATGCAAGTAAAGTTGAGCCAAGTTTTCAGAAACACGAATGAGAGTGGGTTCAGAATTTAATTGGTCAAATTGCATTTTTTCAAAGTGTATAAAACTTACGCCTGATTCCATCTACGGTAGTAGTAACTTCCCTAACCCCACTTCAAAAATTACGGGCTTGAGCAGACTACGTCATCCCGAAATATGAGCGTGACATCGCTTAACGCCGTCAAGGTGACAGGAAGGGGCGTTTCCAAGCCAACAAGTTCGCTGACCTGCGCATTTACCCTCATCCTGCTTTTACGACTACACCTCTCTTCTAGATCCCTTTTTGTGTCCCCCTCAAGAGGACATATTCTGTTTATAGGTAGTTCCTCCTGGTAAAGCTGCGTTTCTATCCGCACGATTATGTTTGCCCAGGATATAAAATATTTGTAGATGTTCTAATGAGTCGAATCTAAAAAACACATTGAAGTGATACAATACACTAATTGCATTACATTTACGAGTCGCATTTTTCATTTCGTTATCAACAAATTAAGTTTAGATAGGGATACTATGTCGCTGTTATAAAATTAATTTACTATGCAATAACCAACCAAATAATATAGCAACATAGACCGGTTCGTAATATTGACAAATTTCTCGCGCTTATCTGTAAGCGAACGCATAGGATTCCCTTTTTATTGGTGTTTTTATATCTAGCTCATCACCTCTCACGACCCGTAGGAGAGGAGTTTGAGAAACACAAAAAATTGTCATCGGTGTGATGTCTCTCAAAATCACACATTTGAATGAGTGTTCGCTGTACGAAGTAATTTTCAACACAAACATTTTCCAGTTGAAGGCAGTTACACTTTATACTTCTAATCGATGTCTTAGAACCATATAATTGTCACGACACTAACACTTACGAGGAAATCGGACCTTGAAGCAGCAGAATAGGAAACTCCGCGATATAGCACCTGCAACATATTAAGGGTCAATTTTCCATATCCAGATCTAGCCTCGAACCCGCAATCTTTCACATCGATGCATTGATGAGGAATACCATGTTCCAGCTAACTTGAATGGCCGGGTCAACACGAAACACTCTCTCCGTCAAAACGTCTTTTCAAAATTGGGCTAGTTACACGAGCAGTGTTGAGGTTATGTCCTACGCAATTCCTAGCCATGTTCCAGTAATCCGCATCGCAGTAGTTGCGGATTAAGGCGGGGAATCGCTGCGGACGTATTGATTAAAGCACTTCTCTTTCATTCGCTCGAGATAGGAGAGGAAATCTCGCGAAAAAAAACTCGCTGGCGGGGCGGCGCGTCCGCGGAGGGAAGGGACGGGGCTAAGCCCGTTGCGGCGCGAGTGGATTTACGCCCGGCCGCCGCACTCTCTTCCTCTCAATTTACACGCCATGAGTCTGGCGATCTTCCTCCGCCAGCGGAGGGTGAGATTGCACGATCGCGTGTTCGGGCGGAGCCGCACGCGCCGCGCGCGCCGTGCAGGTGCAGCATCGAAGCGGGGGAGCGCGGTGCATGCGGCGCGGCTGTTGGCGTGAGACTCGCTCGGGGTGGCGAAGGCGAGGAGAGTCGGGGCTGAAGGGGAGGGGGAGGGACTGCGAGGGCGTGCGGCCGAGGGTCGAGGGACCGAAGGGGGGACCCGGGCGGCGCGGCGGCCCGGGGCTGTGCGGGGCGCCGAACACGCGGAAAGTCAGAACGAAGTGCAATTTTGGGCGGCGCTCGTAGCGGGCATCGGGGGCGGGCGTGCGACCACCAACGCAAAGGTGGAGCGTACGGCGAACGGCGCCAGTCTGCATGATGCGAAGAGGGGCGGGGCGAGAGCGCTAGACAGGGGTGGGGCGGGGCAGCGCCAGCGCAGGGAAGGGGAGACACGAGAACGAAGAAGGAACGAGATTGCAGGAAGAAGAAGGAGGAGGGCACGAACGGGGACGGCGGCGCCCTCATCCCACCCGCAGCGCCAGACAGCGGGCGAGGCTCCGACGCCGCGCACCCCAGGTTCGGACGACGCCGGTCGCTGAGGCGGAGAGGGAAAGAGCAGGGAGGCGGGTGCGCGGCGCGGGGCGGCGCGCGCTAGGGGAGGTGGGACGCCCGCCCCGCCCACCCAGCTACTATTGATCTCCTTGTTTTGAGGCTCTCGAGTCTGGAAGAGCGGCGGCGGCGGAGGTGGAGGCGGCGCGTCGGCCGGCGCCGGGGTCAGGGCGGGGCCGGGGACGGATTTCCGGGCCATCAGTCTGTGACCTCGAGGTGTCCGGTCAACGCAATGTGCAATCGCGCTCTTCAAGATACTGTATCAACTCCTCAGTTTCATTGCCTTATTTTCTCGTCCCATCTACATGTTGCATTAAATGTCAAAAGAAATTCCGTTTCTTTCACTTGTCATAATTCTTCAATTTCAATATTTCTTGCCTACATTTTCAAGGAAGGTATATATTTACAAACTTTTTGAACAAAGCAGTAGGTGGCAACTACCTAAACGAATATGAAATATAAGAAAATACTACAAAACTACAAATGCAAAAGTAAAGATTCAAACGAAAAATAGAATACCATCAGTATAGTTACTATACTTTGTATCAATTTTGTGCATTTTTAGTTAACATGTGAGGTAAAATAACGTTCAGAAAGTAATGCTTAGTGTTGACGTATTTGGTTCTTGTAGTTTGTTATCGAGTCTCAGAACTGATTGTATTACTTGGTACGTTTATGGTAGAATTTCGGAAGTCATGTTAGTCTGAAGAAGAGTAAGGAATGCAGCTAAAACGTCAACCGAGCTTCTATCGAGAACTGACTGCCGAAAGAAATTGTCGTTGCTTCAGTCACAATAAATGACGCTTTGAGCCACTTTCTAACGATCGGAAATTGAACCACTTTACTACATTATTTGAATAGTATACATTAAAATTGATTATTTTTTGTTTCCGGACGCTGAACTCTATGGGCAATACTAACGTGATTGTTATAACCCCGGAGGTGGCGGTTTTCCTCCAGCACTGTAACATAAGATCCGTCGCTGACCTACACGTCAGCTTGGGATGTTCCTCTTCAAGATATCACCACCAGCAGGGTGCAGCCCCAGCCGGAAGAGTCTCTAAACTCCAGACTGTTCTCTCAAAATACAAATGTGGTAATGTACGTGTGAGTGTGCAAGGAGATAGGAGGGGCTTTGGTTTAGAAAGTAAAGATCGCGCATGGACCCTGGATCTTTGTTAGGGTACTGATATTTGCCTGAAATCGGAGAAACCATGGAAAAGTACCTATCAGAGTAGCGGGTCTCCTGCAGATATCGCCTGAATTCAATTTAGCCAGGTAGTTTCAAAAACCCACCCCCGACGAGACTCGAACCATAGGACCTTCCAATCAGAAACATTGCAGTGACATCTTTTCAACATATAGTATATAAGAATATTTAGCAAGTTATGCACGGATTTTTTTCCTTTTTAGAATACAAAGTAGCATTTCCACACTTTTATCTTCTGATACAAAAGCTATTAAAGTAAACATCTGATGAGCAACAGATCAAAACGTATTGTCTTCAAAACAAAGACAATGCGTTTTGAAGTGATCATGGAACAGAATTTAACATATCTCTGATGTGAAAATTATATTTTCTTGATTAATTAAATGAATCTTTCTCCGATTTTCCATAACTCTAATGTACGTTCAGAACCTTAAATAGGTTACGAATATGCTTCAAGCAAAATGGAAATGGAATGTATAGTTAAAATAATGTTGTGATGCTCTACACGTGAAAACTCTGTGAAATGCATTGAAGACTGGCAGTTGGGAATGTGAAAATAGCACGAAATTGCATGATAAAGAGGATGCGAAAACTAACATACATTTCTTTTCCTTCCAGAAGGTTCATTAAAAGGGTAGGACCTGAACATGGATTCTTGAAATGTAGCTTCCGTCAATGAGGAGAAACCAAAGCTGGTCTCTAATGATTCTATGAACTTCTATTCTAGAGAGCATTAGAACCGAGAACACATTTCTTATTAGAGTAATCGGTACTCTATCTTCCAGAATTCCGCAGTAAAAGTAACAGTATAACAAGGTTATCGTTACGATCCAAGTACATGATAGAACATTCCAGAGCTGTAGAGATATTCCAACACGCGACACTTCAGATCGATGCGTTGTCGCCACGCCAATACGCTGAGAGGAAACTACAAGCTATTTTCGTAAGAAAATAAGATCTACGGCTAAATTAGGCAATGCACACAAGCTTAATGAATAAAATGCGAAGTGAAACATTGAATTAGTGTTACCTAATCTTTTATCGTTCTGTAATTATAGCAGTCTAATTACAGTTCACTACCGGTGAGAAAATCACGCAATCTATTACGTTAGCAATACTGAAATTGAATTTCGTCCTAATTATGGTGCACAGATACCATGTGTGATCCGCACATAATTGGTACCTTTATTATCGACAACCACTAAAAAATTAAATATTCAAAAAACGAAAATTATTAATATTGATAAATTTACTATGAGTTGTTAAAAGCAGAGTCATGTGCATAAACCTACTTTTTAATAATTAATGTAAAAACTCCCTCAATGAAATACCACATTGTTAACATTAATATTCATGTTATATTAATATTAATATTATGCTCAATAATAAAAATGATACAATAATATTTGAGAAAATGTATGTAAAAAATAAAAAAAAGTATCGATGGGGCTTTTAAAATTACGAATAAATTTGTTACCAATGTTTGAAGAAACCACGTACTCGATTGTCCAGCTCTCGTGGTTATAAAGAAAGCACTGTAGTATGATTTTTCGCCGCAAAAATTCCTTTCTCTTGTTGAGCTCATGCGACTGAAATGCCATGCCGCAACTCGCTTTGCTAGTGGACTAATCCCGAGTTGTATTAACGCTGGCTCTCCGCGTGTGAGCCGAGATTTTCGGGCTTTGCCCCAGAATGGTAGCGCCCTCTCCGTAATATCGATCCCGACACATGCGCTGTGAGCGCGACTGTTTCTACTGCTCGCTCCCCGCAATTCTGGAAGGTTGGTCCATGTGGAACCGGCGGACTGTCCCGGGAGATCTAGGGCGTAGCAATTATAAAACTATAGCCCGCCGAATTATGGCAGCGCCTTGCAGTGTATTCAGACTAAGAACAATTAGGTTGTATATTCTGTTTATTATCAATTGAAACCAGAACCATGAAGGCAAATCATTTACGATACTAGGATTTTTTAAAATTTTATTTCAACTGTGCTTAACGCCTCTACCTCTCTAGGTACTAAACCAAGTCCATTAAATATAAAAAAAATATGCTAAAATTTTGGACTCAACAATGCTATGCAAAACAGGAAGGTATTACTGGTAGCGAGCGACAGCAAGCGTTAACAGCAAGTTCGTTTCACAAAACAGTTTGACTGTTATTTACAATCGAGGGCTTCGGGGATAAAATATATTCCATTTATATTATTGGTATATTACAGTTAAAATAATAGTATATTATTCCTCTCTCATGTATCTACTTCCCCAAAAGTGCTATAAGTTTTGTGTGTAAGAGTGCTTGCAAAAGCGCTTACTTACATCTGTAAGAAACACCGCAAACACGGAAACAGGATCTATTGAATAATTTAAAAATAAATCGTATATGTCCAAACTGTAGATTTTCAGTTCCATAAACAAATTCCTAAGACTGCCAAATACATTTGACCTTCTCACAATTAAATACGATCAACTCGTAGCCTAAATGTATAGTGTAACAAACTAGTGGTGCTAAAATAGCACATAGTTTCTCGTTCGTTCTTTCACGCAAAATTACACAAATTTTACTCAAGTTTTCGAAAAATAGTACCTTACCTACTTTCAAAATCTATTTTTAAGGAACACATTAAGAGAAAAATATCTATCTTCATAATTGTAGTTGTAGAAAGACACCGAAAAAGTTCAAACTTTTGCAATTTTCAAGAAATCAGAGTTTTCAACGAAAATGAAGCTTGCGCCATTCTCTTAAACGTCCTTCACACTATGCAAAAGCAAAATTTAATCAAAAACAATGGAGTCATTTTTTTGAAAATTTGGAAAATGTCCCAGGAGCTTTATGTAAAGTACTCCCCAAAACTAAAATATCGGCTTCAAATTCAAGGTGCTGCGACACCATCCAGATTGGTTAGGGATTATCAGTTTTGGAGAAAATTGGCTGAACGGTTTAGTCGTTAGCGTTGTTCAGAGTCTAACAGACAGACGGGCGGACACACAGACGTTTTGCCATCGACGATTTTTCGCTATCAGGGACCCACAACACATGGATTTTGGGTACATCACTAAATTTACCATCGGATTTATCAACTTTTTCGTTACCAGGGAAGGGCAATAACTGCTTTTGTGTCGAAATTCGCTGCTTTCCCGCGCAGCAAAACATAACTTTTTCTCTACTGCGTAAGTGGTAGCGAGAAAGTGAAAGTGTGTTGATGAAAGGCTATACTATGGAGTAAAAAAATATTGCAACTGCAGAGGCCGCGATTTAAAATAGCTTGAATGTATATATTTCTACTGACGAATTCTAAACACACACTGAGTCGTGGAGTAACCAAGCTCTCCCAAACTCCTTCCGAAAATTTTCAGTGTGATACTCTTATTATTAATAATAGTAACAATAATATCAATATTAATTATAAACTTCCATAAAATTTTAAAGACACGTATTTTAGGCACCTCTAATATCCTGGGGAAAGAATTGTAGAAACAATCACAACAAAGAAATATTCTCCTAACGAAGCTGGTTGCAACCTGGGGACGGTTTTTATGAGTAGCAGCTGACGAGAACTCATCTAAGAAAAACTTGGAATTCTAGATATGTGATGTGAATGAAGCAGCTCACTTGTAAAGAAGACTCGATACCTGTCTCACCCAACCCTACTTTCACACATCTTCTGGGAAATCTTTTTTTCAGCAGAATAATGCACAGGTTATAATGACAAGTGAGAGAGATGAGGTCATATAAAGTTTACATTTAGAATAAGAATTTCAAGATGCTGTAAGAATCATTTGGGACTCAGAGAGCGAGTCAATCCACAGCAGCTCTCCGTCCTCGCGTGGATGGAGTAAGAACTGGACGCCGGCCTTGCGTCTTCAGCTGAAGGCTCACCTTCAATACAAAAAGGAATAATAAAAGAAGAGCCATACATGATCGGTTGTCGTCCGATCCAACAAGGACCTTGTCGGAAGTGAAGGCTCTGGACATCTGGCGGTAATGTAACTGAGACCGGGACTGAGAACTACATAGCGTCGGAAGTGGATTGAAGACGATTACAGAAATATTGTGAGCTGTTATTGGCATTATAACCCTTGCGAGAGAGAACTCCAAATGATAATGTACCAACTTTGACAACAAAAACATCCGACCTCAAATATTACAGAACAGAAAGATTGGCTGACTGTAGAAGTGTCGAACCCATCTCCTGACATCCTTGAAGATATAACTCCAGAACTTAACAGAAATTCAATCTCTATCTGAAGGAAAGAAGGAAGAAAATCACAAGAGAGTGGACCAGTTACCAAGTTCCACTGATTCAAGATATAAAAAAGGATCTACTCTCAGAAGACGAAATAACGATATCAGGTAATGAGTAGAAAAGGCGGCTGAAATAAGTTGCATGCCACGAAACCGGTTCTCAAGATAGTGCACAGATATACCTGATAATTCTAAGATCTAACATTGACTAAGCTATCACCACCATCCAAACTGCTTCATGAACAGTACACCCTTCTTTATCTCTGAGGCACTCACACACTCACCTTTTGAAGTAGCGACCATAAATCGGACTCCGAATTAGAAGAAGAGGTTCGAAAATATTCAGGTGTTATATATAGTCTAAAAGAAGGCACCGAAGAAAACAGAAAGAGATCTTCACTTATCAAAGAATACGATTCGAAGATGAGTTTGTATCGCGTAGATATTAAATCAAGGATTGAGGAACACTGTAGGTACTCTAAAGCTACGTCTCTCATGCCCATAAGAATCACGAGAACCGTCGGTTCTGAATCAATCAGAGCCTGATCTAGTATGAATTCTTAAAATCCAGAATATCTGATGAGATATAAGATCACATTGATTTTATCAGTCACCCACCGAAGAACAAAGAGCAAATATAGGCGATCCAGAGAAATAAAGTGTTAGTTGATCCTTGAGTAGGTGATCCTACTCAGCACCACAAGATGCTTTACATATTGCCTGGATGCTTTACATATCGAAGCTTCAGCATAGCATTAATCAAAAGACCAACAAGTTCCTCAAAGAATGACTTATTGCAAATAAAGGTCATTCGCTCCGAAATGTCTGACTACTCTGGGCGGGTATTTCGAGAAGGCTCGTACTAATCGCTGCCTTCAAAACTCTAATATCCTCCTCGTAGCAGGCCTGTGCAAAAACTGACTCCTGTATCAGATATCGAAGACCAGTCCTAGATTCTCCCAGCTCCTCTGCATGATGACCACAAGTCTAGGGTATCATTCTTTAATTTACACAAGAATGCTGCAGCAGTAAAAATGCTGCTAAACAAAATCAAACAAAACTGTTTTTTAAAAAGTATTATTCTCACTATTCAAAAATACTTATAACACTAAAAAACTAAATATTTGAATAAAATCAACGAATATTGCAATGACATAATATAGTACAGTATACAGCAAAACGTTCGTTACATACCAAGAACGTCAAAAAAATTGTCGTTCCCAAACGTAACACGTGAACAGTATAAATTTAATCGCGGACGACTTCTTCTTTGTAGCCTTTCAGTCGCATGACCTTAATTTGTTATAAGCAGTGATGCACTGAATATGAGAATTCTGTCGGCACCTGCAGTATAAAAATAGGCGGAATAACGCAATCAAATGTTTGCATTTTTCAGTCCAAAACAAAATTGTTCATTGTTATGAGATTTCCTACATTTTCTAAAGGACCAAATAGAACAATTATGAGATTTTCTCCAAATACCAGGATAAAATGTACCGAACTCTGCTCTCATGACCGGAAATCGCATAAGTTTTCTTATGCCACACGTTACAATCTACTCCATTAGCTTACCTATTGTAATACGCATTAGAAACTGGGTTGTCCTTTAAGTACTTGTCCAGCGATATATATTTCTTACATTTGGACGAGTTGCCAAAATTGTAGCACAGAATGTTGACTTGATTGAACCAGTCCATCTTAGAAGGCAGGTAGGCATTATTTTAAATTTTTTCGCGTCAACAGAAAGTAATGGAATGGAGTGTAGTACGTAAATACACGCGATATTGTGCGCCATCTGATCCCATGCCAGTTGGAGCCAGACAACAAGAGAACAAAGTTCTAGCAACATTGAGCAAAAAGACAGTGAAGAAGCCTTTTCAGATGATTCTATTTATGAACAGAGTAGAAATAATGGAGTTAAGACTTAACAAGACGGTTGACAAGTTTTCTTAAATGGTCTGAGATATCATCTATTGAAAGAAGCACAGAACCATAAACGACAGTTTTATCGAGCGGACCATTCAAATAGCCACTAGGATAACCAAAAATACTCGTCAGCAAGAAAATAAAAATATAAACTGTTCCCAAAATGACAAAGAACACCGCCACGATATTGAATTGAAGTGGTTCTGTATGATATGTAGAGAGAGAAAAGGATAATATATGATACTACGATACACATTTAAAGTTCATACACATTGTGAAATAAAAAGAAACCCATCATTATTAAATTGAAGAGCTTATTTTTAAAGTGACGAACCTCCACCATATATCAATATTTCTAGGGTGTCACTATCTTTCATTTGTACTAGAATCGTGCAGCAGCAAAAATGTTGCTGAACAAAACCACACAAAATTATTTTCCAAAAAGTATTATTGCTTTATCATACATACTGCTTTTCCAACATACTGACCGATATTGTAATAAAAAATTTCGTTTTTTCTACGTTAAACGGTATCCGAAAACCGTTTATTCCTATCTTGAACTTTCATTTTGAAGGTGAATACTTTCCCTTCCTGAACTAGTCGTGCTAAAACATCGGGTACTTACTCGCCTGTATTTTCACGCAACAGATTTCATTAAGAAAAAAATATATCTTCATAATTGTAGTTGTCGGAAGACGCCGAAAAAAATTTGATATTTTGCAATTTTCGAAAACTCAAGGTTTCTATTCTATATTCTAACATTAAATCTCCATCATTCTCTTAAACGTCCTTCACACTATCCAACAAGCAAAAAACAACAATGGAGCCATTAAAAAAATTGGAAAATGTCCCAGCGGTTCATGTAAAGTACCCCCAAATTATTAAATATCGGTTTCAAATTCAGGGAGCCGCGACATCAGCCAAATCGATTGGGGAATATCAATTTTGGAGAAACTCGGCTTAACCGTTTAGCCGTTAGCATTGTTCACAGAGGGACGGGCGGACGGACGTTATGCCGTCTAATGATTTTTCAGGGATCTAGAAAACATGGATTCTAGCTACAATACGATCTAGAGGATTTTGTTGATAAATTTAGCAACTATATTTATCCACTTTTCTGTTACCAGGACTCGGCAATAAGTGTTTTTCTGCCTAAAATTTGCCTGTTTTTTATTAGCATTTCTTATATAACTTTCTCTCTACGTACTACGTAGCGAGAAAGTAAAAATTGTGTCACCTTTTAGATACGTTCTTTAATATGCCTGAATAAATTGAAGAGATGCAAATTAATCTTACTACCCATTATGTGGGTCTTTCATTTTCTTTTCACAGCATAGTCCGAGGTTCTTATTGAATAAAACGGAGAGTACATGTTTATTGCTTTGTATAGTTTTCAGTATTTTCATTAATTTGGAATATTTTAAGCGAACCAGGCTTGAAAAACTTACCAGCCAGGTATTAGCTGTATCATTGTAACGAGGTGTGAAAATCATTAAATATATGAGTGAAATTTTTAGGGTATACGAAATATTTCTAAGAAAATTGTACTTTCTTTCAAAATATTCGATTATTTGATTTTCTTCCTAGTCTGTATATATTGTATAAATGTTATTTTCAATAAATTCATTTGTTCATTCAATTTCTGTTAACACAGTTGTTCTTCTAATTTGTTTATTTTTATTTTCAAAATAACGACAGACTACGAGTCTTTCTGTTTTGTTTCTGTTATTTTTTAAAAACGTTTATCATTACCAGAAACACAGTGATTAAAGTATTATATTTTATAAAAATAAAATTGTAAATGGATTTGGTAAATACTTTGATTTAATTGAATATTAATTGGGAGCTTGGAAATTAAAAACGCAATTTAGGCAATATTGTTTAAGCATCTTAAAGAATACACATCGCAAGTTTTTGAATCACAAAATTAATTAGCTATTGTATGAGCTACTGGCAATACCTTCCAACATAGTATAAAGATTGAGGTTACGAAAACAGAATTTCGTGTTAATTAGTGCACAATGAACAATATTGATAGTGTCATCTGCACGATTTGAGCGAACTACACCAGAAGTATAACTAGTACCTCAGCGTTTCATATTCATGAAACTGAAGGAGTAAAGAGTGGGAGACACTCCCAATAAAGAGCTATAACATATTTTCCATGTAAAATAGTTTATTACATAGTTTTGTGGGGAGAGGACTTTGAGCATTGCTATCATGGCGAGTAGTTTTATTTAACTTTATTATTGTTATCGAATTGAAATTATTTTTTAAACTTCTGCTTAACTATAGTACATCTGCAGAGTGTCAACTTTACTTTGTTTCTTTGCCGGCGATAAATACAAATGCTAACTAGCTTCTAATTACAATTATTGTTATTCAAGTTTGTCGAGATCGGGTAATGAGGAGAAATTCGTGGGTTTCATTGGTCGGACGTAATATCTTAATCCACATCCACAACAAAAAAGTATTTCTTTTTCATTAATCGGTACATTGCCTGTTTACAAGTAGTTTGCCCGTCAGTCTCGCGGCTGTCGGAAGCACTTCGGTGTCCATAAGGTGATTCCGAAAGTGCTGAGTAAGTAAAGTTTACTTCTAGTTACTATTAACGCGGACTTTTTACCATTCTTACAATTATCATTGTTAAATATTACCTTTATTTGGTTTCTACAATGCCTTGTCTGAGTGACAGAGAAACTCATAATAGGGAGCAGTGACAGAAATACCGAAGACAATTTTGGAATTGACTTGAATTCTAGTGATAAATACCAACCATACACAACCAAATACAAACCATTTGGACGATATTGAACATCATCTACACAATATTTTTTTTCTTTTTGTTTCGTAGTCAACTGCAGTGGATGTCCCTATAAGAGAGCAAGACTAGCAGATAATTCTTCCTCTGCCACTGAAAATGTTCCTCGCCACTGGGTAGATACTTTTTTAAGGTGGTCGATGACATCAGGTCAATGTTACACCTCCTGCCATATAAAATAAATATTTTTAATTAATTCGTAAACGTCCTTCTCAACGGGTTTCGTGGCCCAGAAATGTGCTTACCACTATTAAAAAGTTGCATTTTATAAGGCAGGTGGTGTAAAAATGACCTAATGTCATCGGCCACTTTAAAAAAATCGATGTACTAGAGGTTCAAAATTATCATAACTGGGTTAGATTTGATAACTGTCATTCCAGAACTGTTTGCAGAGCTCAAACAACATTTTCTACAATCTTTGAGATTTGAGACATGTTAATGTCTCGATGTTACACTCATGTTACTTATTTTTCAATAGTCAAGTAACTTCTAGGTTTCAGAGGAAGATATCCATTTTGAATGTATATGTCCAATAAATCTAACAAATATCTCATAAATATTATTATGATATGCGACAATTCTACCAAGTTTATGACTGATGTTCAACACCATTTGGGTAAGAATATGGATGTAGGATATACACCCTTGTCAAAATATTTTGAATTGAACGTTACAGAAACAATAAAAGGATTGAATAGAAATTTTACTATGAACAACTGGTTCACTAGTGTTTGTTTTGTAAATATATTACTGGAACAAATGCATAGGATAATGTTATTGTGAATATAAGAAATAATAAACGGGAGTTAGCAACTGCATTTTGTAAAGTGTCTCAATCGGGAGGTAAATTTTTCACTATGCTTACAAGGTCCTAAAGATCAGTATCTCTTATCGTAAAGAACAAGTGTCATCCTATTATTCTCCATGGTCACAAAACCACATATAAACCAGGAATCTAAACAGTCATAAACTATACATGTCTTCACATCGTTAAATGAGACTGTGGATACTTTCAACCAATTGTGCCAGAAAACGACACGATGGGCTTTATGAATTTCTACAACCTGCTGGACATTACTTGCACAATTATGTAGTATATGTAACAAATTTTATGAAAAAATTAAAAAGTCCTCCAGAAAAGCCATAGTCAAGAATGGACTTTAGGTTGGCTTTAATTAAAGATATTTCTATTGTCAAACTTGATATTGACTCTTGGCTCCTTAATCTGAGGTTTGACTGATTTGTTTACAGTTCCTAGAATGTGATATAGTATGTTCCTTGGTTGTGATGTAGGTAATGACACTTGTCCAGAAGAAAATAAAGTGCATCAAAAGAGTAATGAGCTTTTAGAAAATGATTTGACATTATATGTGTTTCTTCATTGTGATTTTCTTCAATTAATAATTTTCTAATATCGTTCGTTTTTTTACTGTGCCTTCTTATTTTTACTGTTTCTCAGGAAAATATATTCACAGAAACGGATTTTTCATTTTTGCTCCGAAATGATATTCCAATAGTTGTGAGTGTTACCGTTAATTTTGAGTTGTAAATGTCGACCTTTTATTAACAGTTTGCAAACTAACTTTTAAATGTGTATCAGTCAACAGTGGTAGATTTCGTGTTGTGAAATGATTAAACATAACCCATTTGGGAGAAAGCACATTGCTTTGAAAATAAGTTGGTGGAACTTAAAAAAAATCTCAAGAACAACCGTTACACTTCTAACAAAAAACTATTTTTTGTCCTTAAAAATTATTTAAAACTTAATACGCATTTCTTCATGAAGTGTTGAGTCTCTGCAATGCTTTATTGCAATCACGAATAAATTGAGAAAAAATACAATATAAAAGTATTTCATCATAAGTAATAATCATGACATATAAATCAAGTTTGTGTACTTAATTTTTTCTCTTCATGGGGCTATTCCAGCTTCAGGTTATACCGTTTTCGACTATCCGCATCGGGTACCCACTGCGTACCTCTTGGGGACACATATTAACCTTTATACTAGACACTGACACACTTGCGGGCTCCTCTGTCTTTGGTCAGCAGATTCACAAGGCCTTCCGTGACATCACACATACATGGAAGAGAGGGGAAAAACAACCACGCTCACGGCGAGAATACCCGCTACTTTTCAGACCGAGGCCCTAAGTCGGCACCCACTCAAGCCACCCCGACTATCCAGGTCGGCAAGTTTGCGGACTTAAAAACTTTTAAAAATTATAAAAAGACATTTTAAATGCAGAAATATTCTTTTCCGAGTAATAAAAAACTTATTTACGTAGGTAAACGGACTAAAGATTTAATTTTGTAGTATTGCTAACGAAACAGCAATCTACACTTCTGGCTCTACTTCTACCACAAACAAAAGGAGGGATCAACAAAACGTGCGCTTTGTGAAGCTGCATTTATTTTCAGAAACAAAACAAGGGGTTACCTTAGCATTTGCTCAATGGGTCAGGGAAACCGAACAAAATACTTCATCAAAGTGACCCAGAAACTGAAGAAGTACATTACTCGTTTCAATCTTTTAGAGGTGTACGGTCTTTTAGAGGTCAGGCATTTTCAATCTTTTAGAGGTGTACGGAATAAATCTTAACTAATGAATAATAATAATAATAATAATAATAATAATAATAATAATAATAATAATTATTATTATTATTATTATTATTATTATTATTATTATTATTATTATTATTATTATTATTATTATTATGTTAGGTATCGAAGGTGGACGCTACCCCCACTTGGAGCTGCTTGAGGGATGGCGACCTTGGAGAACGAGAGTCTGATCTGCCAACCCAAGGGTAGGACCTAAGGAGTACGGTCATAAGAGCGACGTTAAAATAATTAAGACCACCACGGAGAAAGTTCAAACTGCCAATAGAACGTAGTTCATCCAGTTCATGTTGCAAGATTGTGAAGATTAATTTAAAAGAACCCCCATGCAGCACTGGAATCTACGCAGAAGTTTGGCTAGCAGGTAACTTATCAATGGTTGAAGCTTAAGCAATATAAGGATAAAAATTCCGAAAATTAAATTACTTTGTATTTTAAGTTGGCAACACCATTGTTCGCATCAAAATGTGCCTGAACTTACCGTCGTGAAATAAAAGTACAAATAAATAGCGGATGTGATCTTTCTCAGCAGAATCCAGAGAAGTTGAAAAGCAAATCGAAAAACAGCGGAAAAGATTGTCATTTCCGTGGAGAATTCCAATCTATAAACAGGCGGTTGACCGAAAATTCTGGGCTTGACGGTGCCAAACCCACCGAGACAAAACACCTCATTACCCTCCTTAATGTGGATCTATTAAAACGCCGCATGCTCTCAAATTTGATAAAAGTATCTACCTCTTGAATTCTTATTTCTGGTGCAATGGGAAAATCCTCAATACAGAGAAGTATCAATCAGCGTTAAGGTTGCAAAATGCGGTATCAATAATAATGATAATAATAATAATAATAATAATAATAATAATAATAATAATAATAATAATAATAATAATAAAGTTGTTGGTGATGATGATGATGATCCTCATGCCGGCTCATATCGTCGGGGTCGTTAACATGGTAGCTGTAATCCTGGGAACGAAGGGTCGCCATTTTGGTCGAAGTCCTGCGCATGCGATAGTGCTGTTCACTGATGGATGGGCAGAGACAGCCAAGGGCAAATTGTGAGAAAAAAAACCTTTTTCCGGTATCAAGTACTCCAAAAATATACTTCTGATTACAATATGTATACGATAATGTAATTCGCTGGAGCCCGAAAAATCTACTTTTTCGGCATCAGGGACTCACGTAGGACACATTTTTTGGTCGAAAAATCAGCTATTTTTCTTGCGGTATTACCCAACTTTCTATTTCTTGATAAATGATACGAGAAAGTAAATATTGCTCTTTCAGGTTCACGCAAAACAACAATTGACAGCACGAATCGCTCTCGTTGACCACAAGGGTAGTTATTTCAGCTCACAGAAGTTTCGTTGAGGAACCTCTTCTTTTCTTACCCCACCATTTCTCTCTTCCCTGTGTTGCCCGGCGCCTGCTTTGAAATAAACCTCAAAGGAGCCGCGGGAACTTGACGTCAAAATAAGCTCTCATGGGCCGCAGCCTGACAGTAAAGCCGAGAATAAACATTTGTATTTTCATGTTGAAAATAAACTTAAACTCTGGCCGAGCGCAGACGATGCTCTGAAGACGATGTCCCGAAGACATAACACAGGCGAAGAAAAATAAAGTACTGGAAATGGGTCGATTGGCTACAATTCAAAGGGCTATGTGAAGCAGGCGCACTAGCAACGGTTGGCTTGCGCAACTGGCGCCGCAGCCGCCTCGCTCGCCCCCACCACCACAGTTGCGACCGCCGCCGCCGTCGCCGCCCCCGCGCCGACCCCCCCCCACGCCTTCGCCGACGCCCTCACCCTCGTCCCCGCCCTCGTACCAGCCCCGCCGCAATCATGGTAGAAATACTGAGGGTGATGAATTACGCATGTGGCGCTTACGGAGGGCGAAAAGGTGTCTTTGCCTCCGAAATGGCGGTTAAAACTATCGTTATAGATGTTTTGAAGCACTTTTAATTCCATATGCAACACCAATATAACGAAGAGACATCTTTATGAGCCGCTCTGATTTGTCCAATGTTATGCTCAGCAATGAATCAGAATCAACCCGTCAATTAAATACCGCTGTCTGTTCGAGACAGGGGGATACTTTCCCTTGGGCGAAATTGACTGGTTTACGGGCTTCTCCGGGGACGTTTCATCCCCCTTTATTTGCTCTCCTTCGCTATGGCCGCAATCGTCACCTTCGTTGTCAAAGTCGACATCGTTGTCGCCGTCCTCGTCGTCACAATCTCGTCGTCGTCATAACCGGAATCGCCGCCGACGCTTTGATGCCATGCCATACGCCGCTTGCAGATTCACAAGCGACGGATAAGCCACGCTGAGCCAGTAATTTACGGAGAGAAGCTGGACAAGTTAATTTGATTCAGTAAACACGGACTGAAAACGTATTACTAGAGCTTTTCTGGGGCGGAATTAACGACCCAAGACGAAACGTAGCGCTTGTAAAATAATGGCTGAGAAGTCGACGAGCCAGAGCCGGAAATAATGTGCGTCGAAGTCGTGGTGAATTCAAGGGCATCCCTCCATGTCGTGAAATTCACAGACCATGCAGAAATGACGGAGTGTCGCATCTTGGTACTACAAACAAATTCTGATACGAGGGGGAGATGCAGCCCTGAAATGACATGACATAGACTTTTGAAATATTTACCAATCAGAATTATGCGTTGTGTACGTTATACATTAATATATGTAGCGATTTAATGAAAGATTCTCCTCGTAAATAGCCTTCAACCTATTTTGCCCAACTCTCTGAGCAAAAATAACATATATTGTAAATATCGCAAACTTATGCGGTTTATCGCATAATATCCTAACTATAATAGAACTTTTGTTATTTCAAACCCCAAATATTTTTCATCATTGCATACTTATTTCATAAACTGTGATCGCGACAAATTATTGGGAGTTACATCTCATGATTACCGAGTGCTTCATGCCATCTGTTATGTTTGTTACAAAAACTTTTAAATGTACTGATACATGTATAAATAAGGAACAAAACACATCCATTTATTAAACACACATCCATTTATTAAACTAAAAACAGCAAAATATGTATCACCTGAAGGGGAGTGGTATCTATAGTGTTATCACAGAAAGTACTTCCAATTATCGAAAAGACATATCGCTAGTCAGGATCTATGAAGTCTTCTCTCCAAAAATGGTATTTTTGATATTTTTTCGTTCCCGATCTCATTTAACACAATAACTTAACTACTCTTGTCCACGAGAGGGAGTAGGTTCACGTTTGGTTTATTCCATAATAGGTTTAATTCAAGAATACAAAATTAGCTTCGTACTGGTTACCAAGAAGGGTTACGCTGCCTACTATAATACCACCATTAAGGTTTTGCAGTTTTGACAAGAACTGTGACTGTACGTTACAGCAATACAGCAGTACTGACATTACTGCAATACTGTCATACATCATGTTCCTTTTCATGAATTATTTTGTTGTTGTTTCCTTGTGACGGCCTCAATAACCCGGACCCTTGGTTAACCTGAAACTGGATAATCGCGAGTCTACTTTTTTGCTGATCCTTAACTTTTTACTAGATTTTCTTATTTTTAACCCATTTTAAAAAATATCTCTTCTGTAAGAAAAAATGTGTCAAATTGCAGGATTTTGGGGGCAAATATAGGATTTTACAGCCAAAAATATTTCATCAAATTGTAGGAGTTTCCTACGATATAACGCATGAAAATATACGATTCACACTTACATTTTTGTTCGTTGTCCTTGATATGTTTGCTAATCACTGAAAAGGTCTCCCGAAAAATGACAATTTTGAGATACGACTTTTTTCCGGAGTAGATATACAATCTTTAATATAAATATTAAAGGTCCACAGTCCAGTTCCTCAGCCATCCAGAAGCCTTCTATCACTTTTTTATTCAAAACATTCAAATTTTAAACTTTCATGTACAAAATAAATTGAGAGTAATGTAGATGGGAGAAATAATATGAAAACTGATACCAATTGACTGACAATCTCAGAAAGACCAGATCCTATTTTAGAAGTAAGTTTGATGAATTTTATTTCAAAAATAAATAAGTTTATACGATTTTTCATTGAGTGCAAAAGCCTTCCTAGTCCTCTTTTTAGGTGTACCGAAAGATTTCCTTGTTTTATTTCAATGTACTCAATCGAAATATTATATTTTATCACTCTCAGATATGCATTTTCTAAACTTTGCTAGATTTAAAAATAGACCTCAAATGAATACAGAATAATTGGAAAATTTTGACTGATTAGTTTTGTTGCAATATTTGAACTTCTAAATAAATTGAAACGAGAACCTATGCTTGGAATATACCATTATGCCACTAGTTGGGGTATCATTGCCCTCTTGTGCCATTATATTCCTACTAGCATTCGCTGAAATGTATAAAGAGTTTTCTCACTTAGACTGGAGTGGTAAATATTCAAAGCGAGTTAAAAGTTGACGTATTTTATAATCATACTTTTCAAAAAAGATTGTTTTATGCTGTCAATTATTTGAAAACGAACTATATACAATACATAAGATAAAAACTCTATTTAAGATTACCATTATAAATGTTGTTTTACGATGACACTACGTACCCATTAAAGAAGGGGAGAGAATGTTTTTCGCAGTGTAGTTGTCTAGAAATATACTTAAAAATAAATGGCTAAAAACAAATTAGAAATGAAATTATAACGTTGCCAGTTTGAATAAATAACAAAGTATTTGAAATTGTGCGGGTAAAAACATAATACACATTTCCTCTTGAAGTATAAAATAGTCTTACAGGATATTGTCTTAAACGTTTATATAAGAACATCGTATGACAGGAAGCGCTCTCTTCGCCATATAGTCTGCTCTCATAACAAACACCGTCTTAATACGATGCCTGTGAGTATCGTCTTATTGATCGGTAGCACTCTGTTTAGTTTCGCAACTAACGTTTGAAAGAATTTTCTTTCAATTGGAAGTTTCTGTGGGACGTTTTGGATTCTCGCCACAAATTTAGTAGCTATAGGATATTATAGATAGCATGTAGTCCATCATAATACAGATAGTCCAAGTTCATGTCGTGTACGTTTCCAGGTCCTAAATTCTTTGAACACAATATTAAATTTACATTAAGTTTATAGTACTTTCATAAGAAATTTCGAAACTACACTGCAAGTAAACAGTAAATAAATTTAACTAATCAAACTTTATCTCCATGTATGAGCGATGTTCAACATATTTATAGTTATTTTCCTAGGTGATTCAGCTTTCCTCCGCAAACCGCTTTCCCCCGCGTCTTCCGTTTTCACATCCAACATCTCAAAAATGTTTAAACAACATTATTTACAAACTATTTCCCTCTTTTCACAATATTTTCTTCTAAACAATTACTTGAATTTCTTGCATGGCACTTAGAAAGCCATGTTTAGATTGAAATATGCGAGTTTCCGAAAATTAAATAAACGTCATGACTATGAATATTCATGGCCTGTTATTAACTTGTCAAAAAAAGCACATATGCAAAGTGTTATGAAATTTCTGACTTATGTAATCTTTGTAAAGCAAAAAGAAACAACTTATATAATGAAAACAGCAAGAGCGGCTCATATGATATTGAGTTGTGGCTTTGAACAGCGCCTAGTAATAGGGGCGTTCTCGGACTCGAATATTTCGTAAGCGAATTTGCGATAGTACTAAGGTACGAGTATTATAATGGCGATATTCTGAATAAGAAAGAGCAGAAAGGATTTTTGTGCATTTCAGTATCATAAACGACCTTTTTGTTACAAGAAATCGTTCATAAAATATCTTATAGCACAGATAATAAGTATGCCGTTTTGGTACGAATAATTGCGTCATCATACATTCAACCAATCAATCACCGTTTTTCGCACAAATGTCAAATACCCGTGACTTCACAACAACGTTTCCAAAAATTAATTTTGATTATCGTATACATTTATAATGCTGATGTACAAAAAATTACGTATGAAGTTTATAATATTGGTTTATTGCATTCGTAATAATTCGCATTAATAATGCTGTTACACAAAAAAAATAGCGTATGGAACTCGTTTATAATGTTGCTTCATTGCAATCGTACAAATTCGAAAACGTGCTCTAAGCGTCGCTCTTTTTCAAAACATGTACTCATGCAATAAAGCTTAACATTATAAACTAATTGCTTAAACTATAATTCTAGTCTGGTCGACGCGATGTATTCGACCCTGTGACATATGTGGCAAAGTACGCCGACACCAGGGCTGTGGTTTCGAATATCACATAAGGGATACATGTTTTCAGTTGTGTTTGTGGCATGAAGGACATTCTCAGTCCCTCATGTATTTTCCTAATTCGTTGCTGTCACTGCCAATTAATATTCTATGGGAATTTTTTCATATACCACAATCAAATATATGATACCGGACATCTATTACTTATTTAATTATTAGAAGGTATCTAATTCACTAGCGATCGTATTAATTCTATATTGAATTGAAGACTAATAGAATCTTACATGCATCTTAAATTAATCAAGGAGTGGAAAGTAGGCTCTAAAATCCAAAATTCGTCACATCTATGTCTTTGATGAAGGGCAGGTTTTTATTGTGTTTAGTAGTTGTTTTAATTCGTATGATCTTAATAAATAAAAATAATAGATAATATTAGAGAATTACAAATCGAAGTATTAAATAATCGACATATGAAGGTATCGAAAATTTCGCTTGTTAGGTATCGAAAGTAGCTTTATCAGCGATTTCTTTGGGAGAACATTATATGAATAACCAAATGGATGAAAATAATATAATATTATTCTAATCATTTTCAAATTTCCGTACCATATCGAAAATAAAAATAAAAAAATACTTTGGTTAACATTATCAGTGTAAAATCATTATCCACATAGCTTTTTAAATATTTGCCCTGAATTAGTCAAAATAGTATATTTTAAATGAACTGTTTAATAAATTGAAAAAATAACAGTTTATTTATATTTATTAATATATCAATGTTGTTGAAAATTCACATTAGCAACGACGATTAATTCGATTTCAGTGTTATATTCAATATGATAAATTATCAATTTCACGGGATAAATTTGTCAATACCGACAATACGTTTGTATAAAATTTTATTTATATTGTAATGACGTAATGTCAAAGAAAATGTGAATTATCGAGTCAGCAGATCTGACTTATTCTAGAGCAATGAAGTTATTATCGATGCAGTCGAAGTAATAGGATAATGTATAGGCTTTTTAAATATATTTAGTTTTTAGAAATAACAAAGCAGAATTTTACATAATTTAACCATTTCAATTGTACAGTATCATCAGAAAAATATAGAATCTAACACGATAAACCTCACAAAATATATTGATTGAATGAAAATGTAAGAATCCGTGATCCAGAACTTGCCTCGTCTTTTTCTGTGGCATGGCACAAGAACGAGAGCACAGTAGTAGCCAGACGTCTTACAAACGCTGCGACGACCACAAACGTTGCGACTTCGAAATCCCCTCCGCCGGTAGGCAATAGAAGAGATGAGATGTAGTGCATCCGTTCGTCGTCGTTAATAAGACGCAACGACTCAGAAAATGAGAGCGCGCCGGGGGCTTCGGTCGTGAAACTAGAGAGGCCGTCGCCAACGGCGCGCGAGGCCCTTTGGCGAGGGGAGCAAAGGGCGTCCTGGTGCGAGGCGCAGACTGCCAGGTGGACTCGGACACACCGGGCCCACCTGACCCCGTACCCGCCTCCGCCGCCGCCACTCTCCCTCCGCCGCCCGCACGCCTCCTCCCTCTGTCCCCCCTCCTCCGCGCCGCCGCCGCCGTCGCGCTGCGCCGTGCGCCCCAGGACCGAAATAATTAAATTGGCCGCAGCAAGGAGTGACGTCGCCAGGGGCGGAGCGCGGGGGAGGGGGGACCTTCGACGAAGGCGTTTGGCGAGAGAGGGGAGGGGCGAGGGGCATGCTGGCCTAGGGCGCCGCAGAGTGGCAGAGTGGCCGTCGGCGCGGATGGGGACTCGCGGCCGACTAGAGGAGGGGGTGGACGCTCCGAGCTACTTCGCACACGTCACGTAATATTTTTCACAGATAAAATCGTTTAGAAACAATTTTATGTACACAAGAAGTTGTCAGTAGAAATATGATTTTCAGACATCGAAATCTAATTTTTAGGTATGTAGAAAAGTTGAATCCTTGGAAAATTGCCGTAATTAAAGAAAATACTTGAAAAAATATTATTTATTATTTTAATTTTAAAAGTAGACTTTTATCAACAATACATTTTAAAAATTATTCTTGCTGTGATCCCTGACTATCAGAGGCGCAAACGTGAACTTCCGAACACTGACATTTTCGTATTCAATGCTTTTTTCCAGAGATATGAAAATATCTTAACAAATTATGCTTATGAAACACGTTTGTAAACCGCCGTTGCAAAAAAAGAAAGAAAAAAACTGTTATTATCCACTTATTTATCAATTGTTAATGAGTAAATTTGTCACGATTTGAAATTTGTTTGCCTATTTCGTTTACTTACTTCGTTTTCTATGACTAATATTATACGAAACACAATGACATGAAAATAAACGCAAATTGTGTTAAGAAAATTACAACTTCGAGAATTCAACACAAACCAACTGGAAATGCGATTGTTAATAAACGCAGAGTATGTATTATAAAATAGATTGCTTTTCTATAGTAATAGTAAAATGTGAGATAGAATATATTTAGAAAAGAAAGTAAGGGTCATGAAATATTTCTTCTTAGTATACTTTGAAACTCTCGTTAACAAAATGAATTTTAACCATTCGGCGCAACGACTCCGGCGCCATCGCACGGCATTTCTAATTAAAAATCTCATTTTGAGATAAATACTTCAAATGAACCGTTTGACTATGACCTTCGAAATGCATGCTTTCATATTGAAACACTTATAATTCCCCGAACTATTTTAATGCCGAATAAGATGCAACTCATACTTTCTACGCAAATCCGCAACTCAGGATACCGTAAAATATAACTACATGTTGCTATACGTTTTGTGAAAATTAACTTAATGTTGACAGTGTAACAATTTACTGGAAAACTTTGGTTGTCCTCTGAAATCTAAAAAGTTTAAAGGCATTTGATAAATCTATATTAGAAAACAGTAATTCTACATTTTAAAGGCGAAAATAAAAAAATGCTTCTATAAGTGCATATTAATCTTGTGTTGCAAGAAAATCATTTTATTTACTTAATAGTATTAACAATTACATGATTTATCACGGATAACTTTTCGGCCTATGGTACTTTCTGCCGAATTATATATTGACGCAAGCTAACATTTCCAGTTGTCAATATTATTTCATTAAATTTATGTATATTACGAGACTATAAACGTTTAATCACGAAGTTGTGAAAAATACACGAAAAGTTTAGCATTGCCGTTGAACTCATCAATATCTTTTTATAAACTATTTATACATTCATGCTGACCTGTTATGGTGATATATGAAGGAAGAAAATATGCATACTTTTGAAGATCTTATGCGTCGCAGGCGTATTTGATCTCTACTTTCATTCTCCTATGTATGTGCACACTTAGACATTATTTGGATCCCCATTATATTTGGATTTGAAGAACTCAGACACGATAATTATGATTTTTTTTGTACCTCAGATATTTTCACTCAACCACAGTGAAATTTTGTTCCTTTTACATTAGTTTTTAGTTGTATTACAAGTATTTGATCGAACTTTCGAATTCCATAAGATCTAAAATATTCTGTCGGAGAAACAAAACAAAGAAGGAGCGTCGAGTTCAGTATGCAGTTGCAATATAAGACATGCTGCACGCAATTTAATGCAAGAAACTACATACACATGAGCGGAACAGGATCTCGTGAGATATGAAGCAGTGCATAAATTGTATTCCTGCAGTTCTCGTGAATTTTATATAGCATGTATAACCTCAGGTGTGGTAATATTCTTGAGTGTAAACACTTCTGAATTTTCACAAGAAGAAAATATATCTTTTCAACCAAACAGTGGTTCGTTTGTAGTGGCGTACTTAGCTAAAAAATGATACATATCCGTTATAATACTATATTTTAGCTCACAATTTCCGTTTTCGCAAGATTTATAACTGCTGAGTAATGAATCCTTAAAAGCAGTTTCCCCTTTGCTATCATAAATTAACGTTATTTAACACGAGATATACTTCCATATAATCAACAATCCTGAACACAATATCCACGCACAGTAAGGCGACCCCCACGAGGTTTCCTCGGGAGAGGGGGTTTACTTTAGAGTCGTCACAAGGTCACTGTATTTAAAATATATTATTATTATTATTATTATTATTATTATTATTATTATTATTATTACAATTTTTAATTTTATTACATTATTATTGTTATTATTAATTGAATTCAGGACTACAGAGGGCAATGAAACACCAGGATGTTGTTGCATTAAACAATTACAACTTACCATCCTCGTGTCGTAATTGACTTCCTTCAATTGGACTGAATTCAATTTGTAATGTTAACCACGGGCTTGACACAATACTATTTTATTATTATTATTATTATTATTATTATTATTATTATTATTATTATTATTATTATTATTTTGATTGACAACATTATGGAACCCGGGACCATAGCAAACCCGGGTTCTTAAATAACGATAGGCACTTTCTTAAAGTTCGTTATTTTCTATTGACATTGGTTTTCTGTTTGGAGATTGTTAACGGCAATTCGACAACTAATCAGAAATACAAACTTTTGCGTCAATTTCAAGAGCGTTGGTAGATATTAAATTCCTGATAATTTTCTTAAATATGTTTTATAACGATATCCAGTAATGGAGACAATAATTGTTAGAATGAAAACATCGTTCTGTGTACCAATGTTCTGTTCCCAATGGTTTTTCATTTGGTAAGTCAGATTCATATTGTTTCTACATTTTTACTTTTTCGTATAATTCTGAAGTAGTACGAAGAAAGTATTGTAATGCTGCTGCGTAAAATGGCGATTTTTTGACGCTAAAACTTGCTGGGGTCCTTGATACAGAAAAAGGGAATGATTCTTGCTCCTGTATGTAGCAAACTACTTCTGCTAATACGCTGTGGAGTCAAAAGTCAATTTTCGAAGGTTCTTGAAATTTAGTTCATAGCAAAAGGTCTGTCTAGCCTAGCGGATAAATTGGAGATATTTCACCAAAATAGCTATTTCCTAATCGATCTGGATGATCATACACTCGCTGAATTTGAAGTTATTTTGAGTTTTTGAGGGCAGTTTACATGAAACCTCGAGGACGTTTTCAAATGTTTCTCAAAAATGACTCCAAATAGCTCCTTGCTTTGTTTATATTTGCATTTTTGTGTGTATACTATGTGTAGCAAACATAACAATAATTGTCACGTGTCATGATTGCTTTGATATTGCGGTCATAAGTGAATGATTTTTTGCATTACACAGACGACAAGGAATAGCTCATACAGTACAGCACAGACGACAAGTACGTAAGTAGATATTCTCATTTCTCATTAAAAATAATAAAGGTCATTGATAAAATGTATATTGTAATACAAAATTATAGAAAATATATTTGAGAAGAAGTATTGGAGGAAGATAGGACTGAGCCTAGTTTTCTAAGTTCAAAAAGGTAGCAATGAGAAGAATTCATGTATCATTAAAGGTGTACGTTCAATCCTGAGAGTCACTGTAGGAGATCAGGAAAGTCAGATTGAATTATGAACAAACAATTTTGACAACTAAAACTGTGTAGCAAAGTAGACAAAATAATGTAACAATTCTAAATGAGCAGTAAACTACGTTATATTTCTTATTGACCTCGTTGTTCTTTCAAAAGAAACCTGAAAAAATCCAAAACTGTGTATTCTAAGTATTACTTTTCATAATTATTTAGTAGCTAAAAAGCTATGTGACGCTAAGCTACTACTTAATACATTTGGTTCAGTTCTCCTCGTAAATCTTAGTCTTCTTTACCGTGATAACTTGTTTGTTAGAAGATTAATGCGCTGCTACAATGAATTACGTATCAGAATCGCATACCTCGCAGAACTGGTAAGAAAGGCTGGTAATTGCGGAGCAGAATAATGACAGAAAGCTATGCTAGAGCGATATATCCATGTGTTGAAAAAAAACGATGTTGAATTGATTGGAATGATGTAACTGAAGAGTGTTACTTAGAGTGTCTGTCAACGGGTGTAACGGCGAATTGTGTTTGTACTGAATTGTACATCATTATAATATTACTTGGCCGATATCAGTTATACGAGAGAGTAAGGCTTTTGTATCACCACTAGTTTTTTCAGGTTTCTTTTGAAAGGACAACGAGGTCAATAAGAAATATAACGTAGTTTACTGCTCATTTAGAATTGTTACATTATTTTGTCTACTTTGCTACACAGTTTTAGTTGTCAAAATTGTTTGTTCATAATTCAATCTGACTTTCCTGATTTCCTACAGTGACTCTCAGAATTGAACGTACACCTTTAATGATACATGAATTCTTCTCATTTGAATATTTCCAGAAATAAAATATGTAATTTTGATATTTGATGTTTCCTGGAAAGACTAATGAAATTTAAAAGCTCAGAAACGGATTATTGTGTGTAAAATTATATATTTTGTGAGATATCTACAAATAAGTGTTGCACAAAAATGAACGTACACCATCAGAATTGCGTTATGAAACGTTCTCGTTGCAATGTTTTTCTGGGCACAAAGTAGGCAAACAGATTTGATGATCAGATATCGAATTGAAAATTGCCCCGAAAAGGGAAACGACAGTGCAAAAACGAAGAATTATTGTAAATTAAACCATGAGAGGGAGATCACTACGGAGTATTGCGAAGACAACGGGAAGAATTCATTCAACAAGTCAAGGTATAGTAGATAAATTCAAGTACGATTCAAGTAATTAATAAAAGGGGTAGAGGCCGAAATCTGATACACAACAAACGAGATAAAAGAAATTTTGTCAACTGGAATCCTCGCCAAAATGTCATTTAAATGAATGCGTGAGTGGTTTCAAAAACAGGGAGAACTGTATCTCAGTGAAGAAGAGAAGAATGAGAAAGTGTCCGAAGCGCACTACGAGACGCAAGTTACAACGAAAGAGTAGTCAAGAAAAAACCATGGATTAGGAAGGCTAATTAGCCCAATAGACTGCAGTTCGCGAAATATTACAGAAACCACCTTTCAGGGTTCTGGGAACTGTGATTTTCAGAGATGAAAATAAATTCAAGGTATTTGGATCTGGCGAGTAACAGTAAATGCGGTGGGGGGTTAATCCAGCTTTAGAATATAAAAATTTGTGCGCAATTGTAAAGCATTGCAGAGGCTCTGTAATGGTATAGGGCTGTATATCTGCGTCACGTGTTGTGATTCTTCATTTTAATGATTCCACAGTTGACAAATTTGAATATTTATACATCTTAAAAAGTAATGTCAAACAAAATTCAGCAAACTTTGGACTGGGACCGACATACAAGGACCATACAACCATCCACACAGCACATATTGTGAAGTTGGTTGCTCTATAATGTACCAAAGCGTTTGAAACTCCACCATAATCACCCGATCTCATTCATATTTAGAACTTGAGGTGGGAATTGGAAAAACGTGTAAAGAAGCATGAAGTTTCAAATAAACAAGATTTCAAGGCGGTACTCTCTAAAGTATGGAAAAAAAATCAGGCTGGAATTTACAAACAAGCTGGAGGACTGGAGGCGAAAGGTCAGTTCACCAAATATTGATTTATTTATTATTTTTCTTTTTTCTCGAAGACAAATTTCCAGCGACGTTCATTTTTGTGGTGAATTGTATATGTATTAGGAGAAGTTTTATTTATTATATATTATTCATTCACTTATTTCAAAATATTTTTGTCATGTATGAGTGAAGAATGTTTGCGTTAATATCTAAATTTGTTTTGTATCTCACTATTCTGCAATAAATAGTTTCTATATGGTAGTTTGTATCTTCTTACACAGTGTACGGTCAATTTTGAGAGCCACTGTAAACAATTTTTGGTTTGTATTTGTAATGAAGAGGATAATCAGAAACAGTTTTATGGAGGGCTGTAATTTTTTGGTGTCAGATATAAACAATACGGACAAGGCGCAATGTGACATCTATTAGTCATGGTTGCACACTCTGAAATGAAATGGTTTATATTTTCTATGAATATATTCTTTCTGCATTTAACTGACTGGATTATAACATATTTTTGAGTACGCTTTATACAATTGTGAGTGGGGATACCATGAGAAACTTAGAATCCTTAACTTCTAAGAAAAGAAAATGTTTAAAGCTATACGTTTGTTTCATTAAATTAGAACACGGAATAAATTAATTTAGGATTACTAACAAATGCATTCCAGATCACTACAAAGGATTTTCATTATGCTGACTGAAAGGTTCAACTCGTACGCAATAATCGGGAGTAAATAAGAGTGTCAAACCACTTGCAAGAGGGTCCACGCATCTTCACGCGACATGCACGTGACGTTCGATATTCGCCTTCGCCCTCGCTTACATTTGGCGCCCTTTCTTGGGTCTCTCTTCCAGTTTCGCCTTCGTCGCTTCCCCTTTCGCCATCGTCCCTACCACCAACCCTAAGCCTGTTACATGTCCTGAGACGGATCGTCGACTTTTGATGAGAAATGAGAATTTGGGATTCAAACAAACTGGCAGCATTAACAGCATTTGTGATCAAGAGGCATAATGAGAAAAGTTCACTCTATAACTAACATTTCTTGTAGGAGACTTTTAAGAATAGATTAACTTTTTACTTTACATCATAGCTGAGCCGCATTCGCTTATACAGTTACGAAGAATTCTTGTGCCATGATTCGTACAATTGTCTCTTTCAGTGATTTAGGTTGAGAGGGCACATAGTTTCGTTTTCAATTGGATCACTTACATTGGTAGCCATGTGTGACTTTCATAAGGCTATGCTTCTCAGGTGTAGTCTTATTGCCTGGAAGTCTAAACGAGGGGAAAAGAAGAATATTTTGATGCCACTCCATTAGAGACATCTTCCCCATCGGTTTCACGTCACCGCAGCGTTCGTGTCCACGCCGCCGCTCAGGTCGTCGTCTGGTTTCTGCCCAACGTTCCGCCGCCCGTGCCCCCGCGGCCAACGCTCCACGCTCCACGCCCCGCGCCCCGCAGCCCCCGCCCCGACGACGCCTCGACGCCGGCAAATATCACAATGCCGGACCGCGGGGAGCAGCCCCCTTGCACAAACACCGCGGTAAATACTATAAGCTGAGTCATGCTCCTGACACCACCTGGCGTTTCCTATCGGGTAGGGAGTCCTTCCCTTGCGATGGCCTTCCGAGCCACTCGAGGCGCCAGCACTTGAAGCGCCTCCGCCAAGAGACAGCCACCCCGCACTTCCATAGCGCGTTCCGTTTTGGGGTTTCCCATGGCTTCGCGTTCACTATGGGTTTTAGTTACGATGGAGGTCGTAAAATAAAGTAGTGTCTTCCGTATTCCATGGTACGGCAGACGAAAGCTTCACTGACGTTTGCTTAAATGTGTGAGAACTTTGACACCAGAATACGTGAATGATACGAGAATTAATTGTGAATATTTGATAACCATTTATTTATTTACGTCAAAACCTGTTAAAAAAGTGTGCGACGTGATACGGGGAGAATTTAATATGAAATTACATTTACATCAGTTACATTTTACATAAGGTACATTTGAAGTTACCATAGTGACAATTGAACGCAGATTATAATTATAATTACAATTCCACACAGAATAGAGTATCTGGTACTAAGGAAAGAAAGCTGAAAACTTAAAAGACTATTTGTCATATTGTAACCAATTTTTTACGTCGTATTCGTATTTATTCTTCATAATTTAGTTGCCAATCGCTTCCTGTTAAATAATTTTATATATAATAATCGGGTAACTTGGGTTTTTCACTATCTGTACGTTACTGATTATGCATATCGGTCTTAGGCTGCAATAGTGGCACAACTAAAAAAATACGAATTTTGAGTTAATGTACTCTCCAGAATTGTAGATTGGCCGATCTTTCAGCAGAAACAGTAGCATATCTTACAGTACAGTATTTCACCCTCCAATATTAGAAGTATGAATGCAAGAATGATGCATTTCAATGCAAGGTAAACACTTCAATCGCGTTTAGTGAGAGGTCATTCGACGCGACGCATTTCGGACTACTGCTATGAAACGGACTATTCGTTAGTTTAACATAGAAAAAAACGTGTTTGAGGGGTGCCAATTTAAAGTGACCAAACCCTGAGAATTTCTATAGTGCCTTTCTGGCTCAACATGACTAGCTACGACTGGATTCATCTGACCTTAATTATGTAAATAAACAAACATTATTTTTAAAAAAATTATCTGTGGGTGCATTTTATGTAACTTTTTTACCGCGAGGATGGACGAGCCAGATAACTGTATTGTTTAAAACTTCTTGTTCTTATGAACTTGAGTAGCACAAATAAAATTTTTAACATAAAATTATTTGCCGCATTTAACTAGTTATTTGCAACGCATTGACCGTACTGATTATTATAATGTGAAAAAATAAATAAATAATAACCTTTAAACAGAAGGGAGCTGTCTTGAAATCATAATCAGATATAAACAATAATTGCCATTTCAAGCAATATACTAGTGCTGGGGATGATATCAAATACATAGGTTCATGAAGAAAAGTGCATCAAACTAAGAGGAAATTAATTGAATATAAAACTGTGGGATGTGTGGCGTACCCAAGTTTTTCGTCGTATATTTTGTAATGCAAAATTTGTATATTGTATGTATTTGAAGTAAATGAAAGAATTTAAAAATTATTATTTCAAAGGTCTGACAAATATCCCTAATAGTATAATATAGTATTTTCGAATAAAAGAGTTGTCTTTGAATTTATGAAGAGTGATTAGGTAAAAATAAGAATTTTACAGTTTTTTGCATTTTCATTTTAAAAGTTGCAACGATTTACCCAACTATTGCACGCAAGTAAGTCATATGGCTTAATAAATGGTGAAATGGGGATCGGGGACCGTAGGATCGGTCTAACGGTCGATTCCACTGCCCTCGCAACTGCCTCGCTTAGGTCATACTGAAGAATTTTAGGTTTTTTTTTCTTTTTTAAAAGGTAATGTTTATATACCCACCATTAAACCAGCTCCAATAGCTTAGCCGTTTCTCTGCAGAATTGTCGACAGGAATGCCCTAGATTCACGTCCCGACGGAGCGGCATTATCTAGGTTGTATTCAATCACTGTCTGAAGGAGAGATCTAGCGGCCGATTACTCTGATCGATAGTTTTCTGTGGGTTTCTCCTATCAGTACCAGACGAATGCTGGAACAGTACTCTAATGGCCTTTCTTCACGGCAGAGTTATCATGCAGATTGGACGTACAGAAATTGTGTAGATCAGTGTGCCTGATTTCTGGATGAAAACTTTCGAGAAAGTTTGTTTTTTATTACAGAAAGCGTACAATTTGACTTAAGCGCCTCTAACGGTAGAGTTAAGTTAGTTCCTGATATTTGGTAGAGGCATGGTGGACTCCAGGTCTGCGATATTTTTGTGAGTTTATTTTACTAAATCGCGCAAATATGAGGTAATTGAATCTTGTTTCTGCAGCCAAGATTTCATTCATTTGGAGAGTTTTTTTCTGCGCACTCATTAAACCGTTGCAACCACAACCATGCTCCTTTTTAATTTTTTTCATGTGTTATTTTTTCTTAAAAATCACACACACACACACACACAGCAGATATTACTTATGTACTAGTAGAGCACCTGGCGGTATCTTGTGGCAACTCATAAAGAAGATATGTAGACCGTTTATAATGTGTTTTCGACTTCGTATATTTCTAGTTTGGGATTTTGAAGTTTCTGTATGCAAATCTGCACGAAAACTGAACCGGGTAAAAAGATCTTATCAAGATATCCACGAACCACGAGCGCTCTTCCCTGTCTCAATCTTGTTGTCACCTCTCCCCTTACACACACACACTTTCATTAACATGCACCACACTATCACATCGTACACATTTACCCCATGTCAGAAGGCCAGCCGCGCGCATAGGGCTTGCTCTGGTGTGGTCATTGTTCCTCTGGAGAAGGTACCAGGAGAGGGTAACCCGCTAGTTGACGTGTATCTCATGTTTGAACGAGGTCAGAACATCGCCACCTCCCGTAATATAACATGCACTATGCTTACGAGACTACCGCTCATCGCTATTGAAGCGTCCGGAGACACAAAGTAATTCATGTTAAAACCGTTTCAATAGTGGAACCCCATTTGTTTTTCATTAAAAAAAATTGTTAGAACCGGAACCGAATGAACGTTTCGTGTCCAATTTCGGTTATTAAGATATATTTATCATTTGTGTGGCTTATTATAAAGAGTTCACGTTTCTAGAAATGATTCATTGTGTAAATATGTGTTTTGTAATATAGCAGAGATTTCATTATTAGTATTACTTTTCAATTATAGAGGCTTTTGCCCCAAACGGTAAATCTATCATCAAAAATCTTTGGTACATGGAAGGTCCATACCAAAAGGAAACTTACCAATTAAACTAAAATAGTTAAAATTTTGAAAATAGTGAATCCTATACCTATATTGTACTTCTTAATAATATGTTTTCCAACCATTGCATCCCACCTCTTTCAGTACTCACGACACCGCTAACTTCTCAATTATGGAGTCCACACTGATCTTAGGATATTCGAGAAGCATACAACGTAAGGGAGAGAGGTGCAATGCGAGTATGTTTCCTTGAGTTCCAGAATCCTTTTCCTCACACTTGTACTACGCAAGTTGAATTCTGAATAAAGCTGGCAACGAGCATTTTTGGCAAATCTTGTTAACAAGATATATTCGCTTACGTGTATTTCAAACAATTTGAATCGGCAATTGATCTGCTGATTCTGGTTCTTAACCCTTATCGTGTCCCTCGTGAAAAAAGGTACTAACGATTGAAAGAACTTCGAAAACAATTATTTGAAGCTACTGATCATGAAATAACTACATTCCCCACTAATACCTCACAGGGCATTAGGGAAACATGTCGAAATAGTGAAGTAATCAAAACAGATACAAAAAACGACATGCATACATGTGTGCTACACAGAGGACATCTCAGCATTGTGGATTTTTAATTCAGTTTTACGTGAAAGACACGAAAATTTTGTTTTCACTTGTATCGCTAACACCAGAAATGAGGGTAGTAATCCTTATTCAGTAGCCTTTGTTACTCCTGATAAGGATGTCTCTGAAGACTTCTTCGTGGCACTTGCCAAATAATACCGTTATAAAATAATTTATATTTAAATTATATATTCAATATAATAAAAATACATTTAATTTTTACCGTAATTTAGAAGAATATACCATATTCAATGATTTTATTCTTATTCAAAAGTATCTTTACGTCATTAAGAATAACATTGTCATGAAGTTAAGAGACCATGGCTTCTGGCAACTAATAGTTCGCCAATTTCGAGTGGCATTTCTACTTTATATGCATTGAAAATAGGTTTCTATGTCAAACCCAAATATGACGCAAGACTTTCTTTTGTCCCCACCGCTTGTATGCATGTATGTAAGTATGTACTTTGGCACAACAGCTCTTTACGAGCTAAATCCTACCAGTAGCGTTTCGACCTTTCGGCCATGGGTAAAGAGGTACGTGCGGCTAGCACATAGCCATCCCTACGCTGTATTCTAGCCTTCTCAATGAGAGGACTTGGAACGCGTATCATTGAATTCTCAGCACTGTCCTCAATTCCAAATACAGTAAAATCTTCTCACAAAGCTTATTGAATTCAGCTGGAACAATGTGTGATATTCAGCCTGATATTCAAAGGTACTTTACTGACAAACTAGCTCCTCTCTGGCTCAATAGCAACTGGGAATGCCGGTCATAAATTTAATCTCTTCTGCGTAGACCACTTTGCAGTGCCTTTCAATGGATTCAAATTAGTTGAAATAGTTTGTTTAAGTTTGAAATTCCTTAGAAGTTCCAATTAAGATAACAAAGCATTTTGAAAGTCGAGAGAGTCTTGATTAATTCTTAGCAAAGGATTTGAAAAGTATATGATGAACGAGAATTCAAACTTAACTTTTCAGCTGAGGTCTTATTCTCACAATCCACGTCGGTAACTTTCATTATATTCGTCTTTTTGTTCCTTTCGAAGATATGAATGTATAAATCACAAGGGGATTTTATGGTAAAAATAGGTAATTTTGACCTAGTTGGAATGAGATTTTTATGAATTATGCATATTGGGATTGGATAAAGGCGGTGAACCGTCTGGATCGATGGTCTGAAAGCGGAGCGCCTCGGCTGCGCGGGGCGGGGCCGGTGGGGGAGGAGGCAGGGAGGTGGGGCGGCGTGTTCCGGCGCTGCGCAGCGGGTCGGCCTCTCGCCGCGGCCACGGCGCCGCCGGGAGCCCGCTCGCCCGCTCGCCCGCCACGCCGCCCCGCCACGCCGCCTTGCCACGCGGGTCGCCTACCGCGCGCTGCCACAGGAACAGCGCTTACCTGCCACCTTAGCCCCCCAATACGCCTACGAGAGATGCCGCTTTTTGAGAATTTACAAGAAACCGTCAACACACATTCCAGTACGTATTCTACTGTTATATGAATTACTCTCTAGTCCTATACCCTACAGATTTAAGATGAAAAACTTAAAATATGAAGATTATGAGATGCAAAACAGACTACTGTAGCATACATTATAATCGCACATATCTCGGAAAAGATGTGTTCTAGCCCCCATAAAACCACGTTTTTGCGTTCCGAAGGGACAAAAGTTTTGTGGAGGCAGGTAAGTTCTGTTTGAGCATGGATTTTGTGCAGACAAATGCGAAAGTCATGAGAGATAGATGAGGTCATTTGCGAAAATGTAGGGAGATATGTCTTTACCAGAATCGCACAAAAGGAGATCTTTTTGAACTTTCTAATACATTTTTAAGAAATTTAGTTGTTTTAAAAATAAAACTTCTGAAACACCATCTCGTATGACTTATTTCCAGCATACATTATATCAAATTAAAAAGGAAACTCACATTATAATATATTATACTTAATACAAAAATATACTTTTGTGTATTTCAAAATATTGTAAGTAATTTAACATGGTAAAACATCTCTAACACAGGTTTTGGTTCCAAATCTTGCTTATGTTCATTACTTGATATCGATCTCATACCAATTTCTTGATTTTTGGCATATCCTTCATTCTTTTTAAGTGTGTATACTTTTCCTACTGCTTCTGGCATTTGTTAATATCTCTTTCCTTATGTTTTACCACTACAGGGAAAACATGTTGTGTTCATCAGTGAACTAATTAATATCGTCTGTGTTACGACCAAAAGTCAAAGTAAGCTCATACTCAATGTCTGACCAATGAATTAGTTGTTCAAAAGAAGATGAGTTCCGGAGCTGTTCAAAAAGTTCTTCGGGTTAAGACATATTTACCCCTCTCAAGTGAATATTTTGGATGACATGAACTAAAAATAGTCTGAATTATCATTTCACTAAAAGCATACAACAACGGGCACTTTATAGTTAGTACAACAACATTCTTAAACCCGAACTCCGAGATACCATTGATACAAACCATTGCATAGCCCTGCTTCAAGGAATCTTGACTTTGATATCCAATCATCATAGATAATACACACAAATATATAATACGCCTATGTTTACAAAATATTTCCTCCACAATCATATTTGAAATCCATACGTGACAAATTCTGTTAAATGTTGTCAACTAGCTTGAGTGACTTACTATAAAACTAATTTAATGGAGAAACAGATTTGAAGTAATACTTCCTGACAGAATGGCCTATGTAGATTCTACAGCCGTAAGCTTTATTAGTCGATATTGCATCACACTATCAGGTGATGGTTTGAGAGTAGAGGAATTGATGGATCGACTTCCAGTTCCGTGTTAGTGTCAAGCATCTAACCAATCACACCTGTTCACTTGCCATACGACAATGTTTTGCCAACTAGGGCTGTAATTAAATCCCTTGGTGGCATCTCATTTGTGTGAAGAGAACAAACACCAGATGATTTTATGACCAAGCTTTGGCTCAACCCAGTAGATGAGACCAAATGTCCAACCAGTGTTCATGTTTGTTGATTAAACTCCAACGGCCTCTCACTCTTTACCAATTACTTTTATATTAATAAAACCAACCCTGTTTCTTTCTCTTAAATCTGCGAAGTGGTAAAAAACATTCATCCGGGTTTGCTGAACACTGACGAGCGTTCTTTCATTGTTCTTAGAAACTATATGTGTAACTGCTTTTCTCTAAATTCTGTTTATATATTGAGGGCCGTACAATATTATGCACTTGTTTTCTCCCCCTCATTAAGAGAGACACATTTCATGATCGAGGGCTTCATGACTCAACATTATTTTAGTATAGAGAAGTTTTAGATGTATCTGGAGACCACAATAGTCTAATCTCTAAACTTATCTGCTTTGATCTCAATAGTCTTTATCTTTCGTCCCTGTTCTTTGGCTGCTAAGAACAGATCTCTGGTATCCTTCGTAAGGGAATCATCCTGCTCTCAGCCACTTCGATGTCGCGAAAGAATTGATTTTGGAGCGGATTGCCATACCATCTTGTTTCTGTTCTTTCCTGTATTGATGAAGCAGGCGCTTCCCGATTTCAAGATACACCCTTTAGTTACATCGACGTGACACATCATCCGTGAGTTTTCGAGAGAGAGAGAGAGAGAGAGAGAGACAGAGAGAGAGAGACAGAGAGAGACAGAGAGAGACAGAGAGAGAGTAAGAGAGAGAGAGAGAGAAAGGGGATGTTGACAGAATTTCACATATGCGGATCGCAATGTGCTATCATTCGTTTTCTGCTGCATTCTGATCACCGGTATTGCCAAATTGTTACTAGCCTCAACGATATTTTCACATCGACTGGTTATGAGAAGTTTTCGAACATGTCGCTTGTATTCCGACGAGGCGAAAGTCATAAATTTTTGGGAACAAGTATCCCCGGCCTGTTGAAGGAGACTTGCAACCACCGTTGCGAACTCCTTACTAAACACCCGTACTAAGTTTAGCAGCGACTTGTGCTCCATTTACGAGTTTCCGCATCTCCCCAGCCGAAACAAGCTCTAAACTCCCAGCACGTGGGGTAGTGTAGTACATGTATGTATAAGTGTGTGTGTGTGTGTGCGTATGTAAGGTAACAAGGAACAGAAAGGAAAGATCGCGCGATTCGTGGCTCGTTTGTTACGGTACTGCTCCGTCATTCTCCTGGTGTTGGTTGGAGAAACCATGGAAAAATACCGATCAGAGAAGGCGGCCGCTAAAATTCTCCTAGAGCTATGTATCCAGTACTGAAAGTCCTACCGTTGTCGTACCCTAGGTACTCCGTAAGTCATAAACACTACAGTGACATCAGCCCTGAGCCACCTCAGCGGGTAAAAGGGGAGACTCAGTCGCCTTTACATATTATCCGACGTATCCTGACTTTTTCGAGAGAGGGTCCCTTAACACAATGTGGATGTTCATATGATGCGCATATGCTTTGTGGAACGTCATTATCTGTTTAATAACACCTACTGAAGGTCGCCAAGGCTCTTCACTCTCTAACTGCAAAGCAGAGTCTTATGCCTTTTTGTAGACGATTCAAATTTCATGAATTTTGTCGTCCGGCTTCTTGTAGAATCATCTTCTCAATGAGCACCGCATTTTTTGTCTCTCCGGATCATCTCAGTTGTCTTTTTCTCCTTCTGACAGCAGATCTCCCTCCTGAATGTGGTTTTGTAGTACAACGGCTTTTGTGGATATAAAGGGCTTGGTTTTCGTTAGTAGATTAGTAAATTATTATTGCTATTATTACTATTACTATTATTATAATAATAATTGCCGAGACAAGCAAATGCGAAAATAAGTTTATTTATTTTAAATGTATATTGATATACTGTATTTTGATATGTTTTTGATTGATGTATCGATAAAATTTAATTGATAAAATAATATAATTGATACAAATAATTTTCTACTCAGCGATTGAGTGCAAACTGCCTTTCGTGAAATGAAGAACGAAGTATCACCCACTAGTCTCCCGATATAATGTAAGTCGTATATATTGTTTCATTAACCTGTCATGGTAAGTGAAAAAAGCGTGGCAATTAAATGGTAATATTCTATACACCAATGCTACTTTATCGGTTCAAAGACAATTAAGCGCATTACCTAAAAAATATCGCAATATTTTTCAAATACCAAATCTACTTTAAAACTTGAAAATAATTGAATATAAAACTTCTCTTCCTGTAATTAGATTTAATGAACGAAGCGTAAACTGTAATAAACTACTTGGAAGAGCATCTGAAGGTCACAAACTATTAAAAAAAGAAAGAAATTATTACCTTCAGTATTTTCTGGAAATGGACGACGAAAATCACTCAGTCTGACTGAACCGTAGGGGAGGATACGGCCCAAGGGTAATATTTTTCCCCATTATTTCCGAGGGGGAACAGAACCGGCTTGGGGTGGCCTCCCCACCCTCGTATAATCCCCTCTAATAGCACATCCAGATCGAGGAAGTTCTCACAGCATTGCGTCTGCTGGGGGAGGCTTAATCCAACGAGTCTGAATTGTAAAATCAGCACCATTCTAATAACAGTTGCACAATGATTACATTAATACTTATCACCATCAGCGAATATTGAAACTACAACGTATAATGACACTAAATTTTTTATCGCTTGAAATAGATTGACTTATTCGTAAGGCTCTTTCAAAGTCACTAATAAGATTGCGATCCAATGGCGTTGATTACCGATTTTTCGAAAATTGAAAAAAAAATTAATTTCATATTGGAGATAGAAATTGTTTCTCAAACAAATTAAGTCGCACTATAGTTGCACAAATTGTGTTAGCTCTTTAAAAAAGGTTATGTACAATTTTTTGAAAAAGTGCGTAGTTTTTACTTAATTTTCTCTTAAAATTATCGTAAATTTTCTTTTTCAAAAAACGCTTTATTTTTTCTTTAAATTTTCTACACTTATGTAATAAGGAACGGAAAAAATATGGTCATAAACTCATTTTAGGGTATTGCTGGGTTTTTGAAAATTGAAAAAAAATTAAAACCACAAAATTAAAGATGGAGATTTTTTTGTCATGCAAATTCTATTGTACAAAATTAGGTTTTCAAGAAAGTTCATGTACATTTTTTTGAAAAAAAACAGTTGTTTAGCATAATATGCGCTTGAAATTTACGATTTCTCAAAAACCGCTTGAAGTTTTTTCTTTAAATTTTCTCCACATATGTAATAAGGGACGATAAAAATATGTTTTTTTCGAAAATTACAAAAAGGATCCAAACCACAAAATTGAAGATTAGAGTTTTTTGCCTCAATGTTTGATGTACAAAATTAGCGCTTTAAAAAGAGCCATATACAATCTTTTGTAAAAATTAGCGATTTTGCCTAATTTCTGTTTGCAATTAATGAAGCATTATGGGCGTCCCGTCGTACATAACGGTAACATTGTAATATTGCTAGAAAGTATATGCTGTTGTAGCACCACTAGTTTCATCACGTATTTCATTCCTAATAATATCCTTTCAACCAATATTCTCCATAAGTGTATGATATATCACATCGACATCTTTTGAACATTTATTTACAATGATTACATTGTCATTTTGACAGATTTGTTTCTTGATTTCAAAGTCTTTGTAAATAGCGGTATTTTTTAGTATTTTTTACTTTTTCATTTGAATTTTACAATAAATATTTCACCTATAAAAGGAATTGGTGAGAAACATTGCTTTCCTTCTAAAAGCTGACAAAACTTCAATATTAGTACAAGAAGATTAAAATAAAGATTTCGTGTACGTACTACCGCAATGCTCTTTAAGTGTGTCTAATGGTAATGTATTTTTTGATTCACAAGACGACATTGAATTTGGAAAATGACATTTTAGTAGAGTGATTTATACATTTAAGTTCTGTGTTTAGCATTATAGATAGGCTGCAACATTATGAAACATAAGAAAAATTATAAGAATCTAATTCTGTCTAAAAATAATTCATTAATACTACAAACGAATATTACTATCTCCGCCCACTGTTATAAGGTTTTCGTCAGGTCACATTTCACCTACAACTAAAACGAATGTAACGAAGCAAACGTCTCATAATGAGTAAAAAAATATAATGTTCGAATCTCCGTGCAATTTCAAAAGAACATCATTTTGAAAAACGCCTAGAAAAAACGCTCGTAAACTGTTTAAACACGGAGCGACCGCATCCGGCATGCCTAGATCAGGGCGAACAGCTGCGACTGGCGCTGCGCGACGGTGCTCGCGCCGTTTGCCGGCCGCGACTGTCGGCAACCCATCGCGTTTATCCGAAGCGATGGATTCCTGGCGGCGAGCGGGGAGCTACACCGTCACGCGGTCACGGACCGAAATAGCGCGCGTCAGGAGTATTTCTGTCTCCTGTTGGCCATCATCACACGCTAAATACTGAGCAATGTGCGTAGCGTGTCTGAGACGCTAGGAATCGCCGACGCCGCAGCCGGCCCGCGCCCGTCGCCCAGACGCGGGGACGCCCCGGGGCGCCGGCGGCGGCGGCGGCGGCGGCGGCGGCGGAGGCGGAGGCGATTGCGACGGCAGCCGCGCGCGAGTGGCGACTGGCGGTGACGAGATCTTGAGGCCGAATGCGACATTTTATACGGGCTCGTGCTCAAAACTGAGACTTTGAAAACCTTAGTAGTAGTTTTTTACTCTTTAATATTAATGCTTAACATTTTATTTGTAACATTAATTAAACAATGATCTAAATGCTAATATTGATAATAAACATTATGTACTGAGATATCCAAGGGAAACTGCATTAAAAACAGCCAAAAATCTGCAACTTGTAACAAACAAAACACCGATACTGTGTGAAGTCTCTCCTAAATTATAATTTCTCATTTCACCTGGCACAAATCAGACAGTATTATCTTGGATTACCACAATACTTGAAAATCAACCCACAATAAACCGATAATGTGGGATATCATAAAAACAAAATATTTGCTGCCCGAGTAAAGCATAGTCGATAGCATTACGATTAATGAAGAGTTATTAACAGTTAAATAATTTTCTCCGGGTATCGAAGTTATGTTGAGCGGAAAATGCTATCTTCCCGTCCATTTATTTTTGATGAGTATGAGTTTTTCGCAAGCCTGTAATCGCGTAACGACGTTCTTTCGACAATTGTAGGACTTGTGACAGTAACAGGGTAAGCCCCACTAGCCGCAGTAAGTCTCTCGCTTTTCAAAAATGTGACTAACTCGACTTCAGTGAAGGTGTGGATTATCTTGTTACTATACATGCCTTGTTCATATTCATGAAGGGCCAGGGGCTGTAACAAGTTGAGACACACTTCGACCGAAATCGAGATATTCACATTTACGAATAGCAGGAGGTTGCCGCAGCTTATCTTGATACTGCCTGAAGTCCTCGTAACAGGGTCGCGGCATAGCTGCACTTGACTGCATGGCGGCGTGGCAGCGTGGCGTGATAGCGAGGCGTCGGGGTTGGGCGAAAGCGCGGCGGCGTGGCTGCGAGGCGGTGTGGCTCCGCGACGGCGCGTTGACGCGACGGCGGCGGCGCAGCGGCGAGGGCGGCGAGGGCGGCGAGGGCGGCGAGGGCGGGGGGAGGACGTGAGCCGCCTCGTTTGGCTCGCTAATGCGCCGTGGCGAGCGCGAGGACGGCGGGAAGGGGTGACGGGCGAAGGGAGGGGGCGACTGGAGTAATTGGCCCCGCTGCAAAAAAGCTTCCACTGATCCAACACGCCAGAAGAGAGGGAGAGAGGGAGGCGCGATGGGACGTCGTTCTGTTCAAACGCACCCAGCGAAATAAAGTTAAAATGTCACGGCTTTAACTGCGTTTTAGCTCGTGGTATTTTCATTAGAAAAGTTAGAGCCTGGAATTAATATGTCGTTAATAAACGATTTGCCACGGCCGTATTCTCTTACTAATAAACGGGAGAATGGTACCTACCACCCATAATCTTTTTTTCGCGCTGCGTAATATTAGAGGGGATTTTCGATGTCAAGTTCTTCAGAAAGAACTCAATATGGCATTTCTAGATTTTTTTGTATTTTTTAATCCATGATTCATGCTTGTAAAAATTATATTCGAATATTCTATCGGGAATTGATATGTAATTTCACATAACTCTCGTTAATTCGAAAAATGTTTCGAAATAGATTTCTAACACCGTAGAAATCCTTGAACAATAAGTATTCATTTTGTGTTATTTAAAAAACGTATTTATTTTGTATTTTTTTACTTTCCTGTGTGTATTATATGTATATGTGTATATATATATATATATATATATATATATATATATATATATATATATATATACATGCTCCAAAAATATTTGTAATGTATCAGTATACCCTTTGTATTACACAGTTATTGAGACAAGCATTTTTGTTTGAAATTAAAATATTAAAACTATAATAATTTCCTTAATTCCATTCGTTGGCAGCAGTAGTATTAATCGTTCACTGTAGATACAATATTTGTTTGTTATAATATAGTATGTAAATCATATTTTAGTGTTTCAAATGATATAATTAGGCTAAATTATAATAATGATGCTCAACACCTCGTCATTTTCATCTGCTGTATTCATACAGCAGTACAAACAAACCTACTGCAGAATTCCGTGAACCTACTTCAATTTTTAAGTATCCATATATTATTATTGAGGTTCTAGCGATTGAAATTTTGGTTTACGCATGTTACAGTATAAAAAGTGTACGTATTGGTTTTAAAATAACTAATATGTTTATTTCTGTCTTTACCGAAAACGTATTCGATTTTTTGTTTCGTAGGATTCAAAGATAACTTTGTGTGCTTTTCTTTAATGAAAATTATTATCAAAAAGTAAGACAATATTATCAGTTTATATATTAAACATTATGATTGTTAAATATCTTATCTACCTTATCGAAATTATTGATCTCTGAATTCTACACCTAACTTTATTTGCATTGTTTTTTAATATTACAGTTTCTATTGTGAATATACGCTATGTCCTTAGTATTTTTCCATTCACTTGCCTACCTGATATGCAATTATATTGTACATTGTCACTAAGAGTGATCCTATTTTCGAGGCCGGCGCTAAATCCTTATTTTCTGTAACATTTGGGGGTCTTGTTATGAATTTATTCGATGTAATTAAACTGTCATTTTTGTAAGTTAACTCACCTCACTACTATTGAATGAAACGCGTTAAATATGATATTTTATATAGAAAGTTCTTAGTTGCAATAACATTTAATAAGCTATTGTTCTTATTTGACTGCAATTTGTAATATGTCGGGATATATCTTGCATTACACAGCTATTGCAATTTAAGCGAAAGGCATTGGTTGTAGCCCCGTTTAAGTGAACAACATCGTAGGCTGTCGAGTTTGCTGTTGATGTCACCATGGGCTGCAGGATGGCAGGAATGTTCAGGCGGACAGGCGTTAAGCCGCGACAAATACTTGAGGGTGGTAGTTGGAAAGTTGTGGCGTGCCTGAGGTGGGTATTGTGCGGGCGCCTCTAACAGGCCCCGGCGGCGAGGGCGAGGATGGAGGGCGGCGAGGGCTGGGGCGTGGGCGGGGGGGGGGAGCGGCAGCGAGGGTCGATGGCGAACCAGAAGCGCTGGAGGGTGCGGCTGAAAGAGCGGCAGCGGCAATAGCCATTTTCTACACCGAAGGAAGCGATAACGGAGGCTTATGAAGGCGACATACTAGTACACTGGCGGCGAGTTGGGGTGCTAAAAGGTGTTTGCACCGAATGATTGAGCAGGAGGAGAGGCGAGAAAGGCCAAGAGATGGAATCGAGGGCGAGCCTGTGAAGCGAAGTCTGAGGGCGGTGGGGGCCGAGCCGGGAGCGGGAAGGGTGGCGTAAGGGCGCGGGAGGAGGCGTGAGGGGCGTGGTTTCCAGCGCGGAGGAGACGCCAGGGCAAATGTTCATGGAGCGCATTCCGCGTGTGGAATGTGCAAGTCGGGTCTGCGTTTTTCTCCTCACGCTGCAGACCATCTGACACGCCGCGCCGCGCCACGTGGATGGGGAGCGGCGAGCGCCGATGTCACGCCACACAGCTCGTTCTGTCCGCCCCCGCGCTCCCGCGACATGTGACGAATGCTGCTACCAAGCGGCTCGGCGCAACGCGACGCGGCGCGGCGCGGCAGGCGGGCCGTCGCTTTCAGTGAACTCCGTCTGGGACTTCGCCGGCGAAAGAACAGGTGCCATGGACGTCTTAACAAAATGGTACGGAAATTAAAGAAATAATACTAGAAAAACCATTATCCAGCAAACCTAACACTGTTCAATCCTAACAAAGTTTTGTGGAAGACTTTAAAACCTCTACAGGGGCCTCAGAATAAATGTTAGAAACGTCTAGGGCATGTAGAGGGGTCGACAATGTTCACGATTTTAATGAGCATGTAGTGGGAGTTAGATGAATATATACATGTAACGTTTCCCCCGATTATTAGGCAACTTCGTATGCAGACATGTTCCTCAGATCACGTTTTCACATAGTCAACGAGATTTCATGTACCCGTCGAACATATGTTCATAAGAAGTTGTCTAACAATCTATATCCAACATAAGAAGTTGTCTAACAATAACATATCTAAATCCCTATAACTCCGTTACATGCATTTTCTCACTTGTTCATTTGCAAACATTTTCAACGTCTATGTGTCATAGAAGTTTGCAACATTTATTCTGAGACACACGAGACAAAGCGCGTAGAAACTTAAAGAAAACTTTGTCGCTTTCGACCCTGTTCAGACTGAGTATGGAAAGGGAGACAAATACAGAAACATCTATATTACTAATATCCAATGCGTGTAGGATCTGAATGAACACTATACAGCTTCCGACGTATTTGCAGGTGTCTATGGTTTGGGAATATACCCAGAAAAGCGAAAAAATCCAAAAACAATGAAACGGCTTCGATTTTGACTGAAATCTGAATTTATTTGATAGTGTTATCCACTTATTCTCAATGTGCATTTTCGGCCCGTCACTGCTTACGGTACAGCTGATGTCGTGCAACAGTAAGGATCCAAGGAAGAGGCATACATATTACGAATTTGATATCACATATTGTATTATGGAACAGCAACATTTTTGTAGGTAAGACTGTTGTACTGCATTATACTATACAGTGTTTATGTTATTGGAATACGACTGTGTTCATTGAAATGTTTAATTCATTGTAGTGTTATTCTAGAGTATTTTTGCTGCTTTTGCAGGCCACAAGTTAAGTATAATATCATTAAAAAATTTCCATTATTTTCAATTTAAAACTCATTACGACTTTCAGGATCCCTTCTGTCTGAGTACGACGCGAGCCATCCAGTTTTGTGCGAAGTGCAGATCTTTTTTTATATTTCGTTTGTATTACTCTCTTGAAAGGGTTCGTACGCTTATCTTTTTTAACTATTAGTAATTACGCGATACAATTAACAACATAGCTTCAGAATTGTCTTGGTGTAAGGTTTATTGATTTACATTAGTATGACGTTTGAAAGATTACAAGATGTTTCATTATTTGAGTGATAAAGCTGTGAAATAAAGCAGTAACGCTGACATCGCTATTTCTAAAAATTATTAAGGTTGTGCTGTAATTGATTTGTGACATCCGGGGCCACATTCGAACAATTTGGATGAACGTCGGCACCACATTCGTGTACTATAAAAGCGATACGTTGAAAGAAGGAGCAGAAGGAAATTTTATATCCCTACATTGATATATTACTTTGAAATACCCACCGACGGACGAATTAATTTTCTCCGTATGTTGAATGTAGTTCAAATATGCTATAAATATGAATTTATAACGCAATAAATCTGTGTAAATTAAATCCTTCGTAACTGAACTCGATTAATGAAGAAATAAACTTCTCTTTTATCGAATGCCACATTCGAAAAATTATAGCTTCTATAGAAATCGTTCAGGTCAAGAGCGATCATAAAACCGAGAGCCTTGCAGTACGAAAATTCATTCTCAAGGAGGATTGTGGATTTGGTTAATACACTATCTGCTCAGAAATTGAACTATTAGGTGGCATGAAGCTTACAGCATTAAGCTTTCCATTCTTTTCACTCCAGAAATCCTTTATATTTTTAATAGTCTCTGAATGTAGTCTGAAGAGAATAGATCTTTCCTTAGATGGAAGTTTGAAAAATTTTCTACAAAACTTTCTTCACGTAAACAATACGTTTTAGGACAAATAGCTATTTAGTTCCTTTAGAAGATTGTGGAAAATAATTGCAAATGTTTGTCAATCATGGAAAAATAGATCTACTGAAATCATCTACTAATAGTGCCTAAAATGTTCTAAAACGGTGGTTGATGCCTATTTTAATATTTTTTGCATAATTCTGCCTAAAAAAGTAATTTTGATAAATTATCATATTTTATTTTCTAATTTTTTAAATGTGTTTCACCGAAACTCAATTTATTTCCCGAATTTCCTGAAACGGGAATATTACTTGATCGAATACGCAATGGACTGCATAACGAAATCTCTCTCCCAACACACCGAAAATATGTGTTGTGCAACTCTATATAAAGATGATGTTTCACTCTCGTCTCCGATAAGTACGCACTTCTTAGGCAATTGCACACAGTGCTGGTGCAGCTGTGCTGTTGACAGGTTGGCATCGAAGCGTGTGTAAAAGAATGAACGAAATGAAAATAAATGAAAATGAATAAAATAATATGCTTGTAGTAACTCTCATAAATGTAAAAATACTTGATTTCCTGAAAAACAAAAAGTGCATCATTTTGTGATCAGTTTTAGATTTTTAGATACTAGAAACATAACTTTCCACTTGAAATGTTTTAATGCCTCATTTTGTAACATATTTTAAATGCATAAATCGTCACTTTTCATGCCTAATAGTGCCTAATTTCATAATTTTAATATATATTATAGTTGCGTAAATCATCACTTTTTGTGCCTAAAATTCCGTGGTCTACTTAGTTCTTAGCGTATAGAAGAGTATTAAGAATGTTTATTATCGGTGAGGATCTCGTGTTCCTTTGATTTGTTAATGTGCATGCTTTCTTCGAAATGAAAACCAAGAATTTTCTAGTAAGTAACAAACGGTAACGACGGCGCTTCATGACATCCTAATCGAATTATTTTCGTAAGCAAGAAAACCTAAAGGACACTGGGAGTGCAAAGGCAATTCGCACGGCCGCCGACATCGCCGCTGCCGCAACTCGGCCGCGTGGCCACCGCGCTACGTTCCTGGAAAGCCACAACCGACTCGCCGTCGTCCGCGGCACACGGGGGCCGGCCGGCCCCGGCCCACCCCGCTCCCGCACCCGCCACCTCCGTCACTACCGCCCCTTCGCGCCGCCGCCGCCGCCGCCGCCGCGCGGCGCCGACGAAGCTCGGCAATCGATGCGGATAGAGCAAAGGTGAACGGGGCCGCGGCCGCCTCGAAGGCACACACCAAATGCCACCGGCGCGAGTATGTTTCAGACTTCAAACATTTGCCCACTGTAGACTGTCACGAACAGCAGCCATCGATACGAGCGAACGCGGTAGGAATGGGGGAAAACCCGAAAATTTTGGTGGAAAACTGAGAGACACGACAGGTGATAATTGGAAAATATAGTATTTCTTTTAAACAAAAGTTAACAAATACGGAGTTGATAGTTATAAGTACTGTGTACACTGTACAGAATGATATTCTGAGCAAAAAAACGAAAATGAATAGCAATGAAATGGCATTTTAACGACGAGGTGTAAAAAAAGAGAAAAAAAATAAAATAAAAGACTCCAGCGCATCAATAAAAGAAAAAAGTATCTCGTGAAATGTAAAACAAGGTGGTATAAAGCAGGCGTTGGCCACCGAGCGACTACACAAACCGTGCAAACAAAATTGACAGGAGTGACGGAAAGGAAGAATATTTATTAAACGATTTCTCAACGTCTGTATCGGATGTCTTGTCAACGGAAGGGAAGAATCGCTCAAATAACCTTGAGGAAAGGCGAGCGCCGATGTGGCAGAGTGAAGAAACGGGCCACGTGATGCGAAGCGCGCCGACTACGGAGCGAAGGCGACTAAGACAGAAGAAAATAAACTCGGTATGAAGGGAGACGGCGAGAGGGGAGGAAATGGGAAGCAATGAGGAAAGAACGCAGGAAGGCGCTCTCGCGAGCAGAATACGTTATTGGCGTTTCACGGCCCTCTTGTGCGGGGCCCCAGACTTAACTGAAACGCTCTTACGGCACGCGGCCTCTGTGCCACGAATAACTTTGGAAACCCCATGGGCCGAGACTTTTTCAGCTGATGGAGAGAGCTGTAAAACGCGAAACGTGTACATTTAATTATTCACTGCTCGCTTAATTTCAAATGATGAGTGTCTCATAGTTTATTTCATAGTAGTAATCATATTAATAAATTATATCGACTAGAAATAATTAACATTGCATGTAATTAACGTTTGAAGATGCTCCATTTACCGTTTTTAACAGGAACAAAAAAGAAAAATATCCATTTCTCTTGAGTGTGGTACCAACTTTACAGGAATCTTTTGGTACCTCGAATTAATATCTAAAATGTATATTTTTAATAATTCATCAATTACATTCCCCTTAAAAAAGCAATTAAATGAAATGCCTAAAATTTTGGAATGAAACATTAAATTTCTAGAAGAAAAAATAAAACTTTACAGGCTTTTCGGATCGTTATAAGAAATGACGTAAGGAAATGCCGAAAGAAGCAATAAATAGTAGAGAATAGAACGCAAGAGTCCAGTGTATGGATTGTACTAAAATGACGAAGTTCAACAGGCGTTGGGGCAAGGGCGGGCGCCCATCAGTGCTTATGCGCGCAGAAACGAACGAATGCATTGTGACCTTGGCTGCAGGCGTGGTAGCTCGCGATCGTAAACTCGAGCGCAGAGACCAGTGCATCAGCATCCTAATTGCATTCGTACGCCAAAGAACAGGGAAGTCGATCGTTGCACTATTCCAAGAGCAGAGTTTTTTATTTTTCGCATGAATTCTTTAGTTCAATTTTATTCCAAAAATAGTGTTCTTACGCGAAATGTGTTTGGCGCTATAGCTTTAACTTTATTATTTTTTTCGAATATTCTTGATGAATACACATGATGGTTATGATTATTGCCTTACAGTATTTTTTAATTTGAATTTATTACGATGGAAAAATATGAAGAATTATTAAATGATAATAAACATTCATCTTTCAAGCATACAAACATATGTCAATTTTAATGAATTTCGCACTAATGGCGGCAATTAGTTAATTTCACTTTCAATTCATTTTGTTTAGACAATGTGACTATATTTACAATCCTTATCATTCAATTCTGCAAGATAACTTGAAGTCGCTCTAATTGATCAGTTTTCGCTTTGATCGTTAATGCGAAAAACTCGCGCTCGCTCACTGGGAGCAGTTCCTTACCATATCGCTTGGCTTCCCACTCAGTCCTCACTTCCCCTTTCGCCCCGTCGCCCTTCCCCTTCGCGAGCAGCAAGTCGAGCGTCCCCAGCTGGCGAGCGCGAGCGAGCACATACGAGCAGTTCCGTCATCAGACCTTCTCTAAAATATGTACCATCTCGTAATATACTAGATATAGTGCTTCTTTGCGCATCGTCATGCAAATGTCCCTGAGTATGAATGGCAGTTATGCAATATGAAAATAAAACTATCGGTCAATACCTCAAATATGCTTTATCGAATTATTTGTGTATGTCACGCACCACTAATACTGTTACTTGTGCGCTCCTAACATGAAAGCACGGGAGATTGACAACAAATACATATCCAATTTCTAAAAATCCAAACATTATAATAAAAATTGCACTTCTACCACTGAATTAAGTGAATCCTGTTCCACTCTTACATTTTTTTAAACTTTTGCCAGTCTTGACAGTCCCATCACCGTTCTTTTGCATTAGAACATAACGAAGTTATCACCAATGCTACCCTAATGGAGATGCAATTGAGAAAAGCCTGTTTAGATATTCATTGAAAAGGTCATGATTTGTCTAATGATAACGCCAAAACTACTTTTACTTTGAAGAATCTTAACTTTTTTTGTCATTTAAGGTCGCATCAATTCTAGGTCATTTGCGACCACTATTGCTTGTAACGGTACGGTAACTGTGAGGATGACGCGATATGATGATGATGGGGAATGAAAGGACGAACACAATACAACCATACCCGAAGCGGGAATCGATCCTTCGGTCCGAGATTGCTACGGCACTACTGACTTAGCGATCTCGGCCACCGGATCGGCAGAATCTGAACTTGACAAACTTCTAAAAATGTATATTAATATAATGTATAATAATGAAAAGGAATACATTCCACTAAAAGTATATTGCTTGCTTCAAAAACGTGTAGAACAGGTAAAACTTTACATGAAAATTAGATATATACTATATTTATCTCACGCATTCTTGTTTTCGAGCAAAAAAGAAACAAAAATGGTGTATTTTTCAGAAATATAGTTGCAATATTTTGGGTTAACTGTCACGATGTCTCCAAATTACACCAATACTATTAATGTTTTGAAAATAATTACAAGACTTAATTTAATTATCTAATTTCAAAGCATATGTGTCTAGCATCAAATATGTAGTTATAGGCTAGGGTAATAAAATTGAACCTTTACAAATTCTCAAACTGCAGAGGTTTTAATGAACGTAAAATCTATATTATACATATAAGCGCATTCTTAACTATTCAATAAAATATATTTATTAATGGAGGTCACATTTGAGATTTCGAAAATGTCATCATAGCATCGATTACAGACAGCCGGACTTACCGACGGGCAGACAGACGGATAGATAGGCAGAGGAACACAGAGATAGGCACCCGGGCAGACAGACTGGGAATCACGAAGAGGCAGGAAGACAAACGGACAGACGGAAAGGCAAAAAGAACGACAAACGACGGAAGAGGTAGACGGACGGATAGACGGGCAGGAAACAGACGAAGCGACAGAGAAGTGACCGAAGGAACAGACAGGAGGAGCAGAGGAAATGGCTGACGGATCATCGCTTAAAAAACTCTTTTGTTTTTGGGACTCTTAAAACATGTACCTGCATCAAATTCTTGACATCGATTTTTTTAGCATTACTGAACTTTCTATATTCCATTCCTTCTTTGCTTATGAAATATATTCGAGATGTGAATTATTATTTTAAATGTTCTTTAAGAATATGTTTGTGATGTAATTGAATTGTTTCAAAAGAATTATGACACTAACATATTCGATTCGCGCGGTATACATTCAATCGCATAGCTAAATATGCCTCCAGCCGGCCGAGTTTTGCTCACAGCTAGCATTGTCCTTGTGTCTGTAGCGACGGTGGCGGAGTTTCGACACTAGCTATATAGCTCCGTCGATTTCAGTCGGTATCTCGAGGGGAATTGTAACGGCCGACTGCTCTGATTGGTAGTTTTCCATGGTTTATCTGATCGATTCTAGGTGAACGTCCGAGAAGAACCCTAACGGACCACGGACCGCACGCAATCCCTCCTTCCTCTTCCTCTTCCTATCCTCTCCCCTTACCCATACACCATGCACAACACTATCACACACGTTGGGAATTTACAGCTCTTCCCGCGGGGAGGAGATATCCGGAAGGGGACCCCCCCAAGCCGCCGTGTACGTCGGCGCCGGATATGACCATCCAGCGGGGAAGGAATCCCTGCCACCTCCCAGGATAAAACATTCAGTGCATTAACTGGACTAATGACAATAGCAGTTGACGCGCGCGCAAACATCAATCAATCAATATGACTGCGTAGAGATTGTGGATCAATGCAGGCGCAAAAATGAAAATCCGCTCCGTTCTCTTCTGAAAAATAAACAGATACGACTAGATAAAACAATAGCATTATCAAGCAGATAGAAAAATAGCATTATCAAGCAGAAGGGTAGCGAACCACGCGCTAAAGAGACGGCTTACCCCAAATTCTTTTTCTATTTCCTTCTTTAATCTATTCTTAGATTTTTACGATTCGCAATTTGACAATAAATGTAACAGATGAGGATATTTTAACAAATCACGTGGGTAGTGATTTGTTTTATTTTAAAATTAAAAATCAGTATATTTTTCAATAAAAACAAGATTGTTTTGACACGCCTAGAAATAAATTACGAGAAAAATAAAAATATTATCCGAATTAATTTATATCCATAATATAAATATAGGCCGTTATACACACGCGAAGTAAATAAAATATACATGTAACTTTTCAAATGTGCAGTCATATAGCATCGTAAAGCAGTAAAGCGATGTCGAGAAAATATACAAAGGACTAGATGCAACTTTTCCGAATCATCCGCAGAACGATCTCGACCTAACTAGGAAAGAGGCATCCACGCCCATTTCCCAGCGTTCTTAAGCAATGCGGACGCGAGGCGGGGTCGAGGCGGGCGGCGCCGGGTCGGGTCGTACCGCCCCCGCCGTCTTGTTTCCCTCCGCTTTTCCCCTCCCCGAGGAGTCCCCGGCAGCCGCCCGCACACCACAGGCTGCCCTGCTTCAACCGCACTGCCCCTCGCCGCTCGCCGCCGCGCGCAGCCGGTGCGCGCGCGCCGCTGGGGTCGCATGCGCCCCCGCCGCGCGTTTACGGTCGATAGGACGCCCACGCAGCGCTCGCGCTCTAAGCCGCAGCGACGGCTTGGTCCTGAAGACGGCGGCGGCGGCGGGGGCGGCGGGCGGACTGCGCGGAGACGAACTCGCACGCACGCGCACTGCCTCGGCCGCCTCTCCGGCCGCCACCCACCTCGCACCTCACCCCTCACGCGCTCCTTCCGACCGCACCCGCCGCCGTCCCGGTGACGATGACGTGGCAGACACGTAGAGGCACGCAGCGCCCTGCTTTTCGAGATTGCCGCAAGGGCTTACCTCGACAACATTAGTGCGACCCGGGAGCACTCAGGACACATTCGATAGAAAGGGAAAAGAGGACTCCGCCGGCGAAGGATCGGAAGCGAAGGGGCCCGGCGGGCTGAGGAGCTGAGAGTGAGGCGGCGGCAGAGGCGGGAGGGGCGTGGGCGGCAGCGCGAAAGAGTGGAGAGAGAATGGTTGCGGGGCGGAGTGCCAGAGCGCCTCGTTGCCTCCCCACCCAAACACACAATGCCGCTCCAATCGGAGGTAACGACACACACGACGATGAAATTCGGAAAGCACAGCCCTTCATTCGGACGGATGGTCCGAAAATGAAATAGGAAATTGAAAAGCGCAGCTCTCCATAAAGCGACTGCGCGGGCGACGAGAGACGCAGCCGTTGATTGAAAAGTGTTGAGGAATTATTCAGAATTAAAGGAGATTTTGCGGGGATGTTTTGGGGTAAATAGCAGAAAACTTCTTTGCTGCTCCAAACACATTTACGTGTAACAACAACTGAAAAAATTTAGTGGTAAAACAGAATGTCAGAAAAAGCTGTGCATTTATGGAAAGTATGGGTAGTTGTTAAATAATTCCGAATACCACATAAGAGACGCCGGATTTTTTGCATTCTCGCCTCTTACGGAGTGCTACAATTTAAATTTAAAAAATCAGATTGATTGATTCGTCGGTGTTTCCGGGCACGTCAATAAGGTCATTTTCGGGTAAGTTTAGTGCATGTTTTTATCAGCTGGAAGTGGCGGTGATCTTCCCCCGCTGGATTACGAGAGCCGGCGCCGACCTACACGCTGGCCAGAGGGATTTTCCCCAACCCCAACCTCCCACCAGCAGGGCACTGCCTCTCCTAACTTCGAAACGTTTGCGCGGGTCCAGTAAGCATTAAACACATTCCGACATCATTAACCCACCGAAGTGGGTTACTCCACTCAAATTTCTCGAAAGCGTGTACATATATCTTTTCAAATTCATTAAATTCATTATTTTAACGTATGGGATAGAAAATCAACAAGAGAGGGTAAAATTGTAGATTTTGTGGTTTTGGGGTAGTTATTTTGAAAAATATGTCTAGCAATACTATTAAATTGTAAAGACCTTCATTATTTTTCCACGTTCGAGCGTCAAATTCGCAGAAATTCTCGATATCCGAGATGGCTTTCAACCCTCTTGTATTGTTATTCAAATCTCTCCCATGATATTACGCATATAAAGATGGGTACACAAATTAAACGGACAATTTTACCTAAAAAATGGAAAACTTCATTTTTATTCATTAAGGTGTAATATCACATTATGTGGGTGCCAGTAACGCAGAGGCTTCCAGGTGTATGTAGGTAAGTAGAGTCGGAGTCTGTAACATCTAGTTCCAAGACAGTTATCAATGATTTCACAATGTGATTGCAGTGAAGTTGTTTTCCCATACCACCACTTACCCCTCCTGAACATTATCTCATCCGTAAACATTTATTGATTACCATCACCTCTACAGATCATTCTTCACTCGATGGAAGGCAAAATACTAACATTTGTGATAACCTGCCCAAGAAAGTTGACAAAGACATACCGGATCGTTTTCCTCTTCTACGCTGAGAAATTAGTATGCCGCTCACAAGATATATAATGAAACTGCGCAATTAACCTTCAATAAGTGCTTCAAAAGCATTATCAAAATAAGTATGTTTTGTTTGGCATTTCACTTACTGTCGAAAAAATACATTAAATAATTTTAAATTGTTTTTAACTACTTCAATTTCAGCATTCAAATTGTGTGACATAAATTCCTCAATAACTGCAACTAATAATGTTTAAAGTAGGTTTAACTTCCTTAAATAATTATAGGAAAATTTAATTAAGCTTAATTAGCTTTATTTTTTTAATTATTACCATGGCGATGTCTGTAGCATCGATCCATTACTGTCAAAAAAATGAAATAAAAAAATACATCTAATTCGCTCCAAATAAACCACCGCGTACCCTGATAAACCGCCGTATCAGCTAAGGTGGCTCAGGGCATCAACTAATGTGACTGCAGTGCCTTTGTCTAGGAAGTCCTAGGGTTTATGTTCCGACAGCGGTAGGATTTTCGACAATAGCTAAATAGCTACATGGAATTCAACCGCTGCCTGTAAGAGAAGGCAAGCGTCTGATGTCTCTGATCTGTAGTTTTCGTGATTTCTCCGATTAATTCTATGCGAATCACGAATCAGTACAAACAGGGCACGGACCGCACGCGCTCTGTCCTGCCTCGTTCTTGTCCTACCCTCTCCTCTTTCATACACAACCCCCCTCTCTCTCCCTCTCTCTCTCTCTCTTTCACACACACACAATCCACATTTACAAGCACTACACTATCGCCCAGTCGGGAGAATAAAGCTTGTCCTCTCTGGGCGGTGGCCCGCTGGCGGGAAAGACCTGGATGGAGAAAATCCCGCAAGCCGAGGTGCAAGTCAATGCCGGATCTCACTATCTGACGGGGAAAGATATTGCCATATTTCGTGATAAACATGGACTACACTTACGAGACTAATTACCGCATCAATTAACGCGCCCACAAACACGAAATAATCAATCACTGAAACCGCCGCCATTCTTTTCCTCCAACCGCATGCGCCCGTTTTCTACCCAACATGATCATTTGACTTGAGAGATACACAGGCGTGCAAAGATTAGCAACAGGCTAACTACACTTACGGACCCTCTGAACCATTACATATTTACTTTCTCTCACTCACTTCATAAGAAGAGAAAGGTATGTAATAGTGAGTCACAAAACGGCGACTTTTCGGCAGAAAAACACTTATTGCTCTCTCGGGTAATGAAAAAGTGGATAAATCCAATTGATAAATTTAGAAAAAGTCCTCTAACACGTGGTGTAGCCAGAATGTTTTATGGGTCACTGTAAGCAAAAAAATCGATTGACGGCAAAACGTCAGTCCGTCAAGAACGCTATTGTAACGTATTAGCCAGCGTGCCTCATGGCATCTACTTGGGGAGGCTTGGTAGAGGATTAGCCTAGCCACAGGAAGTAGGGTTTTTCCGTAAAGGGAAGAACGCGGAAACGGGAGAAGAGGGAGGTTATCACGAGTGCTGATGAAAACTCAGCACCATTGCTAATAGACCAGGTCTGCACAGATTACCATTATACTACCATCAGCGACTATTGAACTACACAGTATACAGACACAAATTTTTTATCGCTTGACAATAGATTGACTTATTCGTCAGGCTCTTTCAAAGTACTAATAAGATTGCGATCCAATGGCGTTGATTAAACGATTTCGCAATTGAAAAAAATTAATTTTCATATTGGAGATAGAATTGTTTCATTCAAACAAATTAAGTCGCATACCTAGTTGCAGCAATTGTGTTAGCTCTTAAAAAAGGTTATGTAACAATTTTGAAAAAGTGGTCAGTTCTTACTTAATTTTCTTAAATTAGTAAATTTTTTTTTCAAAAAACGCTTTATTTTTCTTTAAAATTTTCCTACCACTATGTAAATAAGGCAACGAAAAAATATGGTCATAAACTCATTTCTAGGGTATTGTGGGTTTTGAAATTGAAAAAAATTAAAACCAAAATTAAAGATTCGGACATTTTTTTGTCATGAGCAAATTCCTATTGTACAAATAAGGTTTAAAGAAGTCATGTACATGTTTTTTGAAAAAAACAGTTGTGCTTACGCGCTTGAAATTTACGATTTCTCAAAGAACACCGCTTGACAAGTTGATTTCTTTAAATTTTCCCACATAGTAATACAGGGAGATAAAAATATGTTTTCGAAAATTACAAAGGATCCAAACCTAAAAAATTGAAGATTAAGTTTGCCAATGTCTGATGTAGCAAATTAGCGCTTTAAAAAGAGCATAACATCTTTTGTAAAAATTAGCGATTTGCCATAATTTCTGTTCGCAATTCATGAAGCATATGGCGAGTCGCCGTCGTACAACGGTAACATGTAAATGTTCTAGAAACGTAATGCTGTTGTAGCACCACTAAGTTGTCATATACGTAATTTCATTCCTAATATAGTCCTTCAACCAATATTCCTGCCATAAGTGTTATGATTATACATCGACATCTTTGAACATTTATTACAATGAATTACATTTGTCATTTTGACAGATTTGGTTTATTGGATTCAAAGGTCTTTGTAAAGTAGACGGTATTTTTTAGTATTTTTTCCTTTTTCATTGTAGAAATTTTTACAAAAATATTTCACCTATAAAGAATTGGTGAGAAACATGCATTTCCTTACTAAAGAGTGACAATACAATATTAGTACAAGAAGATTAGAAATAAAGATTTGTGTGTACACCGGAATGCTCTTAGGGTCTAATGTCAAATGTATTTTTTGATTCACAAGGAGAAAGTTGAAATTGGAAAATGTGTACATTTTAAGTAGAAGTTGATTTATAACATTTGAGTTCTGGTGTTTAGCAAATTATAGATAGGCATGACCAACATTGATGAACATGAAAGAAAATATTATATAAGAACTAATCTCTGTCCAAATAATTCATTAATACTACAAGATATTAAATCATCCGCCACTGTATATAGGTTTTCGTCAGGTACATTTCACCTACACATAAACAACGAATTACGAAGCAAACTCTCCATAATGAAAGTAAAAAATATAATGTTGAACTCTGCCGTGCAATTCATCAAAGAAATCATTTGAAAAACGCCTAGAAAAACACGCCTCGTAAACTGTTTAAACACGGAGCGAACCGCATCCGCATGCTAAGATCAGGGCGAACAGCTGCGAACTGGCGCTGGCGCGACGGTGCTCGCGCCGTTTGCCGGCGCGACTGCTCGGCAACCATGCGTTATATGAAGCGATGGATTCCTGGCGGCGAGCGGGGAGCTACCACGTCACGCGTGTCTGCGGCACGGACCGAAATAGCCGCGCGTCAGGATATTTTGTCTCCTGTTGGCCACACAACGCTAAATCTGAGCAGTGCGTAGCGTGCTGAGACGCTAGGAAATCGCCGAGCCCGCAGCGGCCCGCGCCTCGTCCCAGACGCGGGGACGCCCCGGGGCGCCGCGGCCGGCGGCGGCGGCGGCGGCGGCGGAGGCGGGGATCTGGACGGAGCCGCGCGCGAGTGGCGATCTGGCCGGTGAGAGCATCTGAGGCGCAATGCGACATTTTTATACGGCTCGTGCTCGCAAAACTCGAGACTTGAAAACCTAGTAGTAAGTTTTACTCTTTAACATTAATGTAACTATTTTATTTGTAAACATTAATTAACAATGATCCTAAATGCTAATTGCATAATAAACAGTTATGTACTGCAGACTATCAACGGGAAACTGCCATTAAAAAACAGAAAGCCAAAAATTGCAACTTGATAACAACCCCAAAAACGATACTGTGGTGAAGTCTTCCTAAATATAATTTCTCATTTACTGGCACAAATCAGACAGTATATCTTGGACTTACCACAATGACTTGAAAATCAAACCCCACAATAAACGATAAGTGGATATCATAAAAAACAAATTTGCTTCCCGAGTAAAGCATAGTCGATAAGATACGATTAATGAAGGTTATTAACAGTTAAATAATTCTTCTCCGGGTATGAGTTATGTTGAACGGAAATGTATCATTCCGTCATTTATTTTTGATGAGTTGAGTTTTTCGCAAGCTGCTAATGCGTAAACGACGTTCTTTCGACAATTGTAGGACTTGTGACGTAACCAGGGTAAGCCCACTAAGCGCAGTGAAAGTCTTCCGTTTTCAAAAAGTGACTAAACTGACTTCAGTGAAGGTGTTGGATTATTGTTACTCATACATCGCTTGTTCATCCATTCATGAAAGGCAGGGCTGTAAAAGTTGAGACACCAGCTTCGACGAAATCGAGATATTCACATTAGAATAGCAGGGAGGTTGCGCGCTTATTTGATACTGCTGAAGGTCTCGTAACAGGGTCGCGGCAATACGTGCATTGACTGCAGGGGCGTGCAGCGCGGGTGATAGCGAGGCGTGGGGTTGGGCGAAAGCGCGGCGCGTGGCTGCGAGCGGTGTGGCTCGCGACGGCGCGGTTGACGCGAACGGCGGCGCGCGCAGCCGGCGAGGGCGGCGAGGGCGGCGAGGCGGCGAGGGGCGGGGGGCAGGAGTGGAGCCGCCGTCTGGCTCGTCTAATGCGCGGCGAGCGCGAGGACGGCGCGGACGAGGGGTGACGGGCTGAAGGGAGGGGGCGACTGGAGTAATTGGCCCGCTGGCAAAAGCTCACATGACTCCAACACGCAGAAGCAAGGAGCAAGAGTTGGGAGGCGCGATAGAGACTCGTTGTTCAAAACGCAACCAGCGAAATAAAGTAAAATGTTCACGGTTAACGCGTTTTAAAGCTCGGGTATTTCTTAGAAGTTAGGCTGGAATTAATATTCGTTAATAAACGATGCCACGGCCGTCACTCTTACTAATAAACGGACAGTAGGTACCTACCACCCAAATCTTTTTTCGCGCTGCGAATATAGTAGGGTATTTCGATGTCAAGTTTCTCAGAAGAACTCAATATGGCATTTCCAGATTTTTGGATTTTTGTTAATCATGATTCATGCTTGTAAACAATATATTCGAATATATGGGAATTGAAATATGTAATTTCAACATAAACTCTCGTTATGAATTCGAAAAATGTTCGAAATAGATTTCTAACACCAGTAGAACTTGGACAATAAATACATTTTGTTTATTTAAAAAATACGTAATTTATTTCGTATTTTTTAACTTTCCTGTGTGTATATATGTATATCTGTTAATAATACTATTGAATATATATATATATATATTATATATAATATATATATATATATATATTACTACATGCTCAAAAAAATATTTGTAATGTATCAGTATACCCTTTGTATTAAAGTTATGACGACAAGCATATTTTGTTTGAATTAAAATAGTAAAACTATAATAATTTCATTAATTCCATTCGTTGGCAGAAGTATTTCATGTTCACTGTAGATAGCAATATTCTGTTGTTATAATAAGTATGTAATCATATTTGTGTTCTAAATGATAACTTAGGCTAACTATATAATGACACTCACCGATCGTCATTTTCACGTCTGTATTCATACAGAGTACAAAAACTACTGCAGAATATCGTGAACTTTCAAATTTTTAAGTATCCAATATTATTATTGAGGTTCTAAAGGCGTTGAAATTTTGGTTTACACACGACAGTTATAAAAAGTGTCGTATTGGTTTAAAATAACTAATATTTTTTTCGTCTTCAACCGAAACGTTTCGATTATTTTGTTTCGTAGGATCAAAGATAACTTTGTTCTTTTCTTTAAGAAAATATTATCAAAAAGTAAGACAACTATATATCAGTCTTATATATACAAACATTATGATTGTTAATATCTTATCTACTTATCGAAATTATTTCTCTGAATTCTACACCTAACTTTATTTGCATTGTTTTTTAATATTACAGTTTCTATTGTGCAATTAACGCTATGTCTTAAGTATTTTATTTCATTCACTTGCCCTACCTGATATGCATTATATTGTACATTGTACTAAAGAGTGATCTCATTTTCGAGGCGGCGCTAATCCTTATTTCTGCTAACATTTGGGGGTTCTGTTATGAATTATTCGATGTAATTAAACTGTCATTCTTTCGTAAGTTAACTCCTCACCTAATATGAATGAAAACGCGTTAAATGATATCTTATATCAGAAAGTTCTTAGTCTGCAATAACATTAATAAGCTATTGTCCTTATTTGATGCAATTTGTAATATGTCGGGATTATCTTGCATTCAGATTGAATTTAACGCAAAGGATTGGTGTAAGCCCGTTTAAGTGAACAACCATCCGTAGGCTGTCGAGTTTGCTGTGATGTCAATGGGCTGCAGGATGCAGGAATGTCTCAGGCGGCACAGGCGTTAAGCGCGACAATCATGACGGGTGGTAGGTGGAAAGTTTGGCGTGCCTAGTGCGGTATTGGCGCGGGCCGTCAAACAAGCCCCGGCGGCGAGGGCGAGGATGGAGGGCGGCGAGGGCTGGGGGCTGGGGCGGGGGGGGGAGCGGGCAGCGAGGGTCGAGGGCGAACCGAAGCGCTGGAGGGTGCGGTCGAAAGGCGGGCCAGCGGCCAATAGCCATTTTACAGCTCACCGAAGGAAGCGATAACGGGGCTTATTGGAAGGCGGACATATCTAGTACATTTCTGGCGGCGATTGGGGTGCTAAAAGGTTGCTACGAATGATTGAGCAGCGAGAGAGCGAGAAAGGGCCAAGAGATGGAATCGAAGGGCGAGGCCTGTGAACGAAGTCTGAGGGCGGGTGGGGGCCCAGAGCCGGGAGCGGGAAGGGTAGGCGTAAGGGCGCGGGAGGAGGGCGTGAGGGGGGTGGTTTTCCAGCGCGGAGGAGACGCAGGGCAATGTTCTCGGACCGATCCCGCGTGTGGAATGTGCAAGAGGGTCTGCGTTTTCTCCTCACGCTGCAGACATATGACAGCCGCGCCGCGCCACGGGATGGGGAGCGGAGAGCGCCGATGGTACGCACACAGCTCGTTTCTGTCCGCCCCGCGCTCCCCGCGACATGTGACGAATGCTGCTTCCAAGCCGGCTCGGCGAACGCGACGCGGCGCGGCGCGGGCAGGCGGGCCGTCCGCTTTCAGTGAACTCGTCTGGGACTTCGGCGGCGAACAGAACAGGTGCCATGAGACGTCTTCAACAAATGCGTACCGGAAATTAAAGAAACTAATTCTAGAAAACCATTATGCAGCAAACTACACTGCTTCAATTCGCTAACAAAGTTTTGTGAGAGACTTTAAACTCTACAGGGCTCGAATAAATGTGAACGTTCTAGCCATGTGAGGGGTGACAATGTTCACGATTTTAATGAGCATGCGTAGTGGACGTTAGATGAATATATAAGTACAGTTTTCCCCCGTATTAGGCAACAATTCGTTGCAGACTATGTTCTCAGATACGTTTACATAGTACGAGTTTATGACCCGTCGAACATATGTTATAAGACAGTTTCTACACATCTATATCCAACCTAAGAAGCTTGTCTAAAATAAATATTAAACTCCCTATAACTCCGTTACATGCATTTCTCACTTGTTCATTTCAACATTTTCCAACGTCTATGTGGTCATAGAAGTTTGCAACATTTATTCTGCGAGACCCGCAGACAAGCGCGCTAGAACTAAAGAAACTTTGTCGCTTCGACCTGTCAGACTGAGTAGGAAAGGGAGACAATACAGAAACTTTCTTCTAATTATCCAATGCGTGGTAGGATTGAAGAACATATCACCTTCGACGTATTTGCAGGTGTCTATGGTTTTGGGAATATACCCAGAAAAGCCGACAAAAATCCAACAACAATGAAACGGCTTCGATTCTTGAACTGAAATTGAATTTATTTTAGATAGTGTTATCCACTTATTTCAAGTGGCATGTCGGCCTCACTGCTTCGTTACAGCTGATGTGTGCAACAAGTAAGGCCAGGAGAGGCATACATATACGGCAATTTTGATATCACATATTTTGCTAATTATGGCCAGCAACAATTCTCTTGTAGGTAGACTGTGTACTCGCATTATACTATACAGTGTTTATGTTATTGGAATAGCGACTGTGTTTCATTGAAATGTTTAATTCTTGTAGTGTTTCTAGATATTTGTGCTTTTTGCAGGCCAAGTTAAAGTATACTATAATTAAAATTCATTATTTTCAATTTAAAACTCATTACCGACTTTTTCAGGATCCTTCTGTCTGAGTACGACGCGAGCCATCCAGTTTGTGGACGAAGTGCAGAATCTTTTTTTATATTTCGTTTGTATTACTCTCTTGAAAGGGTTCGTACGCTTATTTTTTTTCAACTATATGTAATTACGGGCGATACAATTAACAAACATATAGCTTAGAACTTGTTTGGTGAAAGGTTTTATTGATTAAATTAGTATGACGTTGAAAGATCTAGCAAGATGTTTCATTAATTTGAGTTGAAAGCTGTGAATAAAGCAGTAAACGCTGACACGCTATTTCTAAAATTATTAAGGTTGTGCTGTAATTATCTTGTGACATCGGGCCACATCGAACAATTTGGATGAACGTCGGCATACATTCGTGTACACTAAAAAGCGTACGTTGAAAGAGGAGCAAGAAGGAAATTTATATTCCTAATTGATATAATTATTTGACATACCCACCGACAGGACCGAATTAAATTTTCTCCGTATGTTGAATGTAGTTCATAATATTGCTATAAATAATGAATTATAACGCATATAAAATCTGTTGTAAATTAATCCTTCGTAACTGAGACATCGATTAATGAAGAAATAAACTTTTTCTTTATATCGAATGCCACATTCGATAAAATTAATAGCTTCAATAGAAATCGTTCAAGAGTTAAGAGCGACATAAACTGAGAGCCGTGCAGACAGAAATTCATTCTCACGGAGGATATGTGGGCATTTGGTCTAAATAGACTATCTGCATAAGAAATTGAACTTAGGGTGGCATGAAGCTTAAGGCATTAAGCTTTCCTACTTTTCATAGAAATACCTTTTATATTTTCAATAGTCTCTGAATGTAGTCTGAAGAGAAATGATTTTCCTAGATGCGAGAGTTGAAATTTATCTACAAAACTTTCTGCACGTAAAAAAACGTTTTAGGACAAAGTAGCTAATTTAGTTACTTAGAAGATTGTGGAAATAATTGCAATGTTTGTCAATCATGGAAAATAGGATCTACGAAATCATTCCTAATAGTGCCTAAACTGTTCTAAAGATCGGTGGGTTGATGCCTATTTGATAGTTTTTTTGCATAATTCTGCTAAAAAAGTAATTTTGATAAATATCATATTTTATTTTCTAATTTTTAAATGTGTTTTCACGAAAACTCAATTTTTTCCGAAATTTCCTGAAACGGATATTATTGATCGAATACGCAATGGACTGCATAACGAAATTCTCTCTCCAAACAGGCACATAAGAACGAAAAATTGTGTGTGTGCGAACTGGCGCTTATAAGAATGATGGTTTCACGTACTGACGCTCCGATAAGTACGGCACGTCTAGGCAATTGCACACAGGGTGCTGGTGCAGCCTGTGCTTGGTTGCAGGTTACTGGGCATCGAACGCGTGTGTAAAGGAATGAACGAAATGAAAATAAATGAATGAATAAATATATGGCTTGTAGTAATTCATAAATGTAAAAATACTTGATTTCCTGAAAACAAAAGTGTCATTTTGTGATCAGTTTTTAGATTTTTAGATCCTAAGAAACATAACTTTCCTTGAAATGTTTTTAATGCTCATTTGTAAATTTTAAATGCATAATCTCGCACTTTTCATGCCAATAGTGCTAATTTCATAATTTTAATATATATATAGTTGCGTAAATCATCACTTTTTTGTGCCTAAAATTCCGTGTCTACTTAGTTCTTAGCGTATAGAAGAGTATAAGAATGTTTTATTATTCGGTGCAGGATTCGTGTTCCTTGATTTGTTAATGTGCATAGCTTTCTTTCGAAATGAAAACAAGAATTTTCTAGTAAGTAACAAACGGTAACGACGGGCGTTCATGAACAATCCTAGATGAATTATTTTGGTTAGATCAAGAACACCTTAGGAGTGCCAAAGGCAGTTCGCTAGGTCCGAGTACATCGCCGCTGCCGCAACTCGGCCGCGTGGCCACGCGCTTACGTTCCTAGGAAAGGCCACCACGCGGCCTGCGCGTCGTCCGGCCCCGGCCCGGCCCCGGCTCACCCGTCCTGACCGCTCACTCCGTCATAACCGCCCTCCCGCGCCGCCGCCGCCGCCGCCGCGACGGGCGCCGTACGAAGCCTGGCAATCGATGCGGATAGAGCAACAGGTGACGGGGCGCGGCCGCTCGAAGGCACACACAAATGCCACCTGGCGCGAGTTATGTTTCAGACTTAAACATTTGCCCACTGTAGACTGTCACGAAAGCAGCCATGATACGAGCGAACGCGGTAGGAATTGGGGGGAAAAACGAAAATTTGTGGAAAACGAGAGACACGACAGGTGATAATTGGAAATATAGTATTCTTCTTAAACAAAAGTTACAAATACGAGTTTGAATAGTTATAAGTACTGTGTACACTGTACAGAATGATATTCTGACAAAAAAAAGAAAATGGAATAGAATGAAATGGCATTTTACGACAGGTGTAAAAAAAGTAGAGAAAAAACGGAATAAAATAAAGACTCCTTCAAATACAAGAAAAAAAGTAATCTGCGGAAAATTTAAAACAAGGTGTATAAAAGCAGGCGTTGGCCTCACGAGCGGAACTAACAAAACCGTGGCACAATTGACTGTGGACGGAAAGGAAAGAATATTTATTAACGATTTCTACGTCTGGTACGGAGATGTCATTGTAACGGAAGGGAGAGAATCGCTCAATCCTTGAGGAAGGCGAGCGCCGATGTGGGCAAGATGAAGAAAACGGCCAGTGATGCGAAGCGCGCGACTAAGGAGCGAGGCGACTAAGAACAGAAGAAAATAACTCGGTATGAAGGGAGACGGCGAGAGGGAGGAAAGGAAGCAATGAGAAAGAACGCAGGAAGGCGCTCTCGCGAGCAGAATACGTTTATTGGCGTTTCACGGCCTCTTGTGCGGGGCTCAGACTTAACTGGAAAACGCTTCTACGGCACGCGGCCTCTGTGGCCACGAATAACTTTGGAAACCCCATGGGCCGAGACTTTTTTCAGCTGATGGAGAGAGCTGTAAAACGCGAAACGTGTAATTTATTATTCCTGCTGCTTTATTTCAAATGATGAAGTGCCATAGTTTATGTTCATAGTAGTAATCATATTAATAAATTGTAATCGACTAGAAATAATTATACATTGGCAATGTAATTACGTTTGAAGATGCTCCATATTACGTTTAAGCAGAACAAACAAGAAAAATATCATTCTCTTGAGTGTTGTACAATTTAAGGAATCTTTTGGTACCCTCGAATTAATATCTAAAAATGTATATTTTTTAATGAATTCATCAATTACTTCCCTTAAAAAGCAACTTAAATGAATGCCTAAAATTTTTGGGAATGAAACATTAATTTCTAAAGAAAAAATAAAATTGTACAGGCTTTTGCGATCGTTAAAGGAAATGAGTAAGGGAAATGCAGAAAGAAGAGCAATAAGTAGTAGAGAATAGAACGCAAGAGTCCGTGTATGGATTGTACTAAATGAGAGTTCAACAGGCGTTGGGGCGCAAGGGCGGGCGCCATCAGTGGTTTTGCGCGCAGAAACGAACGAATGCATTGTTCGACTATTGGGAGTGAAAGCGTGGTAGCTCGGATCGTAAACTCGAGCGCAGAGACCAGTAGCATCAGCATCCTAATTGCATTCGTACGCCAAAGAAAGGGAAGTCGATCGTTGCAACTATTCAAAGATGCAGAGTTTTTTATTTATTCGATAGAGATTGCTTAGTTATTTTTATTCCAAAGAATAGTGTGTTCTTACGCGTAAATGTGTTTGAATGGCGCTATACCGCTTTAACTTTATATTTTTTAGAAGAGGATACAATGATTGGTGTAAGTGGATTATTTCGGCTTACGATATTTTTTAATTTGAGATTTATTAACAGAGTGAAAAATTGAAGAATATAAATGATAATAACATTCATCTTCAAGCATACAAACATAGTGTCAAGTTTTAATGAATTTCGCCTAATGGGCGGCATAGTTATTAATTCACTTTCATTTCAATTTTGTTATAGACAATGTGACTATATTTTACAGGAGTCCTATATTCAATTCTGCAAGATATTAATCGCTCTTAATTGATCAGTTTTTCGCTTTGATCGTTAAGCGAAAAATGGCGCTCGCTCACTGGAGGCAGTTCTTACATATCGGTTGGCTTCCCACTCAGTCTCACTTCCCCTGCCCCGTCGCCCTTCCCTTCGGAGCAGCAAGTGAAGCGTCCCAGTGGCGAGCGGAGCGAGCAGCATGACGAGCAGTTGTCATGCAGACCTTCTCTAAAATATGGGGTACAATCTGTATATATCTAGATATAGTGCTTTTTGCGCAATCGTCATGCAAGGATGTCGCTGGTATGAAATGGCAGTTATGCAATATGAAATAAAACTATGTCAATACTCAAATATCTTATGAATTGATTGTGTATGTCAGCACCACTAATACTTGTTACTCTGTGCGCTCTCTAAACATGAAAGGCACGGGCAGATTGACACAAATCATATCACATTTCTAAAAAATCAACATTATAATACCAAATTGCACTTCTACCACTGATTAAAAGTGAATCCTGTTCCACTTTATACTTTTTTTTTAAACCTTTTTGCCAGTCTCGACAGTCCCCATAACCGGTTCTTTTGCATTAGAACATATACGAAGTTATCACCAATGTGGCCTACCCTAAATGGAGATGCAAAGAGAAAGCCCTGTTTTAGATTCATTCATTGAAAAGGTCATGATTTGTCTAATGATTACGCTCACAACTACTTTTACTCTTTGAAGAATTTACTTTTTTGTCATTATAGGTCGCATCAATTCTAGTCATTTGCGACAACTATTGCTTGTAACGGTAGCGGTACTGTGAGGATGAACGGCGATATGATGATATGGGGAATGAAAGGACGACACAGCATACAACATACCCGGCGGGAATCGATCCTTCGGCCGAGATTGGCTTACGAGGCAACTACTGACTTAGCGATCTCGGGCACGGTCGGCAGAATCTGAACTTGCAACTTTCTAAAATGTATATTAATATAAGTATAATAATGAAAGGAATCATTCCACTAAAAGTATATTGCTTGTCTTCAAAAAACGTGTAGAACAGGTAAAACTTCATGAAAATTATAGTTATACTATATTATCTACGCATTCTTGTTTTCGAGCAAAAAAACAAAATGGTGTATTTTTCAGAAATATAGTTGCAATATTTGGGGTTAACCTGTCCGATGTCCAAATTACACATACTATTTGAATGTTTTTGAAATATAATTAATCAAGACTTAATTTAATTTCTAATTTAAAGCATATGTGTCCTAGCATGCATAATAGTGTAGTTATAGGCTAGGGTAATAAAATTGAACTTTAACAAAAATTCTCAACGCGAGGTTTTAATTGAACGTAAAATCTATATTATACATATAAGCGATTCTTAATCTATTCAATAAAATAATTATTAATGGAGATGGTCCATTTTGAGATTTCGAAAATGTCATCAATCTCGATTACAGACAGCCGGGACTTACCAGACGGGAAACAGACGGATAATAGGCAGAGGAACACAGAGATAGGCCAGCGGAGACAGACTGGGAATCACGAAAGAGGAGGAGACAAACGGCAGAACGGAAAAGGCAAAAAGAACGACAACGACGGAAGAGGTTAGACGAGGACGGAATAGACGGGCAGGAACAGACGAAGCGACAGAGAAGTGACGCGAAGGAACGACAGGAGGAGCAGAGGAATGGCTGACGGATCATCGCTTAAAAACTCTTTTGTTTTTTTGGGCTCTTAAAACATGTACCTGCATCAAATTCTTGACATCGATTTTTTAGCATTACTGAACTTTCTATATTCCATTCCTTCTTTGGCTTAGAACATATAAGTTCGAGATGTGAAATTAGTTATTTTAATGTTCTTTAAGAATATGTTTGTGATGTAAATTGGAATTGTTTCAAAAGATTATGACACCTACATATTGCATCGCGCCGTAATACAGTCTCAATCGCATAGCTAATCTGCCCCTCCAGGCGCCGGAGTTTTGCTCACAGCTAGCATATGTCTTGTGTCGTAGGACGGGTGGCGGAGTTTCGAACTATAGTTATATCCTCCGTCGATTTCAGTCGGTATCTCGAGGGGAATTGTAACGGCCGGACTGCTCTGATTGGTAGTTTTCCATGGTTTACTGATCGATTCTAGTGAACCTCGAGAAGAACCTAACGGACCACGGACGCACGCAATCTCTTCCCTGCTTCCTCTCCTATCCCTCTCCCTTACCATACACCACGCACAATCATATACACACGTGGGATTTAACAGCTCTTCCGCGGGGAGGAGATAATCCGAGGGAACCCCAAGCCGCCGTGTACGTCGGGCGCCGGATATACCATCCAGCGGGGAGGAATCCCTGCACCTTCCAAAGGATAACATTCAGTGCATTCAACTGACTAATGACATGCAGTTGAGCGCGCGGCAAATAATCAATCATCAATATGACTTGCGTAGAGATTGTGGATCAATGCAGGCGCAAAATGAAATCGCTCGTTCTCTCTGATAAATAAACAGATACGATAGATAAAACATTAGCATTATCAAGCAGATAGAAAAATAGCTTAGTCACGCAGAAGGGTAGCGAACACGCGCTAAAGAGACGGCTTACCCCAAATTCTTTTTACTTTTCCTTCTTTAAATCTATTCTTAGAATTTTTACGATTCGCATTTGGGACAATAAAATGTAACAGATGAAGGAATATTTTTAAAACAATCAGTGGGTAGTGAATTGTTTTATTTTAAAATTAAAAATCCAGTATCATTTTCAATAAAAACAGATTGTTTTTGACACGCCTACAGAAATAAAATTACGAGACAACAATAAAAATATTATCCGAATTAATTTATATCATATATAAATATAGGCCGTTATAACCACCGCGAAGTAAATAGAAAATATACATGTAATTTTCAAATGTGCAGTCTAATAGCATGTACAAAGGCAGTAAGCGATGTCGAGAAGTATAACAAAGGACTAGATGCAACTTTTCCGAATCATCCGCAGACGATCTGACCTAACTTAGGAAAGAAGGCTCCACGCCATTCCAGCGTTCTTAAGCAATGCGGACGCGAGGCGGGGTCGAGGCGGGCGGGCGCGCGGTTCGGGTCGTACGCCCCGCCGTGCTTGTTTCCCCGTTTTCCCCTCCCCGAGGAGTCCCCGGCCGGCCCGCACACCCACGCTGCCCTGCTTCAACCGCCACTGCCCTCGCCGCTCGCCGCCGCAGCCGCAGCCGGTGCGCCCGCGCGCCGCTGGGGTGCAATGCGCCCGCCGCCGCCGTTTACGGTCGATAGGACGCCCTCGCAGCGCCTCGCCGCTCTAAGCGCAGCGACGGCTTGGTCCTGAAGACGGCGGCGGCGGCGGCGGCGGCGGCGGCTGCCGCGGAGACGAACTCGCACGGACGCCACCTGCCTCGGCCGCCTCTCCGGCCAGCCACCCACTCAGCACCCACCCCTCACGCGCCCATTCCACCGCACCGCCCGTCCGGTGACGATGACGTGCAAGACACGTAGAGGCACAGCGCGCCGAGAGCCGCAGGTTACTCGAATAGTGCGACCCGGAGACTAGGACATCGATAGAAAGGAAACTCCGCGAAGGCGGAAGCGGGGGGGGGTGAGAGCCGCGAGTGAGGCGGCGGCAGAGGCGGGAGGGGGCGTGGGGCGGCAGCGCGAAAGAGTGGAGAGAGAATGGTTGCGGGGCGACGTGCCAGAGCGCCTCGTTGCCTCCCCACCCAAACCACAAGCCGCTCCATCGGAGGTAACGTACACACACACGATGAAATTCGGAAAGCACGCTCATTCGGACGGATGGTCCGAAAATGAAATAGGAAATTGGAAAAGCGCAGCTTCCATAAAGCGACTGCGCGGGCGGACGAGAGACGGCAGCCGTTGATTGAAAAGTGTTGAGGAATTATTCAGAATTAAAGGACGATTTGCGGATGTTTTGGGGAAATAGCAGAAACTCTTTGGCTGCTCCAAACACATTTACGTGTAACAACAACTGAAAAAATTTAGTGGTACAAACAGAATGTCAGAAAAAGCTGTCATTTATGAAAAGTATGGGTAGTTGTGTAATAATCCGGAATACCACATAAGAGACGCCGGGGGGGATTTGCAAATTTTGTTTTCTCCCCCCTCCCTCGCCCATCTTACGGAGTGCTACAATTTTAAATTTAAAAAATCAGATTGATTGATTCGTCGGTGTTTCGCGGCACGCATACAGGTCCTTTTCGGGTAAGTTAGTGGCATGTTTTTATCACTGGAAGTGGCGGTGATCTTCCCGCCTGGATTACGAGAGCGGGCGCCTACACGCTGGCCAGAGGGATTTTCGCCAACCCACACCTCCCTCCAAGCAGGGCACTGCTCTCTAACTTCGGAACGGTTTGCGCGGGTCAGTAAGCATTAACACATTCCGACATCATTACCCACCGAAGTGGGTTACTCACTCAATTTCTGCAAAGCGTGTACATATTCTTTTCAAATTCTTAAATTCATTATTTTAACGTATGGGATAGAAATCAATCAAGAGAGGGTAAAAATGTAGATTTTGTGGTTTTGGGTAGTTATTTTGAAAAATATGTCTAGCAACTCTATTAAATTGTAAGACTTCATTATTTTTCCACGTTTCGAGCGTCAAATTCGCAGAAATTCTCGATATCCGAGTGGTTTCACAACCTCTTTGTATTGTTATTCTCAAATCTCCGCCATGATATTACGCTATAAGATGGGTACAAAATTAAAACGGACAATTTTACTAAAAATGGAAAACTTCATTTTTATTCATTAAGGTGTAATATCACATTATGTGGGTGCCAGTAACGCAGAGGCTTCCAGGTGTATGTAGGTAAGTAGAGTCGGAGTCTGTAACTCTTAGTTCAAGACAGTTATCAAATGATTTCACAATGGTTGATTTGCAGTGATGTTGTTTTCCCATACCACCACTTACCCCTCCTGCATTATCTCATCCGTAACATTTTATTGATTACATCACCTCTACAGATCATTCTTCACGATGGAAGGCAAAATACTAACATTTGTGATAACCTGCCAGAAAGTGCAAAGACATACGCGGATCGTTTTCCTCTTCTACGCTGAGAAATTAGTATGCCGCTCACAGAGATATATATGAACTGCGCAATTAACCTTCAATAAGTGCTTCAAAAGCATTATTCAAAATAAGTATGTTTTGTTTGGCATTTCACTTACTGTCGAAAAAAATACATTAAATAATTTTAAATTGTTTTAACTACTTCAATTTCAGCATTCAAATTGTGGTGACATAAATCCTCAATAATGCTAAACTAATAATGTTTAAAGTAGGTTTAACTTCTTAAAATAATTATAGGAAAATTTAATTAAGCTTAATTAGCTTATTTTTTTAATTATTACCATGGCGATGTCTGTAGCATGATCCATTATTGTCAAAAAATGAATAAAAAATACATCTAATTCGCTCCAAATAAACCACCGCGTACCTGTAAACCGCCGTATCAGCTAAGGTGGCTCAGGGCATCAACTAATTGATGCAGTGCCTTTGTCTAGGAAGTCCTAGGGTTTATGTTCCGACAGCGGTAGGATTTTCGACACTAGCTAATAGCTACATGGAATTCAACCGCTGCCTGTAAGAGAAGGCAAGCGTCTGATGTCTCTGATTGTAGTTTTCGTGATTTCTCCCGATTAATTCTATGCGAATCACGAATCAGTACAAACAGGGCACGGACGCGCACGCGCTCTGTCCTGCCGTTCTTGTCCTACCTCTCCTCTTTCATATACAACCCCTCTCTTCTCCTCTCTCTCTCTCTCTTTCACACACACACAATCCACGATTTACACGACCTACACTATCGCCCAGTCGGGAGAATAAAGCTTGTCTCTCTGGGCGGTGGCCGCTGGCGGGAAAGACCTGGATGGAGAAAATCCCGCAAGCCGAGGTGCAGTCAATGCCGGATCTCACTATCTGACGGGGAAAGATATTGCCATATTTTGTGATAAACATGGACTTACACTTACGAGAACTAATTACCGCATCAATTAACGGCCGCACAAACACGAAATACATCAATCACTGAAACCGCCGCCATTCTTTTCCCTCCAACCGCATGCGCCGTTTTCTACCCCAACATGATCATTTGACTTGAGAGATACACAGGGTGCAAAGATTAGCAACAGGCTAACTACACTTACGGACCCTCTGAACCATACATATTTACTTTCTCTCACTCCTTCATAAGAAGAGAAAGGTATGTAATAGTGAGTCACAAAACGGCGACTTTTCGGCAGAAAACACTTATTGCTCTCTCGGGTAATGAAAGTGGATAAATCCAATTGATAAATTTAGAAAATCCTCTAACACGTGGGTGTAGCCAGAATGTTTTATGGGTCACTGTAAGCAAAAAAAATCGATTGACGGCAAAAGTCAGTCGTCAAGAACGCTATTGTAATCGTATTAGCCAGCGTGCCTCATGGATCTACTTGGGGAGGCCTTGGTAGAAGGATTAGCCTAGCCCAAGGAAGTAGGGTTTTTTCCGTAAAGGAAGAACGCGGAAACGGGAGACACAAGGCTTTGGGAGTATCCGGCCTATAGAGACTTTTCACTGTTTATAACAAGCGAGGGGGTGGCGTGACGTAGTAGATACGTGGGCCTCGCCTATATAACAGAGTGTACAGAGCCAGTGGGGGGGTTCTGGAGACAGCGGGAGACCTCGTGCGTGTACATCAAAACTTGGCGCCACGACGGTGCATATGCGAGCCAGGCTCGCGAGGCTCGAGTCACTAGTTGACGAAGCCTGCGGGCTTTAGATCCTTGGGTAACTGGCGGTCACGGGGAGCGATGCTGGTGTGCGTGCTCCGTGGTGAAGAGTGGTTTGAGTGCACGATTCCGGCCGATTCTCAATCGGATAAGATCGCTCCTGCGATGCTAGGCAAACAGCCGTTGGGTGCGCCAGAACGGACTTTTGTGTCACAGCGTGACATTCGGTCGCGGAAGTAGGCTTTGTGCGCGCTTCAAAGTAGGAGTGGCGAATGCCACAATCAAAACCATCTACAATCGGTTTTGGATCGCTCCCGCGATCAGGGGGATAGTAGGTCTATGAGAGCTAGGATGTAAGTAGATTATTAAGTGTATATATTTGTTTTGTTTTCTTTGTTAATAATATATTGTTATCGAAAGCTCTGTGTCTGTGGTCGCTGTGAGTATCCATGACGTCACACTATCGTCTATAACCGTTCTGGGATTTTCTCCAAAATTCCCCATTGATCTGACTGATGTCTCGGCTCATTGAATTTGAAAAGCCATTTTTTAATTTTGAGGGGTACTTTACAAGGAGGCCCTGGGACATTTTCCAAATTTTCAAAAGAATAGATTCATCGTTTCTATTAAATTTTCTTATTGGATAGTGTGAAAAGTTTAAGATAATGCTGTACAACTTAGTGTTCGTTAAAACCCAGATTTTTCGAAAATTGCAAACTTTTTTTGTGTCTTCCATAATAATTGCAATTATGAAGACAGATTTTTTTCTAAGAGAATCTGTTCCATAAACATAATGTGAAATATGGTCATGCATATTAATGTCGAAAATTTGAGTACTTTTTGTGTAATTTTGAAATATAATGAAAATACGCACCGTGTTGTTTTAGCACCTCTAGTTTAATGCGCAAATGGCCTCCATCATCTTACATTTTCAAGTAAACATATTTAGATTTCTTACTCCCAGTCTTAGGTACTGTTACTCTCTTTAAAATATGCAATGGTGTCTACGTCTCTAATTATTATCTATGTACTGAGTTCCAACAAAAATCTGAGACAAAGAGTGAACGACGTAATACTTGCATTAATAAGCTGTCTGTGCCGACCTGGATTGCTGAGGTTTGCTAAGGCTGAAAACCGTAGGCCTGAAACTCTCGTGAGTTCGAATGTCGCCCGGGACATGAATGTTTTGTGTTCGTACAACGATATATAACAGCCCCAATGCTACTTACAGTCACTATACGACATTTGTAGTTCAAAAAGCGACCTTACATCTAAGTAAAGAATATGTTTGTATATCATTACAAAGAATGGATGAAATGGGCATGTGGCGTTTATTAAAAAAATAGGTTCATTTGAAATATTTAGGTTAGTAAATAATAATCATAATTAAATTAAACTATAGCTTAACATTTTTGTACGGGTATATTATACTAAACATTTTCTCTTTGTGATTGTATAAAGTTAATAATTATGGTTGGTCATACGTTTCTGATAGCGAGTTCGTAGTATGGAAAAAAAAGTGTTATAATCTATAAGATAATTAATCCAAGACAAGTAATGTGTTCTTTTAGGGAGTTATTCGTTTCGGGAATAAACAGGTTATCGGGTTATTTCGAAACATTACGCTCCTGAAGGATGGGAATCTCTTTCATCGGCAATCAACAATGGGTCAACTCGAACCATGACAGCTTGATTTTTTTGTCGCCGAGAATATATTCACTCTATGGCCCAATTTAACAGCTTTTCCTTTCGACCGATTACGAAGTATTTGAACGTGGCGCATGCGCGTATTGGTTGCTGTTCGGAATTCGAAAACCTGCGCTATTCCCGCGTTTGTTAATTCCGAAATCGTTTCGTCCAAAAGGCATCGTGTGAATAGGTCTAAGTGCGACCTGGACAGGGCCTCAAAAGTTGCTCAAATTGGCCTGACTATGGACGTAGCTGCAGGCCGCCACCGTTCTGAGGCAACGTCGCGCCTCTTTCGGCTGGCGAACCCGTGCGCGGAGGCGCTCCTCCCGCCGAGCTTCTTCGCCTTTAGGGCGGCGGGCGGGGGCGAGGGCGAGGGGCCGGGGCGGCGGGGCAAGGTCACGCGGCGGGATGGCTGTGCGCGGAGGCGGGTTAGAGCCCGGGGGAGCAATGAAAAGCCGCGGCTGGCGAGGAAGAGCTCTCTCACGGCGGCGCGGGGGAGCGGAACATGCGGGCCACGGCGGGGCGGGGCGGGGTTTCTTTCTTCTTTTGGGGGGGGGGGGCAGACGCACAGGAGAGCGGAGCAGGGAGGAGAGGGCAGAAAAAGAGGCGGACACCCTCGGAATGGTCGCGCGGTGCCCCTTCTCATCTTCACCCGCCGCCACG
>BOPP01000050.1:4212506-4239746 GCA_017312745.1 Gryllus bimaculatus | reverse complement strand
CCCCCCCCCCCGAGGGATTTTTTCGCCCTCAACAATCCACGGCTTCGCTCGGATTTGAACCCGCGAACTTAGGTATAATAGTCCGATACGCTAACCATCGCCGCCGCCAATAATGATGACATTTCTAATGAATGGTTTCGAAAGTAAATGCTCTATACATCATATTATATTGTGAATGGCGCTGCTTTGGAGAAAAAATCCCAAGAAAACGTATGAAATATCGGAAACATCTGGAAACTGATTGGAAAGTTAGGAAGTTTGGAAGAAAGTTGAATGGAAATTTTAACTGAGAATAATGAGAATTCAATACGCATACATATCCAGAAATCAGCAACCGGAAAATATTCGTTAGTTTTAGAAATATTTCGAAATAATACTCCTATAATATTTACACACATACTTTTTTTGAAAAGAACTCCAAAGCTGTTACAAGAATAGTAAAAATTCAAAGATTCCTGTAGATAAATTCCCATCCACCTTCTTCAGCCAACTCGACACGTTCAGAAATTCGACCTGTTCAGAAATTATTTACGTTGTAATCGATTATCTTATACTGGCTATTCTGCTATTTCCTTTATAATTAATAAATACTAGTGTAATATAAAGTATCGAAAGCAAACATTAAAAAGTAAAACATAACAACATTAATAATTACATCACTTCTAGTAATAACATCATACATACATGTATTAGAGAAACCAAGTTTTAGACAACCTAAACAGTTTTTTATCAAACATCGCGCCGTGCGTCACAAGTATCGATCTGTGTGAGAACTGGAGACAGTTCTCACGGACAAACTAGTGAAGCTATTGATAGAACGCCGTCTAATGTTCGTTTACTTCCGCAATCCAGGAAAGATCTATGGAACTCTATTACAATTTAATCCAGGTGAATCACAAAACGGTTTAAATAATAAATTAATTTATATCTCAGCTGTATAATATTGTAAAGTTGGCTTGGCTAATATTTTGAATTAATATTCAAAGCATCTCCAGAGCCTTTACTCTTTTACTATCACAGCTTTATATTATGTTATCTAAATGAAATGAGCGCTACTGAAGATAAACAAAAAATAAAAAGTCATGGCCAACCTGGCAAAGAAAGTGCAATTTTTACGAAATGTTCAAAAACTATTCAATACTACGACTTCTGTCATTATAACTGAATACTCTTTATTCTTGATCTGCTTAATAGTTTAAAAATTTCTCGATAATAATTAAACCCAATTTATTTCCGCCCTTTGTCAACCATATTATCCGTTTTGAAAGACGCTATTCCGGTTCTCGCATCAACTATAATACATTTTTTTAACAATTCGATTTTTTCCACAAGTAAAAGTCAACAAATAATAATTTGTTGCATCTACTGTATGTACAAGGATGTGTATGACCAACGGATTTACATAAGCAGGCAACTTTCTTTAGTATACCAGTTAGTTAGGAAAATAATCCTTGATTTGGCATCTTGGTTGAACTTTTATGATGAGAAACGCTCTTTAAATCCATCAAAATCTCAATCATATTTGAGTCCTGACAATTTCACAAAACACACTTCAATATCTGAATATTCCTAATTTCATAGTTAACAACATTATTGTACATTTCTTCTAGCCACACAGTTTATAAACAGTTTTTGACGTAAAATAAATATTTTCTCAGTTACAAATTTTGGTTACATAATCGATAAAGTCTTAAATTGGGACCATCATGTTACAAATTTCGGTTAAATAATCGATAAATTCTCAAATTGGAACCGTCATGTTTGGAATACATGCCGAAAGTTACGCCTCTTTAATTTGTCTTCCTGTCAAAGTGCAGTAACTGAAATTAAAATATCCTATTCCTCCTCTTTATGGTGATGGTGTGTTCGACAATTTAAAGAAATCAACCACTGATTCGTTCAAAGAGTTCAAATGCATGCATTGGGTTTCAATTTAATATCAGAAAGTAAGATCACATATCAATATATTACAAAACAAACCATAAATTGCAATTGCAATGCAATACGTTTGCGTATTTTCGAAACTATCAAAAACTGGTGCGCCTGCCAAAACTCCCTGCTATGTCATTATTCTAAAAGTAACATCAAGTTTTACAATAAGAGTTTCCTGTAGCCAAAAGCCAGTACTTACACTTGATATGATACAAGATCAACCTCTGCAATTCTTCAAAAATATTTAAAAAGTGTACTTCTGAATTGACGTAATATAAGAGTGCAAAAAACTGAACGATTCTATCGCAGTTTTGAAATATTTTCCCGTGCTAATATATCTAAATTTAGTCCTAGTTAAATTTAATAAATAAATAAATAAAAATAATAAGTAATCTTAATTTTAGTATATTATTTGAACATTATTCTTTCTCATTAGCATAGAATTAGTCGTACGTTACATTAATTCATTATTGATTTTAGGTCAAGTCTCACAAATTGTCTTTATTCCATGATCATGTCAATCAATTATAATCATATTTAAGCCTTCCCCTGGCAGGGTCGTTGTCAAATATTTTGATTTTTATGGCATTTTAATTATATTACTTTTTTCTTTTGTTTCTGTGCCAACATTTTGATGCAAATCAGTGGTTATTTTTCCTTTGTGATTCTGTGGATAAGGCATGTTTAAATTGTGCTGCAATACATTGCCCTTTTATGCTATTTGTATCTTCATGCATTCTGTGCAAGCGTCAAACGTGTGTACGTCAAACTATTCCTGTACAATCACGAGGTTACGTGGAAGTGCGGACCAGATGGTTCGAGGCCATTATTATTATTATTATTATTATTATTATTATTATTATTATTATTATTATTATTATTATTATTGATAATAATAATATATAATTTCTTTAAATTTACATTATGGATAAGAAAACGTATTAAAATATGACAATAATATTATCAACAGAAAAATAAGTTGTGATCATTTTTAATACTGCGGGTGACCAAAGAGAAATCATCGAGTGATTAACCTATTAGATACGAAAGGAAATAACCATTCCCGTTGTTTCACAGCGTAGCTATACGAACGGACAGATTTCTCGTCTGACATCAGAGATGTGCGACAGCTCTCTTCTGTAGCTTACTCAGCCGTGGCACGGTGATTTCCATTCACTGGGATCCCGGCCTAGGGAACCGGGAGGGAAGTGTTGGCGGAGAAGGGGTCGAAGCGATATGTTAGTGATCGTGTTCCGCTGTGATATTTCGCGCAAATACAGTGTACTGTGACTTCAGAAGCAAAAGAAGAGGTCTTGGATTACTCATATCCGCCTGATGAAGCGCCTTAACACTGAAGAAGAAGAGGAGGCTTCAGACCTTGGTTCTGAAATCCCACTGCATTTCCTCAAGTATGTTGGTTCGTTCGCGAGCAACTTTTTTCCTCTAGGAAACAAGAAAATATTAACATTTAATTTGCAACTTTTGTCTTTTCATACATTTCATTACTTAGTATAAAGCTTTCTTTATTTTTGTAGACAACATATATCTTTGCTTATATATTAAAAATTAACTTTTATGTGTTTTTAATAAATAAAGATGTATTTAGTGTATAATAATAAATCAAGCTTTATACTAACTAAGAAAATATTAAGTATTCAGATGTTTTTAGCAAACTACACTACTTTTATCAGTAACTCGTTTTTGTTTTTAAATATTAAAGAACAAGTAACTTGGAGAATTAAATGGAATTTTACAAGAAAAAGTGATGGTAATAAATGACCTTCATAAATAAACTTTATTTACGTTTGCAATTTTCAATGTAATATGCGTATTCGCATTGTTTTGATTCATAACTTACACGATCTAGTTAAATAGCGTATTACTTTAATTTAATTTGGAAACATTTGTAATACTTAAGTAAGGTAATGTTTAAATAAACTAATCTCACATATCGTCTGTCCATAAGTATGAATTGTACGTTCAAAACTTTATAATAATATTTATATTATATCTCTTCTATCGAAGAATGATTCAATCCATAAATTTGAGTCGACATTTTCCTGTGCCACAGTTCTCGAGGATGACAGAATAGGAAAATGTGTGAATGATGATCAAGATGATGATGGTGCAGTAATATGATGGAAATAAGTGCAGAACCGCCAAGAAACTTCCTCGAATATGTATCGTCAGCAGTAAATTCCACGCGGGTTGACCGATATTCTAACTATAGCTGAATTATGAAGAATCAACTATCAAACTGTTGCGATACGAGATGTACAAATGTAGACTTAAAACCCACCAGGTTTGGCTTACTGTATAAAGGGAATGTAAATGTCTTAATTCACAACTCGTGTATGCCAGCAAAAGTAACGTCTGAGGGTATTTGAGAACATAAGACAGTTGCTGCTCCAAAATGCGTAATTTGTGAAAACAAGTCATTTTCCGGAAACGCTGAATAATAAAAAAAAACCTCAAATATAGAAAGCATGTCTACATAAGGTAGTATTTCTTAAAATAGGCATATCACTGACCTAGTTCAATGCTAAGGCATCTTAAAAAAGTGTGATTTTGAGACATCTACATATATTCAAAACGTAATTCTACTCTGTGTAGTTCAGTATGTAGATATCTTAAATTCCAATGTGTTCACATTCCGTAAACGATGTGTTAGTATTACTCTGTAGCATATCCACCAACTTATTATTTTAATGAAAAGACATTTTAACTTATTATTAAATTAAATTGTATATCAAAACAAAACATCAATGCTATACCAAATGTACCTTCTATGGAGTGCCGTTATCTAATATACGGTCCTGTAATATCACTGAAAAAATTACGCATGGGAGACAAAACTAGATGGACTGCTACAAGCAGGCTGTTGTTTAGCTGCCATGAGGTGACGTCTCATTTTAGAATCAGTGTAAGTTAAACAAACATTTTCAACTTCACAATAGTTTCAAGTATACGAGACAAAACAGACATGAATGTTTTGGCCAGCAGCAAGTCAGGCAGACCAAGTTTCACATGGTACGGGGGTTGGAGGTGTAGTCAAGAGAGGGCAAATGAAATAGGTACGTGTGTATTACCTTCATTGAAGAAATGAGGCAGCGAGGATGATGTTATATTCAATTCTGGCAATATTCTTGTAGTCAATTAATTAACCTTTTTTCAGTCAATGTAGCTATTTCCGCATACCTTTTCATGCACATAGGTATACGCACTATATGCATGTACCATATATAATGCCCTTGGAAATCAGCCCACACAATTTTTTAATAACTGAATCTTCTGAAAATGAAGCAGAAGGTATAAACTCCATTATCAAAAGGGAAAATAATGAAAGACCTACTTATATGCCTCGCCAGTTGGTGATAATTTGTTAACCTAAAAAATCTCAAGTATATGCCCAGTAAATGTAATGAAACAAATTGTACTGCTAATTGGAATCATATATGTAAAGCAACAACTCCAATATTAATTCACAAAGTTAGAGCCTATTGGTCATAAATATAAAGCATACAGGTAAAAATTCCAACATTGTTTCATAAGTCTTCTTCCTAGTACACAGCTTCGTATTCAGAAGGTAACACAGGCAACGAGGACAACCTGAAACTCTCATGAAACACTCCTCCATGAATTCCAGGAACGGAAAGGCAGAACTTTCATCACTTAAAAATAGTAATTTGATCTCCAAACCTCAATACTGTTTTTTTGAAACAATGTAAATATGTCCTTAAAATAAAGTTTTGCTTCTTAAACATCAAGTAGTATCTTAAATTTGTCTTTGAGAACGCTTGACGTGCTTGTGATTTTGTTTGAAATTGTTATTATCAAGGCATTTCCCATGATTTACAGTTTAACTTTACAAGAATTGTGAACGTGAATAATTCGATAGTGTTTGGACAACGAGAGTTAAGCAATTAAAAAACTCTTTGGTTTAGGGAATTATACATGACAAAATCTATAACATGACCAATGTACAACTGACATATACTTAATTACTAATTTTGAGGTATAATCCGATATAGAATGATGGTACAAAGTTTTATTTCCACTTTTCTAGAATCTCATACATAAAACCTAAACCCGAAAAAACATGAATTTTTATTATGCTAGGTAACATATTAAATGAGCTTCTTTCACTTGTAAAAATCCTATTAACATTATGTACTAATTAAAAGAAGCACGAACGCAAATCCAATTTTTTTCTTTTATTAGAGGTGTAATAGAAAGGCAACTTCCAAAATTAAAAATATTATTTGTGGTAACTTCGTTCAAGTTCCATCTTAGTTCTTAGTCATTTCAACACTGCTGTCAAACATCTAACGTGCTCAACATTAATTTTCCTTCATAAAATTTATTTATAGTATAGAATGAATATATTGAATTCTAATCTTGTCGTGAGAAATTTTTAAGATGCCTTAATATTGAACTAGGTATTCGACGCGTGTAATTCTCATCAAGAGCAGAAATGTATTAATTGCAAATATGTTGCTCAATCAGTTACTGCGTTGAAGTAGTACTACAATTTTTAGTTCGTTAATCTTCACCGTTCAAAGAAAGAAAGAGCAAAAGAGAGATGGGAAAGAACAATCGGATGGTGAATTGGAGTTTTTCCCATATTTCGGAATAATTCTTCCCAAAAGATATGACCTTTTACGTTACTTAATCTTATTTTACAGGCGAAACATATTTAGATAGCATCAGAAATTTAATGATGTATTTGGAATGTGAGGAAATTTTTCAGTTAATATAAGTATCGTCTTTCTAAAATAAAGGGAAGTATTTTAAAGAAGAGTTATAAAATTAAATTAATGAATAATCTGAATTTGTATGCAATAATTCATTGCACTACACTGCTTTGCAGACAAAAATAATATGAATGCCATCCTTTAAAATGTATAAATTGAGAATTGAGGAAGGCGATAAGCCTGATTTTCATGGATCATATGAACTGTTAAACATAACGATATATGTAATGTAATTATTACATAATTACACAAACGGCGATTGCTTATAATTTCCATTGCTCTACACAGTCCTATATTTTTATTCAAAAAATGTGATTAAAATAAAAAATTCTTAAAACGGTTCCCACCACAAATAAAAGCGAAGTTTAAAAATGATGTGTTCGTCGCGGGTGTAGGAGATAATAAATGGTAAAAACCTATACGGTTCCATAACAAACTTAAATAACTTAAAAATGTGACTTATTATATAATTTCCCTTGCTATTTACTTCCTTGTGTCTAGATACGATCGAAGAAGGAAATTATTTATGATACTTTCGGTGTGCAATATCGAAACAAAAATTATTAAAAAACAGTGTTAGGCAATTTTTTTACCATCCGTATGTATTTAAATGAAAATGAGTCGACGAAATTGAAATTACTTTTTTAAACGTGGTTAAATATTAGACGGTGTAACAAAATGTACTCTTATGTATTTTCAACAACGAAAATATTTTTAGAATATCTTATTAATTTTGTTTTAATGTATATTGAAATTGACGAGACTTTTAGAATTCTATTAATTTGAATCAACAAGCCGCCATCTTCATCATTTATCTTGAATTTACTTATTGAGTAATTGACGAGTTGATATGAAATTTTCTAAGAAGTGAGAAAAAATAACCAAAATATAGTTACAAACTAATTAATTGCTATATAACTATAATTACCCGCTAAAATATCTCCTGAGTTTACCAATTTCGAAGGAACCGAAAATGGGAATGCCAAACAAAATTCACAGGATAAAATAGCTCACATCTAATATCAGGGAGTCAAAGATTTTGTTTTGCTCTTCCCTAGAACCGCCGTACATTCGTCTTCTTGAAATATATGTAAATGGTACAACTGTAATCACTTATTTATAGGTATTCGAGTGTAATGAAGTGATATGGTTCTCAGACTGCAACGCTAAAACAAAAACTTTCTGCATCAGAACATAGTAATACGTACATAAGCGGATGACAATATTAAAAAAATGAAATTAGCATAAAATTACAACTTCAATTTAATGCTATCAAAATTGCCCTGAAATATCACAACCGTATTGACAAACGAAGTTAAAAGTTAAATCGTCTCCCTAGCAGTGGTCCAACGACCAGAGTTATCCACTGCTGCCTTATGTGAAATGTGTCTGTCCATTAAAGAAGCAGTATTCCACAAGAAATGCGTATATTTTTAAACACGGATTTATCATTTATTTCATCATAACACTAGTCAATACAGTTATTAAATGAAAACGATAAAAAATATGAGATGAGTTCAGGATACTATTAAAGATTTCAGTATGAATATCCTTAGAATTTTATTTTTCAAACCGCGCGTTTAATGAAACAAACTCAATAAATAAAGGCGCGTCAAATTTTTTAATGAAGCTGTGCTGGAAATTTACTTCGATGTGACGGGTACTTTTTAGGTGCATTAAAATTGGACTTGATAGATATTGATATATATTATTTCCGAAGAGAGTATGTACGAAAATATCGTAAAGGATAAAATATTTAATTGTATTCCAGCAATAGTTTCTTTTAATACTACGATCTTACGTCATATCTGCGTGCGTATTACTCTGGCAGTTAGTGGGAGAATATAAGATAATATATTTTAATCTGGAAACATACATTTCTCTTCAACATTGGTAGTTCTCACAACATATTTTGCTACATTTATGTTGTTATGTTAGTTAGAATTGTGGAACGAAATGATTAATTACGGGGTATTCATCTCAATTTCCAAAAACCTTTTCATAACGAAAACTCACTTATTCTAAGTTTCATTGAATTAGATTTTTTAAGGTATTAACGGAAGACCAACGGCAGGTTTTAACCTTTTCCTAAGATATCCTTTTTTTACTTTTGCCGTTTATTCTTTGGTATAGCATAAAGAAACACCAAAGAGCATGAGAAGAAAAATTGTTTTCGATGTTAGTAAGTGAAGGAATGTATTCATCTACGAATTAGCTTTTAGTTCAATGGTTTCCCATTGATGGAAGTACCCACATATCTATGAACTTATTTTTAGATTTATTATATTACAACAAGTATTTAAAGGGAAAATGGCAACCATCGTCGAGTTCCATAGTCGGCATCCAGAGATGTAAGCAAAACATTCGACTCAACACCGTTGACTACTGAAGCGCCACCGGCAACCGACGGTGGTCGCCGCCTCATCTCCAAGCACGCCGTTCAGTCACGCTGCCCACCACGGTGCCAAGCGCTGGCCTCCGGCTACAGCCCCGCCCCTCATCGCATCTCCTCGCGAACTCGTCCTGCCAGGTCGGTCTAAGCAAGCAATTATTTCTTTCTTGGTACCCAGACGGGACTTCACCTACATGGCACGTTCCCAGGTTCGGCTTTCCAATAACGCTGCTGGACCAAGTAACCAACGTTTCCAGGTTACTCATCTGCCGTTCACTCACTCAGCAATCCTATCGACAATCTACCTTTCCAGACTCATTAACTACTCAAGAATTATTTCAATCGTTTGTTCATACATCCCTCACATGCAACTATTCTTCTGGCAGCTCAACGCGCTCATCAGCTACTCTCGACATACATCTTGCACATTTCTGTCGATTTATGCTAGATAACCAATTTGTCATACTTTACGTAATTCTTTGTGTAATCTTTTGAGATCTCAGTTCAGATTCCATAACAACTATTAAGCCACGTTCTGGTTCAACCACAGTTGCCATTCTAATGCACTCTCCAAAACACGTCCTCAAGTACCAGATCGTCTGCTCAAGGTGGAACACTACACGTAATGAAGAGCATCAAAGACTAAGCCAGAAAACCTGTCGAAATAATGAAATGAGGCAACATAGAGCTTAAAAGCTAAGAAGAGTGTTGAGAGACACATCCTTAAGTTCCTTTGCAAAAAGTGAACTTTCAACTTCTTTTGTGGATATCCTGGATGTAACTTGAACAGGATCTAGAACTAGCAATTTGAAACCTGCAGATGTTCATGTAATTTGAACCATGGACGGCCGTCGTGTGTCGATTTGTAGCCGGTATATCGTTGAGCTGGAAGGTTCGCTGGCGAGGGGAAGCGACGGTGGGCAAAGGCCTGCGAGCAGGCGTGGGAGGCCGTGCCGCGTGAGGCGCTGCGCAATGTGCGCACGTGCTTCTGAGCGACGGTAGCGGCCGCGCGCCCGCCCTTCAGCGCCTCCAGCGCCCCGCGCCGCGATACGACGCGACGCGACACGACACGATACGACGCAACGCGACGTCTGACGGCCCGCGGCGCGCGGCGGCGCGGGGAGCGTGAGAGGCTGGCGCGGGCCAAGTGGAGGGTGAGGGTGAGGGTGAAGGCGAGGGCGAGGGCGAAGGGCGGAGGGCGAGGCGAGAGCGAAGGGCGCCGCCGCCGGCCCGGCTGTCGCTGTGCGCGGCGTCGGCGGCGCGAGATGCCAGGGCGCCGAAGGGAGCGCCCCCCGTCGCCCGCATCGCCCCTCCCCACCGCCCGCCCCGCCCGCGCCGCGCCGCGGTTATGCAACAGGCCGTCGCCGGGCTCCTGGGCCACAGGTACCTGAAGCGAACCACATGAACGGCTGTCCAGGAGGCGAGCAGCCAGCAGGGCCCATGGCGGGACGCCCCAGCCCCCCGGCGCCCGCCTCCCCCCCCCGCTCCACACCACGAACGTCCAGCGCTCCTCCCTCCAGGCTTGCTAGCGACTCGAGTCCGGTCGCCTCCGAGGAAAGTGACACAAGGGTCAAACACAACCATCTTGATGTGTCGGCGGGTTTTCTTCGGAACGATGACGGCACGGAACTTCTTTATTTGACGCCACACATGCTTGCAGGAAAATACACTCAAACTGGTAGGCCAGTAGTGTTAGGACAGATGGTACTAAAATTTTTCCCTCACTGTCAGGCCACCAGTTCGCGTCCGAGTGAAGTGAGTTGGAGACATCTGCAACGACTGCAGCGCGAGCTGGCCCCGGCCGGCACTGTGCTCGCGAGCCGCAGCGGGCCCGAAGTCTGGCGGCCGCTAGGGCTGGCGGCCGGCGCTGAGCGCTGGCCCGAGCCAAGGCGCCGCCCCTCCCTGCCGGCCCGCGGCACGGGCCGCCGCGTGGCGTGGGTGGGTGGGGGTGGCGGCAGGCGGCGGCGGCGGGGGCGGGCACGGGGCCCGAGGGACGGGCGGACCGGGCGGAGGACGGGAAAGACGAGAGGACGGGAAGGACGCAAGGGCCCGGGACGGGCGTGACAGCGCGAGACGACGGACGGCGAATCGAACGCCGCGAGCGGGTGCCGGGCGCCGGGGCGGCAGCGGGGCGTCGAGGCGCTGAAGCTGTGGCTCGCCCTCGAATGCGGCGCGAACCCCTGCCGACGCCGCGCCGCCACCGCCGCGCCGCGCCGCGCCGCGCACCACTTCGATGCGCTCCGAAACCAATCAATGTTGCCCTCTGCCCTCCCCGGCGCGCGTGGAGGGGAGCGTGGGCAGCGGCGCCGCGGCCGCGGCCGCGCCGGGGGATGCTCGGGGACGGAGAGTGGTTACTTTTGCAGAACATCTGATAGCGTTTGCGCAGCGCTCAAGTGGCACTCGCATCTCATTCGCCGCCACCGCACTCGCCCGCTCCCGCGTTCGCACGGCCGGGGCGCCGGGCCCATGTGCTTTCCCGCCTCGGATGCTTCGTGCTACCTGGTTTGCTACCCTGACAACGCCTCCCTATGCTTTATATGTTATTTTTCATCTATTTCACAGAAGCACTGTGACAGATAGTGATTTATTTCCGCCCAAGCCTGGTGTCCGAACCATCTTTTTTCAGAATTTGATTATATATCTTGATCATTTTATTTTTTCTATTTATGTCGCAAAACACAAGTATAACACAGTAAAAATGTTCGAATACTTAATTTGCTAGAAAAGACCATACAATACTATGAGCACAGGTGATTATATATAATATATATTCCGGATCTGTCAAATATAATTTGTATGCTGTTGTTTATATTTTTTTAAATTTGTTTCTTGTCACATTGAAAGCAGTTTCTTCGTTGTTGTTTTTTTTCTTTTTTTTTAACAAATCGTCGTAGTCCCTCAAAACTTAGTATTGCAGCGTGTGGTAATAATATATCAAATCTTCATGCTACTTGACAGACGTGCTCCTAAAAACGAAATTGTTTAATAAGATTTAAGAAATTATAATTAAGATTTTATTTATTATGACGTAAATCTTATTTTATTACTTTTAGTGATTTTCTTTATTTTTTATTTAACATTTTAATTTTAACATTTTAAAACAAATTTAATTAGTTAATTATTTTTTAAATGGACATTAATCTTAATTTTATTACATATTAATACTACTTTCGAGGCTCTGGACATTCCCCGTCATCAATGGAGCTACAGCTACAGCATTTACAAACTCGTACAATTACAAAATAGATACTAAATATAATAACAGGGTTGAATAATTTATTTTTTTATTATATTTGTTTATTCCATGTTCAGCGTCGTTGTATGAGGAAACTTCATGGCGCACCCCATAGATGGTGTGGTAACTTAAAAAGGAAGTTATAAATCTGTGATTTTGTTCAATTGTTTATGGAAAGCTATTTTTTATTTATTTATTTTTCTATTAGTTACATTAAGGTGGCCGAAATTTGTCTTTAAGGAATTTGGATTTGATTCTGGCTGTATTAGTGGTGGTTCCTAAATGAAAGTGTGTAGATAGTGGTAAACCAGGTATTTTGTTATAAAATGCTATGTCTATTGTGTTTAATGAAGTCTTGCAGGTAGGGAATATTTAATTCGTTGTGGATTTGATCGTTGGAGATATACCAAGGGGCTTTTAAAATACCCCGGAGAGTTTTAGTTTCAATGGTCAGCAGTTTTTTAATGTTCAATTTGGCAGCACCGCCCCAAGTGGGGGGAGCGTACAGCATGGAAAGTCTTATAAATGATTTATAAATAGACAGTGATGTCTTTATTTGTAATGAATATTTATGACTCAAGATTGGATAAAATTTTGGAAAGTTCTTTTTTACTGATAGCTAGATTTGGAGATTTGTGATTACGAATTTAATTTTGTATGGATGGTGGATGATGGGTGGATGGTGGATAAATCAATTATAAGACCTTCTATGCTGTACGCCTCCCCCATATGGGGATATCGATGGAGGCGCCTAAATATGTGATGGGTGATTTTGGATCACCCACGGGAGGATTCCACCTTTAACATTTAATGAAGGAAGATTTTTTGAAGGTATTTTGGAAGGTATTTTGTTGAGTGAAAATATTTTTAGACTGGATTGATGAGTTGATTTTCAGTTTTCATTTTTCTAACCAATCTATGAAAAAGGAGATATCTTTCTTGAGTCTTCCAATCCCTTCGTAAATGTCAAGAGTATTGAAGAAAAATGTTGTGTCATCGGCAAAAAAACTATTTCTGAGTGGGATAATTGCGGGAAGCCATTAATAAATATAGAGAACAATAGACGAGATAGCGAGGACCGCTGAGGGACTGCTGCAATAATTTTGTACGAGAAGATTCCGCCTTGTTGACTTATATTGAAAGGTTCTGTCACAGAGAAAATTTGTAATTAAATGTTGTAGGCATATCGGTATCCCTAATATTTTTAACTTGTAGATTAGATCTGAATGGAATATTCAGTCAAATGCTTTAGTGATGTGAAACAAATAACCCAAAGGTGTATCTTTCCTTTTCAAATGAATCTGCGATAAATTCGACTAATTCCGAGAATCTCAGGAACGATTGAATAACTTTTTCGGAATCCAAATTGAGTAGCTGCAATTCCTTTATCTGATTATATATATTTAATTAACCATTTTAACGATAAGTTTTCACAAAACTTACTCAAATTTGATAAAATAGATATGGGTATATAGTTACTTGTGATTAAACTGTCTTTTCAGGGTTTTGCTAAAGGCGTAATATGAGAATGTTTCCACGATTTTGGAAAGTAACCTAACCTTAGGACTCATTAAACAAACCTGCTAAATAAAAACTCTCCATTATGGGTAACTGTTTTAGAGCCTTGTAAGTTATTAGATCGCTCCCGTTTGAGTAAGTTTGTAGTAAATTTTTTATTTCGAGTTCAATCTCTTTGGGCGAAATAAATTTGGTAGAGTTTTCAGCTGTCAAAATGGTCTTTGTATTTCATTTCAACGAAATTCGTGAAGTTATTGTCAACACTTGAATGAGGCTTGAATGTATCTGAAAAATGTTTTGCAAGAACGTTTGCTTTATCTTGATCATATTTTGCAATTATATTATTGTATTTAACAGGGAGTTTTGGGCTTTCCTCTTTTGTAATAATGTTGATAGCTTTTCCTTGAGATCTAGGGCAAAGGGGTATTTTTTACAAAAGTCATTGAAACTTTCTACTTCTGTGTTGCTCAATATGTTTTTTATGATTCTCCCCAATTTATTGATTTTTCTCTTAATGTTCTGAGATCTTGTGGTTTGCCATAAGTGTCTTAAATGATGTTTTCTTTTATTTAGGTTTAATATAAATTTTGGAATTTCGTGCTTTTTTGGGTCGGGTGAATTTGAATTAATTCTTGAACCTGCCATAGCTTCGTAAGTAATGTTGTTGAAATTATCTTTTTTGGAGAGTCTATTTCTTTTGGTAAGTGTAATTCATTACTAGTTATGGTTCAAAATTTCATCTATTTGACCATTTATCAGGTTTGGTCGGTAGTTTATTGGACAAGTGATAGTATCGAACGAAATAATGACTTAGGCATGGTCAGAATTTAGCTCTGGGATTGATTCTGGGTAAATGGGTTTGTAGAAATTGTTTGTAAGAACAACATCTAGATGTCTGGTTGGGTTGTTTTGTTATTGAGTTGGGCTTGTAGAGGCATGGATTTTAAAACTGTAATTATCTAAACATTCTTTAAGTTTTCTACTTACATAATTTGTAGGTAGGTACTTACATAATTTGCACCCTCAGCTATGGCGTTTAGTATTGAAATCTCTACATTACAATGTTAGATTATTTCTATTTAAGTTGTATAAATTTGAGAATGGAAAATTTTTGCATGGGGGATGTATATTGTTTGAAATGTAAGTTCATATAATTTGTCCATCTGCATGTTTATCCCTATTCCTTCGAGTTCCTTGTTTGAGAAAGTGGAATTGGGGTAGTGTGGAAAATTTGATCAGACCATAATAAAAACTCCACCGGATGCTTTATTGGTGAATTATATCGTTTCGATAAACTCTAAAACAAGGTATTTTAAATTTTGTGGAAGATTGTAGGAGGGTTTCCGTTATTCAAGCCAAAGTTATTTTGTAGTCTTTTAAAAATATTTTTAATTCTCCTATTTGTTGAGTTTCTCCATTGACATTCCAAAGTAAAATTTTTAAATTATTTAAATCCATTAGTAATGATTTCGGAGAGAATTTATCTTATTGCTGTCTGAAGGAATTCTTTAATTTTTTGTTATTAATTAGCTAATGCCTCCGAAAGCTTCATTTAAAGTTTCGTCTTTTTTTTAGAGTGGTACCTCACCATGCCTCGATGTACTTTGTGAGTTGAATGCGTTCGCGTAGGAGCGATTATTTGTGTCGTGAGTGTCCGCTAATTCTATGAGTTGTACGAACCTAGGGAATTATTTTTGAAAAGGTCAGGTAATACTTCTTCACTGAGGGTTTTGAATCATGTGAAATATTGGAATCTCTGATGAAGTGTGAAATATTCATGTGAAGTGTTGGAATATTTTGTAAATAATGATGTGATTCTAAGGATTTTATACATCTGGATAAAACGATTCACGATTACAGTTAGTTTGAGGGTGAACAAGCTGCGACTTTTTTGAGTTTGAGAAGTTATAACGAGAATTTCATAGTTGAACGGCGTCATAGTGAAAGGGGGTTTTATTATCTGAACGGTAATATGACAATGTTAATACATTCAATAAAATGGTATATTCAACTATATATTAAAGCCGAGAGGAATATATAGTATACAAGAAATACATAAAATTGTTTGCACAAGTTGTACATTTCGTAATGACACCGTAGGTTTGAACTATATATGCATTCATAAGGCTGTATATTGTATGTCCTTCTGTTCTGAATGTTTGATTTCTAAGTGAAATTATTCTTGCTTGTTTATACAATGTGCTGAAAACATTTTAATAGCTGAGTTTTTTTGTAGTTGCAAGATAGGGCTGTTGTTCCCGACTAGCGAAATAACAGCAGATATCCAACGAAGGCGCTTCGTATCAATTGGTTTGGGCTTTGTCAAATGAGGACAGAAATTGCAAAACAATAGTATTACGTGACCGTTCCCGATAATGCGAGAAAGTATGTGCTGTAGTGGCACCTCTAGTTTGAAAAGTCGCTTTATTTATGCTGTTTTCAAAATACATTATAGACAAAATACTTTAAGACAAGATTTTAAACGAAATTCATCAAAATCAGCCGAAATTTTTTATTTTGCTCGCTTTCAAAGTAGTTCTTTGCGGGGCGTTTATCAGCTTCAATGTTCAGTGTTTGCAGTCAAGGCCGAAAAAGTATTTTGGCGGATGATTACTTTGGTAACGTAAGGCAATGTAAGCTAACCAATGTCGATTTACAAATGATAGTTATTCATTTTAGATTACATAAAGTATTTAGCTCATTTCCTATTACTTATATTAGAGTAGCAATTAGATGTTTTTAAATATTATTCCTAGAACTGGTTCTGTTTCCGTGGATTCATCACTCAACCTAGGAATGTCAATACAACTTAATCAGTCTCAACTGATACTGCAGAAGAAATTTCGTTTTTCATTATCATACCTGCCGTATTGTTTTCACTGAATTTTCCATGTATCCATCAACTACCTTTGAATTTTTCAATTCACGATGCCTTATTTGTTCAAGTAGCTCCAGAATCTCATAATTGGTTAAACGAAGACCATCTAAATAAATGTTCAGTATACGCATTGGCATTGGGTAGTTTAAGAAACTGTGCAACTGTACTTTTACCAACATTTTCAATGCCAAGAGTTTGAATGAAGCACTTGCAGCGGCTCTCAAAATTGATCGTACACCGTGTAAGAAAATATAAACTGGTACAGAAAAAAATGCTTATAGCATAATTGTCAATGCGAGCATGCTTAACTCCTACATTACAAAATTATCTTAAATAAGTGAATAAATAATAAAAAAAGTATCCTAATGTATAAACAATTCACTACACAAATCAACGTACACTGGCAATTTGTCTTCGGGAAAACAAAAAATAAGTCAATATTTTGTGGAACGACCATTAGCACGAATGATAGCCTCCAGTCTTTCTGGCATTGATCTTACAAGCGTCCTTGTAAATTCGGGCTCCAAAATTTTGAAATATTTCGGTCATCTTCCTACAACTACAAAATTAAAGATAGAGATTCTTCCCTCAAATGATATTTGTTCTCCATAGTGAGATCTTTCAATCAGGTCCTGTACATCTTTTGAAAGTTTTAGTAGTTTTCGCGCAATTTTGCGCGCAATATATGCAATTTTAAAAAATTACAAAAACAAAATTTTCTCAAAAACGGCTCCAACATTTTTCTTTAAACTTTTGGTAGGAATGTATTTTATGCTAAATGTATTTTATGAGATGGCATGTACACCAATTTGCTCTATTATTTTATTACAAAAATGTAAGTTTGTTACTTTTTTCTCACGTTATTAATTCTTATACCCACGGTAGTTTATTTACATTATAATATTTATAAGTAAGTATTTACATGTTTTTAAATAATGTCATATAAAGTTTCTCGTAAACTCAACCATTTTCTGTGAAAACTAGTTCAAAATTCCGCATTTTTAGAAATGCTCAGACGCCAAATTAAAAGAACAGTTCCAATTTTTTTCTTCAAACTTTTCGAATAGATAGGGCTAATTGCACTCTTTAATATAACTTAAAGTTCATTTTGGGGTATTTTTTGTTTTTAAAAAAATACATCAATGTACTTTTTAAAAGATCTCTCACGCCGTTAATATGCACATTCCTAGCAATTTGTAAACATTATTGTATTTATGTGTTGACGGGCTTCAAATGACTTTTAATGAAGTTTTAGACAACTCAAATTTTTTTCTGTGAAAAACACGCTCAAATTTTGAATTTACAGTAGCGCTTAAGCACCATTTTTTTTAAAACGACTCGAAATATTTCAAAGGAAATTGCCATTTAGGACGGGGATTTACTGTTCTTTAATATTCTTAATGTGCTCAGAGTCGAAATAGAATCCAGGATCAAAAAGGGAAAGGAAGAATGAAGGCCTAACCAAAAATTTACTCAAAGAGAAATGCAACAATCTTGAGAAACGTGTCCAGTCAGCGGGAAAAAATGCAGCCACGAACAGCTCAAGGCTCAATGACAAATGCAAATTAAGTGAAGATACTTTACAACTTATTGACCAAAGGGAACTGGTACGATCCACAAGGCATACTCCTGAACACGTTAATGAGTACAAGGAACTAAACAAGAAAGTTAAAAGACCAATCTGCAGAGATCGAAGAAACCAACTGACACAACACACAGAAGTATGAAAAACAGCAAATCTCTCAAACTACAAAAAACCTTCAAAAGGGAAACACTGGATGCTAGCTTTAAAAAATACTGACGAGAAGAAGGTATCCTCAAAGCAAAACATAAACAAAATAGCTACTCAGTATTACAAAAGTCTTTATGAAAACACAAGTCATACACCCACAAAACGGTATGACAATGGAAAAGATGAAATTCCACCACTCATCATATCGGAAATACGTGGGGCAATATTGAAAATGAAAACTGGAAAAACGCCGGGAGATAACGGCATTACTGTCGAACATCTTAAAGAAGGTACAGATGAATTACTCAAAGAAATTGTCGAACTTTTCTACCATATATTAACAATGGGAGAACTCGCCTTACAATGGTTCATAAGTAGCATGATTCTCAGTCACAAGAAGGCAACAGTGACGATCTCTCCAACTATCAGTCAATTAGTCTTATGTCGAACATGTACAAACTCTTTTCTAAAATCCTGACAAGGAGAATGACCAACCAAACTACTGGCTGAACAACAGCCACCGGAACAAGCAGGATATCGCACAGGCATCAGCCCTACAGGCCACCTACAAGCAATCAATCAGATCATCAAACACAAGAATTAAGGAGTCCAAAAATAAATATATTAACATTTTAAAACTATATGCCCGCGGTCAAGCTCAAGTAACAACAGATCAAGACGGAGAAATATTTCAAATTAAGCGAGGAGTAAGACAAAGGGGCCCATTTTTTCGTAAATTATTTAATAGTCTACTTGAAATGAGTTTCCGTAAAATAAATTGGTCAGTACAATCAGTTCTAAATGTCAACGGACGGCGGTTAACAAACCTCCGTTTTACAGACGACATCGCTCTATTTGCTACATCGCCTGAAAGTGTAAAAGAAATGTTATGCGATGTAAATGAGTAACAGCAAACCCTAATTAATAATGGTGAACGAAAGTAACATAGATTAGTCTAATAATATGTATACCTGGGCCAGCTAGTATCTTTTACGAATAGAGGAAATAAGGAAATTAGAAGAAGAATTAAATTAGCAAGGAAAACATTTTGGACCCTCTCCTTCGTACTACTAAATCAAAAGATGAACCTTAAAATCAACAGTAGCGCAAATGAAATGGACATAACGATGCGAGAGGAAAATGGAACGAAAGATGTTAAACACTTCGCTCTTAGACAAAATACCATCAACGGAAATTAGGAAAAATACCAAAATCAAGGATGCAGTAAAGCAAGCTAAAGTGAGTAAATGGCGTTGGGGAGGACACATCATAATACAGGACCAAAAGTGATGTAAGTACACTACAACAACCCAACAATCTGAGATCCCCCGGTATGGTTAGAGGAACCAAGGTAGACAGAAAAGAAGATGGACAGACGAGCTAAGAAATAAGAAAATTTCAAAAAATGTATTTTGGGTGGCGATAGATGGCAGCTGGCAAGAGTATTTGGCAAGTTCGTATAGCTAGCCGAGTCCAAAGGAAATAAGAGACTAATACGGGGTCTGTACCAAATAATATGTCTGTACCATTCTGTAGCATCACTAGTTTATCTTGTAAGGTTTTGTTAACCTTCCTCCACACACCTACTGTTGTTCGTCCGATTCAAATATCTTGCATTTAATTTTGTCGCTGGAGTTCAAATTTTCCCAGAACTCCGAAAGGTGGTTTCTGTAATATTTCGCGAACTGCGGTATATTGCGCCGATTTGCCTTACTAATCTAAGGCTTCTTCTTGGCTTCTCTCCCGTTATAACCTGTCTCGTAGTGCCCTTCTGACGGTTTCTGTGAAGACAGTTCTCCTTGTTTAAATCACCCACAAAGTAATTTTAAGACTATGGCGAGGATTCCTGCTGATATGGTTGACAATCTTTATTTTATCTCGTTCGTTGAGTTTCAGTTTTCACCCTTTGCCTCATTTATTATTTAATCTGCCATCGTAGTTGAATTTCTCTACTACACCTTGAATAATTGAATGAGGTCTTTCCACTCTCTTCGCAATACCATATAAAGATCTTTCCTTCATGACTAAATTCACAATAAGTCTTATTTCTTGATCGGAAGAGGTGGTCCAGTGCATCAACTGATGCCACTACAGTGTATCTGACCGGGAGATCCTAGTTTCGAGTCTCGACAGTGCCAAGATTTTCGACACTAGCTTGTCAGTTAGGTCGAATTCAATCTATCTATAATTCTAGACGTCGGCTGCTCTGATCGGTATTTTTCTGTGGTTTCTCCTATCTAAGCCAGGCGAATGCCGGAACAGTAACCAAACAAACGGGCCACGGGCCGCGCACCATCTTTCCTTCCTCTTCGTTGTCCTATCCTCACACACTAACATGCACTACACTAACACACATTCCGGGAGACCAGTCGGGAGCTTGTTGGCTGGTGGGAGATACCTGGTTGGGGTAGATCACAGCCATCATTGAGGAAAAAACATTCACTACACTGACAGGACAAATGATCTCAATAGTTGACGCGTCCGGAATCACAAACAACCAACCAGTTTCGTTCTTCCATCGTCATTCTTTTATCGGGATCATTCTTAATTCTGTTGCTCTTCGCAAATCGATTAATCTGTATTTCAGTACTTTGTGCCGAGGAAAACATTTCAATAGGCACGTTTCAAAGAGCCCTTGCACGTGATGATCTACGTACATTTCTGTGCAACGCTTATTTGTACGTATCGCACAAAATATTTAATAACAATACATCTCATAGCAACATTTTTCTGCTTTTAAATTGCACTAGTCCCTACAGGTAAACTCCAAAATCAAAATTACATACTTTACTAGAAATATTCATACGAGAAGAATTTATGGGATTATTCAACGCGTGCAGTACATTGTACGTTCAATTGTGAGAGTCACTATATTATTTCTGTAGAATAAGAATAGCTTGTCGTGAGGTGTATGCTTTGGTCGCATAGAAATATATTTCCTATAGATATAAAAAGCGTTAATAACATCACATTCCAAGGTCACAGTAAAAAAATCTTCGAACGCTTGTTTTATTAATTCGAAGCTTAATAATTAAAGCAGAACTTGTCCTCAGCATATTTTATTCTAAAGGTATGGAGATCTCTTCAGCATACACCCGCGACACCAATAACCAAACCCACTGATACGGCTTATGCGTGAATCTTAAAAATACTTTGCAAATTTGCAAAGTAAAAAAGCATTGAACTACTTTATTTTATTAATTAATAAACGTATTCGGGTGCTCATACCTTAAATGTATTCAACACTTCTTCAGTAACAATATTTTTTTCGATTTTTGCTCGTACAAACCGCAAAGAAAAGAAAAGAGAAACACTACTCTCAAAATAAATCCGTGCACATCCAGCCAGAAAATCAAGTATTTTTGGACTGTATTTCATCATTGAAAACACTATTTGCTGTAAACACTCGCAGCTGTTTAAATTAAATATTATTCTTAAAACGTATATCAATTTAACCAAAAACATCTGTCATATTTCCTTTAAATGGAGAGCCGGCAAAAAGCAATATGTTGTTGTTAGGATTTTTTTAGGAAAACAAAATTTATAGAGATAACATCTGACGGTTTTTCAGACAATTTACTTTTTCGTAATACTCTAAGTTGCATAACACGTAGTTATGCCAATAAATATAATAAACAAACATAGTCAATAAAAATAAACTTTTTGGGAGATATTTTTGAATGTTTGAATTTTGGACTTGTATATTGAATGAAGTAACTGGAAATCTTGAAATGAGAATAAACAGTTTTTGCCAAAAAAATTAAATCAACAGAAAAGCACAAGATAATGTGAACATTGTTTTTATTTGATTTTACATTTGCTTGCATTAACTTTTATATTCATTAAATTATCGTCAAGAAGCAGTTAAAAACTGTGACAAACTATGGAAGATTACAACGCAATCTGTACAAGTTTTTTTGATCTCTTCGTGGTATTTCTCCCACTTTCACCAACAGACACAAATCTGGAAGTTGTCATATGAAGACGGTGCCCGAATTTCGACACTAACCTGGTTGAATTCGGTCGGTCTCTGAAGAATTCAAGCGGCTGAGTGCTCTGATCGTTCTTTTCCCAATCAATACCAGACGAAAGCTCGATCAGTACCCTAGCAACCGGGCTACGGAGCGCGCTCGATCTTCCCTCCTTAACATCGTTCCCTCCACTCTATTTACACAAACACACTTTCACTTTCATGCCGATCTCATTGTCCAGTCTAGACCTTTCAGCTTATCTTAGCTAGGGCGGTCCCCTGCTGGGAGATGCACCTGGGGAGGGGCACCTGGAGGAGAACAAAACCGCAATACTGGAGATTGGCGCCAGATCTCATGTTCCGCCGTTCCCGGATGAATACCACCACTTCCCCACTCTAAGGTGCACTACATTAACGGGACTAATTAAAGTAGTTGACGCATCCGAAAACACGTAAAACACACACGAGCTAGATAGGGCTTCTACATATGATTGTTCCATGACGATAAGGGTGGTTCTCAAGCTGAGATGAGACGGGAGCATTCATCTCACTACGGTTTTGTGATGAACATTTAATGTTCATGCTGGAAAACATGACTTAAGTGACGTCAGTGTCAGTTTTCTGTCTGTATACAAGTGCCACTTTCAGATATATCTCTTCCTACTAATGTTTTTCCACGCAGAGCAAATCAGGGCAAAAGCGATTCTCAGCAGCTCACCGGGGACGTGCATCGAACGATCGTCTAAAACACTTTCTGGATTCTGAGAGAAAAGTTTAGTTCGCTCGTAGCCAGACAAACCCGACTTCACAGCAATGATGAATACTGGTATAGCTTAACGATTTTCAGATATATGTTTCGGGTATCATTAACAATTTCATCCTTGTATCGTTCTCCTGCTAACATGTTGAGACACACAATAGTGTGAAAAATATTGGTTCCTCAGCAGCACTTCCTTTTCGGTACAAATTGTAACTATTAAGTAAAATGGGGACTGCTTGCATATTAGTTGGAAACCCCAATAGTGTTTCGAACTGGCAAAAATATTTGCCCTGGATGGGATTCAACCTCAGGAATACAATTTCTGCCAGCAACGGACGTCTCTACTGCGCAACCCAGCACTGCACTCGGCCAACCTTTCCGACGCATCAAAACGGAGGTTAAATTTGTGACATTATCAACATTTTCGAGGATTTCAATAAAACTCGGATGTATACTATATTGTTAATTTCTATTCGCGTAAAAGTTACGAAAAAAATTTGGAGCCGAGTTTGAGATATTTTTAAGGTATTTTTCTAATTGTTACAATTTAACCGAAAATTACGTAAAAACTACTCATATACCAAAATCAAACATTGTACATGACCTTAAATAAATAAAAAATTAGCCTTATCAAATTTTCGAAAACTCGGAGGTCTTACTGAAAATTCGACCTGGTCCTGATGTTTGTAAGATGATTTTATTCTCTTTAAAAAAACAATTAAAGAAAAATTTTGAGTAATTTTTGAGAAAATTTCGATTATTTTGTAGGGGGCTTCACGTGAAGTATTCCCACAAAAGTAAAATATCCGTTCCAAATTCAAAAGGCCATCATAGTAGAGTCTCTCTACCGCTGGATGGTGAGATTCGACGCTGACCTTCAAGCGTCGGCGGGTGATATTCCCTGCAGGTATCTCCCCAGAGGGCCACCGCCTCAGTGGGGACAAGCTCTAATCTCGCGAATGACCTCCTGACACATGTGGTGGTGTTGTAGAAGCGTGAGACACTCTGTGTGAGGAAGAAGAGAAGAGAGCACAACGAAGCGGAAGAAAAGATCACGCGTTTTGTAAGGGCACTACTTCAATATTCCCTTGGCACTGATTAGAGAAACCACGGAAAACTACCGATCACAGCATCCGGCCACTACAATTCTCCTCCAGACAGCGGTTGAATTTGACTTATCTATTAAGCTAGTGACGAAAATCCGCCACCGTCGGGACTCGAACACCACTTCCTCTGGGTCAGATTCGCAGCAGAGAAGGCGGTGAAATAAACAGTGAGCTGTCGACGAATACACCTAATCTAATTGTCATTGGTGGACGGGTACGTCTGGTTTGTAACAAGTACGGATAGATATGACGAGGTCGTGTGTTTTTGTTTCTTTCATACAAATAATTTTTCTTTTTTAAGAAAAAAGCTTGTCAACCAGAACAAAATGTCTAGAAGAAGTAATTTCGTGTATTATTTTCTCAGTGTAATTAAGCATATCAATGCAGGGTGCTTAAACGAGATAAAGAACATGGTTCTAACATTAACTGTTCTTTTAAATGTGTGATCACTGCATGTAATGAGATTTTACTAAGAAAGTATATAAAATTTGAAAGTTATGACTGTTCCTATTTTTCAACACAATATTAAAAATAAAACTCTAAAACGTTGAGTAGTCATAATTCATGCTTTGTGAATCCTTGATATTGGAAAACTGGCTTATGGCAAATGTCTGTGTGTTTTCTGTCCATCCATCTGTTGGTCTTTGATTAACTCTAGCACCTACATCGATCTAAAGGAATTCAAGGCCTCGCAAATTTGAAACCGAAATATTGATTATAAGGGTACTTCACATGAAACCTCAACATTTTCACAAAAATTGATCCACATTTTTTATTTAACTTTGATATCTGATTGCTTAAACAATGGCGTACCTCATATTCGTTAAAATTTTGGAATTTACAAAATTTGCGGAAGTTGAAACATTTTTCGGCGTCTTCCTACAACTACAAAACTGAAAATAAAGATTTTTCTGAATAAAACATGTTCTTCAACGTTTGATCATTAAATAAGTCCACCCAATATATTTCGAGAAAATTAGTAGTTTTTGCGTAATTTGCCGAGGAATATATGTCATTTAAAAACGAATGATGCTAAAACAGCACGCACTTTGTCGCGCGTTCTTTCACGTAAAATTACGCATAAAGTACTCAATTTTTCGATAAATTGTACCTTATTTCCAATATTTCTCTCACTGCTGAAATCCCTTAAATTTGAAGCAGACCTTATTACACTTATAGATTCTTTTCTTAAAGTGTAGGAGTGGTATTAAAATTGTAACAAAAATAGCTCCAATTTTTTCTGTACAATTTTCCCTCGGTTAGAACAAAATATTCCTTAAGGAAAGTCGTAGATGGACAGAAGTTTTGCCGCCAATTGACCCCACCAGCGGGGCATCGTCCAACTCGGGACGAGCTTTAAGCTCCAAACTGGTCTCCCGATATGTGTGTTAATGGAGTGCTTGTAAGTGTAAATTTGCAAGTAAGAGGTAAGGAAAGGGCAAGGCAGAGCTAGAAAAGTTTACACGCAGGCCGTGGCCCGTTCGTTAGGGTAGTGCTCCGGCATTAGCCTGGTGGTGATCGGAGAAACCACGTTAAAAAACAAACAATCGGAACAACCCGGCCGGTCGCTAGAATTATCCTCCAGACAGGCTGAATTCCAGCCAGCGGCTACTCTGATCTGTAGTTTTTCGTGGTTTCTCCGATCAACCCCAGATGAATGCCGGAGCATTGCCCTAACAAACTGGCCACGGATCGTTCACGATCTTTCCTTCCTCTTCCTTGTCCCATCCTCACACCTTACTTACATGCACTACACTACCACTCTTGTAGGGAGACCATTCTGGAGCTTAGGGCTTGTCCCGGATGGGGCTGTGCCCTGCTGGTGGATACCTAGATGAGGATAACCCCTCAAGCGGAGTGTAGGGCGGCACCTTACCTCGTCTTCCGCCAGGAAAATAGTACCGCCATGTTATAGGTCTTGTTTTGTTGAACTCATACTTTTTTTGAGAATTAGAAAAAATTGAAATAATGCGGCAAGTTTGTGCTGTTGTAAAACCACTAGGTAAAACTGTATATTACCCCTTGTTTATAATTGTTATTCCAGTAATTCAAATATTTTGAAATATTATTAAACTGATTGATTAAATTGCATTAATACGTTGTTCTCTGTGAGAAATTCACAAAGCTAAAAGTTCTTTGGAGAAGAATCACGTAAGTTACGCCTTTAGAGATCACCACTTGGAAAAAAAATTGCCTTTGAACGGATTTGCTTCTGTCTCGCGACGATACTGGCTGTAAGGATGGCAGGGAAACCTTGTTTCTGAGTTACAAAGACAAGGGCAGCAACTGTGGGAGCCAGCAAGGATGGTGTGCAAGGCTGCCAATTTTTTGGGGTTACTTGTAAGAATATATTTTTTTCGAAATGTAACATTTGTCTGGAAAATATAACCTCTTCTGTGTCACTGACTTTAAACACAAGAAGAGCTTAAAGCAAATTCCACATCTGTTTCAAGTATTACTCTCACTCATCATATTCAGATGGGTTGATACAATTTTAAGTATCTTCAAATATCAAGATTACTCGAGATCTACAAATAATCAAAATCACACAAATGCATGCAGACAGAGGATATGTTACTAATGTATTATGTGTCCGACTTCAATTGTTCATTAAGAGACGATGTTATAAAATGAGTACTGTATATCTTTAAACTCGTGTCTATACTCATTTGGAATTTGTGACTCCGATAGTCCGTCAATTATTATTGCTTTTATTTTGAATAATAATTATTAGTTTTGGATACCGAAAAAGCAGTAACTTACTAAGTTTTAAATTCAAGTTAAATTTTAAAAAGGGTATTCTAAAATTTGAGAAATGTAGCAAAAATGGTATAGTCTGTAACCAATGTAACGTTCTTAGGAACTCTTCACAAAACACAAAATGAAATAAAAAGTTTCAATAGTGAGCATTTCGGCAGACCCGGTGGCGGGTGGAGGGAGTCGACGGCGGCGGCTGGTGCAGT
>BOPP01000050.1:4178131-4212228 GCA_017312745.1 Gryllus bimaculatus | reverse complement strand
GAGGGCGGCGGAGGGGGAGGGCGCAAGCGTTCTCACAGGCGCGCGGGGCGTTCGCTGGTTATTGCACTCTCTCGCCTGTGAGCGTATCTAGGAGTACTTCGTACGAAACACGTGAGAGAAGCAGCTGTAAGAGCATCCGACGAAGAACGCAGAGTGAACCGCCCTTTGCACAACGCATTTCTTGCTGGAAACTGTAACATATGTTTGCTTGATTGTATTCAACTGATATGATTTTCATGAAATGTTGGCTACGAAAATAAGTACATCGCTACAAAATAAAATATTTGTTTATTGTATAAAATATGTAAACAATAATTGATTACGAACAAACACGTTTAATACTGCTGTTTTAATACAAAAATGTCATATTATATAAAATTTTAAAGTTATTCTCAAGCATAATGTTCTACTAGACCTCTAATTTATTACTATATAAAACGAAAAATAAAACCAAATTAAAATGTTTGATTATGTTAACAAATATAACTATTATAATAAAGATAATTCATTATGAATAGTTTAACATTTCACAAAAATTAAATTTAAATAATTAAATGCATTGCATTTGATGAAATAATTTTAAAAAATATACCTTCTACTTTTTCTGGGTCAAAAATCTTTCATTACTGCTTCGAAACTAATTTTTCGCAAGATATCAACTTTTATGAACAGTAATGAAAGTGAATCTAATCTGTTTTGCTGCAAGCTGATCCTTAATGGATTTTTTATCCATTTTAACTATGAAAATGATCGTTCACCGGTACATTTGGTAATCATGAAAATGCGAAGGGCTATCCGAAAGTTGGGAAGTACAGATTGTATCGTATGTTTTCGAATCACATCGTAACTACCGTCGAGTGTCATTTTTAAAATTACACTTTCTTTCATCTTAGTACGCATAATAATGAAATGATCTCGCTCATTAATAAGGTTAATGTTCAAATCATTTGGATAGAATGCCACTCAGTTTTCAACTTTGAGTAAAGATTGATCTCTAGATAAATCGGGGTCCATCAAAAACGAGAATCTGTCTGATATAACCACATAACTTGTTCTTCTTTGTTTCTTTTGAGCTTCTAAAATATATGTTATGGCAAGGGGCAGATTGTAATGAAATGCCATTTTTTTCTTTTCACTTTAAGGCAATGCCATTTAGTATAGAAATTAGTTTTATATTATAACAAAAGGAAATGATCCATTTTATGTATTTTGGGATTTTTCGACGATTTCGTCTAATAAGTCATTTTTACTTTTTTCCCGTCATTGTTAATGCATTATTCGCTAATTTCATCAATTTTAATATCATTTTGGTGGATGGAGAGATGTTGGATGGTGATGCCGACCTACACGTCTACTAGCTGGGTTTTCCCCAACCAAGTATCTCCCACCAGTGGGGCACCGCTCCAGCTGGGACGCCCTAAACACCCGAATGGTCTCCCGATATGTGCGGGAGTGTAGTGTGTGTAAGGGGTAAGGGTACAAGGAAGAGGAAGAAAAGATCTCGCGCAGTCCGTGGCCTGTTTTTTAGGGTACTGCTCCGGCAATCGCCTGGTGTTGATCAGAGAAACCACAGAAAACTGCCGATCAGAGCGACCGGTCGCTAGAATTCTTCTCCAGACAGCGGCTGAATTCGACCTTGCTATCTACTTGTATCGGAAATCCTGCCACAGTCGGGGCTTGAACCCTAGGACTTCCCGATCAAAGGCATTGCAGTGACATCAGAGCTGCCTTAGACGATCCAGCTCTTTGAGAAATTATTTCTGTCTTCCGAGAAATATTCCGCCAACAGAATTTTTAGCTCGTGGAACTGCATCTTCATATTATCTAATATGTGGTGAATAATACTGCACATCCAATTTTTTTTCTTCATCCATTTTTTTAATATATTCCCAAGTGAATGGAAACATATCAAAATGTTTGCTTGAAAGGTGAATAATTTAGATATCATGCTTCTTACTAAGGAAAGCATGAAGTTTGTCATTAATGAAATGTTTTATCATGGCCTCGAAAAGATACATTCAAGTTGTTTAAATGCAAAATACACCAGCAAAATAAGCTGTGGAAAAAAACCTTGTTGACAGTTTGTTTATCCTGAAAAAATATTATTAATTCATCTTGCAATTCCAAAAACCAGGTTAACACTTTCCCTCGTGATATCCTTCTTACTTCTGTATGTAAAAGAAGAGATTTTTATTTTCGCCCATTTCATCGCATAGATTAGCAAACATACTTATATAACGGTCAACTTTGAATAAAAATAAACATTTTACTTTAGAAAGAATTTGTTGGAAATTTCCCGGCATTTTGTATGGTATGAGCATGTCTGCAATGGAAGCAGTAAGTCCATTCCATCCTTGGTAGAAAACGATCTTTTAATATTTTAATCAATCCATTATTCTATTCTGATATAGCCATTGCACCATCTCTACATATTGTAATACAATACATTTTGTCCAATATAAATGATATTTTATAGTAGCTTCACATAAAACACAGAAGAGACATTGTCGCATTGCGTGATCAGGTATTGTTCGGCAAAATAACGTTTTTTCAAAATTAGCTTTTGTAGATTGTCACGTTCATACCCACAAATCATAAGAACTGATGATAGGTTTTCACATTTGTTCATTCATTGAACTAAGTAGTGAAACATTCACTTGAACTCACTTGCTGAATTATCTGATCGCGAACACTGTTGTAGATTCGCCTTAATACTGTATTTTTAAATACCGAGTTTTTTAATTTTTTTTTGTTTCTTACATTCTTATTAAACAAACTAAATATCAATTGGAGCAAGCAATAAGAACTTTGTGGCAATTGTACATTTTTGGCCTCATTAGCAACTCTCAATGGTACGTGTTACGATGCTTCAAGTAAACGTTTGTCAGTAAGGTTTGATTTACAAACTGTAGTTTGTTGATTTCTCAAGATATGTAATTTTCTTTCGAAAAAGTCCAGGGCTTGTTTGTTTGTCTCTTGTCTCTCATGTATGTGTTGTCGCGGAGGACCTCGCGGTTTGCTGATCCCAGATCAGAGAAGCCCGCAAGTGTGTACGTGCCTAGTGAATGATCAAATATGCGTAAAGGGTAACCGGCACTCGGCTCGATAAAACCCCAGGGGAAAAAATCAATCACTCTGACCGCCCTCTAAAATATAAACACCAAACGCGCGCTTTCTATTCGAAACTTTACTGCGCCTGTGCTGGTAGCCGAACTTCTTAACCAAGTGAAGTCACGGAAGTTAAGCTGCTCGAGACGAGTTCCTGAATGGGTGATCCTCTCGGAAGCAAGGGTACTAACAGCGCTGAGCCCCTAACCGATAGGGATAAAAGGCAATGACTTCCGACTTGACTTGACGTATGATTGACAATGTTCAAGGCCAATTAGCGCGCGTTCAAGGCCAAAAAGGCTTAGTTTTTTTGGCAGAAGTTTTAAAAAAATACACACGTTATTGCATACATATTGTTTACATGGTATACATGTTTTTGTCAATATGGTAGTAGCTGCAAGTGAATTAGATATTCAAAAATTAGTAAATATGGATGTGGTTCTGAGAATGGTGATATTAGCGATGTGATTCTCAAGTTTTAAGAATATTATCAATTATCTTTAGATGGAGGTTGAATACTGAAGCATAAAATGTTTTGAATGAACCACGATGTGAGGTTTGTGATACACATTTTAAAACTTCTTCAGAAAAGTGGAATACTCGACCCGGCACGTTATATATGTGGTTGGTTTTACGGAAATTTGCGACGTATGTCGTTTCTGGACTACCTCCCAACACCCCGAAATTCAGACATCAAATTGGGGCTGGTAAAGCTAGCACCCCCACTTACTCAAAATACAAAAGTTTTTGTATAGTGGAAACAATTGAATTTTGGGCTCATGTGGGCCACTTTCCAAAATTTCGAAACCCACCCCTAACTAAGTAAATCAAAAATCATAACCACCCAACTTTTCAAAACTCAAAAAGTCTTCCGCCATAATTTTCAGCTAATTTTGAGCTCTTCAGTGACAACAAAACCATTATTTTTGGTACTATTGTTATTTATGTTTGAACAATAGTAACAAATTATAGGTTGTTTATAGAAATAGTAGAAGTAGACACATCCTAAGAATCGTTTTTGGGGACTACGTACTACTATATTTCTATTGAAAACAACATAAATATCGCACCATTTCTTCATAAGAGTGTAACGTATGTAAGATTGCAAGAGAGATGAGATTCTAGAGAAATTAATAAGTAAATGAATAATTGTGAAAATGTTATAATATTGTTCATAATAGAATAGGACTGGTTACAATTCGTGCATTATCAGTGCGAATTCTGCCATTTCCATCCTATACAAAAACCTGACAATTCTGTGACTTTTAGTGTTTACACCATAAAACCTATTAATTAATACTACCATAATTAAAATTATTTGGATACTCTTAGTGAAGTAGTGATGGTTTTGTAGCATACGAGAATATACGAGCTTGTATTGTCTACAGCACTGAGATAAAGTACGCGTAAAGTTTGGCTCATGACTGTTGACATTTTACAATGTCCGGTGTGGTCGTGCCAACAAAGGCGTTATCGAGCTATGAAGAGTTATGTGCTTCACTATCGGGAAGATCATCAAGAATTTACCTCCCCTAGAGTAACATAGCACTTTTGTCGTGTACATTACGTCGTCCAGAACTGTACTCGGGAGATAATGTCCACCTTTATGATGTAAAGCAGGCCTGGCCAAGTTTCGCCCTCGGCGGGCCGGCTCGCAACTCGCGAGAGGATGACAAGCTAGTGACTGCGTTCGCGAGCGTCGGCTCCTGCTCCTTTGTACTTTCCCGTATATATACATATATACCCACCCCTAACTTTCCAAAATTTCGATATAATAATAATAACATTATTAAACATTATTATATTATGTAATGCTGCGGAAAATCGATTTTGAGATTTCAACAGATATACACGTTTTGGGGACCACTGATACGAAAAAAGTATTGCTTTTTTTCAAAACTTCCAACGGCCGTCTGTGAACACCACTAGCGCCTTAACCAAACGTAATTTTTTCCAAATTGAAGGAACACAATTTTTTTTTTGAATTTGAGGGTACTTTACATGAAGCCCTCCGGACATTTTCAAAATTTTCTCAAAAAACGGCTGCAAATATTTATTTTAATTACTTCTAAAAATAGAGTAAAATACACTTATAAAATTGGCATATGTCCAATTTCCAGGTTTAATCGACTTTTTGAAAATTTTGAAACTTTTCGGGCGTGTTCCTACAACTACAAAATTGAAGATAGAGATGTTTCCTTGAAATAAAGCTGTTCTCCATTGTGAGTTCTTTCATTAAGGTCCAATACATTTTTTGAAAATTTAAGTAGTTTTCACGCAATACTGCGAGCAATATGTGCAATTTAAAAAATCAACAAAAACAAGATTTTCTCAAAATCGGCTGCAATTTTTTTAACCTTTAAGAACAATAGTGCTGAATGCACTCTATAAGATAAACGCTATATTGGTCCTCTATTCTTTTTTTCTTCAAAAATTACAGAAATGTATTTTTTTTACTTGTATCTCACATGGTTAATATTTATATTAGCGGCAATTGTTCACATTTTTGTACTTACGAGTGCATGTGCTTTATATTATGTCATATAACGTTTCTCGAAAACTGAACCGTTTTATGTGAAAACTAGCTCAAAATTCCGCATATTCAGAAATGCTCAACGCCATTTTCGCATAAATGGCTCAAACTTCTAGGTCATTAGGGACCACTATTGCTTGTAATGGTATGGTAACTGTGAGGATGACAGGATATGATGATATGAGGTGAAAGGACGAACACAATACAACCATGCCCGAAGAGGAACTCGAAACCGCGATCTTTCGGTCCGAGGTCTCTACGGCACTACTGCCTTAGCGATCTCGGCTACTGGATCGTCTTTTCAATTTTGTTGCAAGGAAAATTGTAAAATGTTCTGAATTCTCATTTTGGGTCTGCAATGAACTACTAAACCATAAAAGGTTTATATGCGTCAGGGCGTTTCTTGGTGTTTTGGCCATGTCTTCTTGATAAGTTAATAGTCGCAGAACATATTGGCGACTTTTTGTTTTAATTTTTCGCTGTTAGTTTTTTCGGGTTCTCCCCGCATATCCTTAAGTGTGAATAATAAACCGTAAACAATCTGTGAATACAATAATTTCATGATTTTCTTGAAATTTACGTTGAAGTTCCTTTAATGCAAGCCTTTGTTTCTTCTCAATATAATCAATAAATAATTCATGATTTTTTCCGTCATTTTCACCTTTCTCCTTTCACACTGTGGTTTGCTTTCCTTTAAGTTCTTCATCCATATTCAAGAAGTATATTTGTTTACTCCGAAAGTCTTCGCCAATCTCAATTATTGTCAAATAAAGCTCATATTTGCTCTTTGATGCTTTCTACCTCCCTTTTACTTTTTCACATTTACTTCGGAAGAAGAGAACGGTATGTTATCGTGCCTCGGAAATCGATGAATGTTCGGCAGAAAAACTCGATTGTTACTATATTTTTTGGACGCGGATTGGCCACATCTAAGATCACGCGGAGCCGGACCTCCACTTACCGAGGCTTAGTAACATTATCCCGTGACAAGTGCATGTGACTCCTTTTAGGGAGGATGGTGAATCCAATCCCCCCCCACGTTGCTAGTCCTGGAGAATGGAAGATAGAATGATGATGATAATGATAGACGACACACATATACATACATAAACACGCCCATGCCTGAGACAGGACTCGTACCCGCGATCCTTCCGTTCGAGATCGGCACAGCACTGCCTTTGCGATCTCGGCTATCCAGATCGGCATCCTGTTGCTAAATATTATAAATTACTTCCTCTAAACCCGTGGTGTATCCAGAATCCATATTTTGTGAGACCTTAATACTAAAATTCGATTGACGGCAAAACGTCCTTCTTGCCGTCTGTGGTCAAAACCGTTCAGCCGATGTTCTCCAAAATTGATATCCCAAATCGATCTGAAGAAACTCGGAGCTTTCGGAGTTTCAACCGGAAATTTTAATTTTTGAAAGTACCTTACAAAAGTTTTCAAAATTTTCTCAAAAATGGCACAAAACTTTATAATTTAACTTTGTCCTCTCCTAGCGTAAAGAACGCTTATTCTTCAATTTTTTTTAATGTGGCGTCTCAAGGTCACGCACAAAAAAAGGGCGAGAGAAGGCAGACTCCAACAGGGATTCCCTGATGCTGTCTGCATTCTGTCTCGCTTTTTTGTGCGTGACCTTGAGACGCCACGTAAAAAAAATCGAAGTATAAGAGCAATTCTCATGTTCATTAAAGCCCCTGATTTTTCAAAAATTTCAATTTTTTGGGGACATCTTTCTACAATTACATATTAAAGATAGTTTCTTTCCTTCATGAAATTTGTTCTTTAAAGTCATATCTTGAAATAAGGTCACGTACAATTTTCGAAACTATGTTGTAGTTTCCCAGGAATTTTGCGCAAAATATAGGCAATTTTTTAATAATTTATTTTTCTCAAAAACCGCTTCCATTTTTTTCTGTAAATTTTCTCCTTATTAAGAGGCGGTAAACAATATGATGCTAGTTCCATTTTTAGCGAACTTCTTATTTTCGAAAATTACAAAAAGGTAACATTTTAAATCTACAAAATTGAAGATAGACATTTTTGCCTTACGCAAGGTCTGTGAAAAAATTCAGCTCTTTAAAAGACGTCATGTACATTTTTTGAAGAAACAATTAGTTTTCGTTCAATTTGTGTTTAAATTAATGCAATCTATAAATACATATTTTCTAAAAAATCGCTCCAATTTTTTTTCTTGTACCATTTATTTACAGATAGAAGAAAGGGCGCAAAAAGAATGACTCGGGTAATATTCATTGAACTCTCTGAACTTTCGAAAATTGTAAAATTAAAAATAATGCGAGAACGATTTTGGTGATGAATAATATTAGTTTCATGTACGGCATTAATCAACAAGAAAAAATATCTTGAACAACAAAATAGAACACAGCTACATAACCTGCTTTTGTCACCCACAACAAAGGCCTCTTTACTTCTAGTTTTAAAGTTTTTTGGTCTTTTTGAAATGAATACGGATATGAAAATGATACGTCTCAATTTGAATGTGTTTTATCTAAATGGGAACGAGTTAGTTGAGGGTGTTCGTTCCAACTTTGGAAGTGGTTGTATTCTGTTGCATGTGTTTGGTCTCAATTTTGAAGTTGAAAGGTATATACTTATTATATCACAATACATAATACACCTACAACATTGTGTATGTCAGGCCTTCTCTTATTTATATTAAAAGCATTGATTTAGTTACTTTTGTACAAATACACCTTGACAAATGGATTGACGAATTATCACGAATATGACAAAAAAGGATTCTAGGTACACCGCGTGTTAGTGAAAGTAATTTACTACACATATCGCTGCGGGATTTATTCACTTTCTCGTTACCAGGTCCCAGGAATAATAGTTTTTCTGCCAAAAATTCGCCGTTTTCCGGCGCACGATTACTTCTTACGAAGTGCAAGACAGTGAAATTCTGTTGCTCATCAGCACATACTTCCTCCTAATATTTCAAAATTTGCAATTTTCGAAAATTCAGAGAGTTCAATGAAAATGAGACCCACTCCATTTTTTACGCGTTGCTTCTTCTATCCGTGGGAAAAAGAAATAAAAAGTTTCGAACAGTTTTTAAGAAATTTTTATTTTAATAAATTGCATTATTTTTAAGCCCAAATTACACGAAAACTACTGATTTTTTTCAAGGGACTACGTTTAAGGGATAAATCTCTTGTTTTTGAAAGTTGCAAAAGTTCATTTTTGATCTTGAAATGACTTCATGTACAATAATATCGTGTACAACAATTAGTAGCTTTCTGTGATTTTTCGTGATATATAGACACCTTTTAAACAATTATTTTCTCGAAAACGACTTCAAATTTTTTCTTTACATTTTCGTCTCGTGTGTATCAAAGAACAGTAAAGATATGGTGCTTGTAAGAATTAACATTGCAAAAGTATAATATTGAAGATGGTATCCTAAAATATATTTTAAAACATCGTTTTTTTAATATCAAATACCATTTCTGTTTTTAATTAATGCAATTTATAAAAAATTCATTTTCTCAAAAATGTTTTGCTCCAATTTTTGTTCTTTATATTTTTTCTAAGGATAGAGGAAAGGGCTCTTAAAAAACAGCGGAGGTCTAATTTTCATGTATATCCCTGAATTTTCGACAATTGCCACCGTCAGAAATAATGCGAGAAAGTAAATACTGTTATAGCACTACTAGTTTTCCATGGTATTAACCTGATATTTCACATCAGAAAGTTCAGTAATCTGACCTGTATATGTTTTCCCTCTTACTTGAAGAAAACAAATTCCCTGTGAAACGAACCCCAGGCGACTTTGTTCATCAAATTGTTCTGAAAATGTGAGAATATCATGTTTGTCTTTCACCTTATGTAACACAAGTTCATCGATTTCAGATTATTTTGGTACGAATACGCTACGGTTACTTTCAGTGCAAGTCACACTGTCATCAAGTTCTTCTCTCTTATTCACTGGATTCTATCCTGGTCTCTCTCCTATGAGGCATTTCCTATTTTTTGGTTAAACGTATTGAAGCCACGCGAAGGTTAAGACCAGCCAAATCATCAAGGGGTATTCCTTTGATGGCACCTATTTGCTTTTTATGCATTTAACGAATATAAAAGACTGTCGTCAAATAACCTCGCAAATATTATACAAAGCTATAATAAAGCCGCTATTATGCCACAAATTATTTAGTTAAATTATCATCAACAGCTACAAAATAAATACACACCAAAGCAAATTTATTTTAAAACTATCAGGCGTGATCATTAATTTTTCACAAATTTTGCATTCTTTATATGAAAAGTTATTGCAGAAATGTAAAAATGTGATGGATAGAAAAGACGGGATAATTATGTATTTTGAACTTAACAATTGAGACTTATTCTGGCGGCTGGATTTGGAACGACCTCTCTGTTTCTTTTACAGTTCTATTGCGACGAATGTGCACAGAGGCAAATCTTACAGCATTTTACAAAGTCATCCCCTTAGTCATCATGTCACTCCTGTTTATGGTATTTTTTCAATTTTTCATTAATTTTATGTTATTCAATTGATAAGAACAACATAACTATGTATCCTATAGAAATGAATGAAAATTAGCCATTTGGTGATTATCAGAAATTTACGAATCCTATTATTTCTATGTATAATACGAATATAATCAAATAAATAGAAAATCCTCATTAAAAATCGAATGCCAGCTCATGATATTTAAACCAATCATTTTACCCACCCTAACATACGCTTGCCCTGTCTGGGGAAATGCAGCACCCTCATCAATAGAGAAACTTCAGACGGTACAAAACAAATGCCTTAGGAAAATCATACAAGCACCCTGGTTTATACCCAATTCCTAGATACATGGGGAGCTACGTATGGATCTAATCAAAGATCACTTCTCTACAATTTCGAAATGTTTTTATACTTCACTCAACATTTCTCACTTAATAGATAAATTTAACCTAGGAGGTAATGCCGTGCACCCCTGCCGCATCAAATCCAAATTCCCAAAAGATAAGTTCCGCCTCCGTAAGCACATGATAAAACCAAATCAAACATCTAACCTAACATTAAAGCATGTAAATTTTAAATAAACAATAAATCATTCCAATACCAATCCAACACCTTAAAAACGGAGCAGTGATGCCAAGGATGCCTATTCCTAACAATGAAAAATCTATTGTATCCAAGCCCTTGAAAGGCCACATGGCCGAACAAGAAGAAAATAAATGAAAAAAAGAATATAATCAACACAATCAACTCGCGAATATACGGGCACAGACGTGTTTTGCTCATCATTTATTGAAGTGATAGGGATTTTTAACAGAGAGTAAAGTAAACAAAGAAAACGTTTGTGGGGAGGCATATATAGAAGAGGGCAAGAAGTGCCATCTGTATGTTCTTTCTATTCTAGAAAATAGATTTAAACACCAGAAGTATGAAATCCAGAAAATAGAAGGAAAATTACACTGGTCAAGGGCATGTTGGAACAAAGAATATGAATGGTGTTCTTAGCTAAGCCTTGGATACAGAATTCGAATATAAACTCTGTTTTTGCCTTTCGGGCTCAGTTTTCTTGTTACTCGCTACTCTCTATTTACGGAAATGCTTGAAAACACTGCATGTCGGCTAATTTGGTGCAGCTTCATTTAATAATGCTTCGTTTAATAATGCGTGATTTAATTCATTCATGCGTTGTTGTTTAATAATATGTTGTAATTGTTCAGGAACAATCGATATTTGTACACGGAATTCCTATACATGACATTGAATTCAGAAAATCCACCTTTAGGAAAAGAAAAAGGTTTGTTAACATTGGTGATAAGTCATGTTCGAACAGATAGAATTGCGTTGTGTTTCTTGTCAGTTGCGTTCTAGCATTGAGAGATATGACTGCGTGGAAAGCGGATTGGATGTGACTGCTTTGTTTCCTAAATTCGTGAAGGTTTGTACTTTGTATTAATTGTGAAGAAATGCCTCGTAACTGTGCAAAAAAAAAGTCATGTTTTATCTGTGGAGAATGAACTCTGAAATCGCTAAACTTCGTCTGGTAAGGAAGTATTACGAATTTTATTTCGGGTGTAAGGTAGGCGACCAGCACAATAAATGGACTTCCTATATATGCTGCGTGTCACTCCTAACACGTTGGTCAAAAGGTTCTCGACAGATGTCCTTTGCTGTTCCCATGATTTGGAGAGAATCAACGAATCACACAACACGCTTATTTCTGCCTGACACAAATAGCAGGAATCACCTCAAAAACGAATAAAACTGTGCAATATAGTAATTTACCGTCTACTATAAGACCTGCGCGCGCGTGTGTGTGTGTGTGTGAAGAATTGCCGGTACCCTTTCCTCTTGTGACAGTGACGATGAATGAAGATAAATGCTACAATGACAAATATTCAGAAGACAGAGGAGGAGATATCCATGCTGACCCAACATTTCAAACCTCCAGTGAAACTTTCCAAGCCTCCTTCTCACTTTTCTTAACACTTATGTTGTTGTATTTCGTACTGTACACATATGGATCTGTTGTTATTATAGCGTGTCATTTTGCCAGACTTGTATAAATACATTGTGAGACATACGCAATTACAAAAATCATCATCCCATAAAAATCTGAGGCCGATAGAGAAATTTTGGAAATTAGACCTGGATTGAGAGGCAAATTATCTTCCATAAACAGTGAGTTTTGTTCATGTTACAGAAAAACGGTTTTGTGTTTGCAGACCAGTGTTGTTATGAAATACAGATGAACATGTTGCGTTGTTATTACTGCATTGAATCATAGTATCGCTTGCATCTGTGCCAAGGAAACAATTGAATGCAGGACCAAAGAGTTGCCAGAAGACGAGTTCCTTCCCCAGCGCGAGGTGCGGTGGGCGCGTGCATCGCAGTATTTAGAAGCGAGTGCGGCAAACACTGCGTTCGGCGCGCCCCGCTGCGCCGGAATGGGGTCCACTTCTATTCCCGGACGCTTACTGCAGTAAGCGAACCCGCCTGCTCTGAATATTGATCCCAGCCCTCTAGCGCAGCGTTCTAGTAGCCGCCTAGGACCATCAACTTCGCGAACGGCACGCCAGCTCAAATACATCGACAAACAATACGGCTCGGCGTGCTCATCAAAGTATTAATTGGACACTGTTCAAGAACCTTGAACATTTTTACTAATATTTTTTTTAAAATTATGAGAAATGATAGAACATTAATGAGGGTGTGACAACTACATATTTTGAAATTAAATCATAGCCATAAAACTACCTTCATTTGTTCATAATATAATTCATAACTTGTAATATATATGGGACAAACACGAAAATTTTTACCTCAGTCGTCTGCACGCAACTCCTTTTCATTTCTCTGTTTTCCTTAGGTACAATAAATATTTATCACTCATTGATGCTATTTTTAATATTATCCAGATATTTCATTTATATTATTCTCACTATTTTTGCAGGGTAATACTTACAGTGCCATTAACGAAACCTCCAATTACAAAAGCTTCACATAAAATGTTATAGGTGCCGTATGGTGACAACTTCAGTTGACAGAATAAATACTGATAAAATTATTTTATAAGTAACTAATACACACAAATTTAATCCGTTTTAATTACACCCATAAATTTTATTACAGGCTCAAATTATTCACAAAGAAATATTATTTAACCACTAAACGAATGGGCTTAATAGAAGTCATGAGAATTTTAATTTAATGGCATGGAATTTAGAGCATGGCATTAATAGTAGTATGGCATTAATGTGTAAAGTGTTTTACGGATGAATTACTTTGCAAAAAGCTTAAAATTCCTTTCAACTTTCTTGAAGTAGAAGTAACAAAGATAAAAGTTTAAAAGAAAAGGAAATCAATAAATATAACCGCTTTCGTAACAAATTTGAAATTAATGCAATGATTTTCATTGGATAAGATTGATTTAATGACTGTACATAACAGCTGTATAAAGGCACGCACACAAGGTTTTTGTAAACAATCTGGAAATTCATCTAAACCAAGATAGTCATTTTTAGTTCTTTGTATAAAACGATAAAATGTATTTTATCAAAATATCTTTCTGAAATTATTTTGGGAAACATATGATGTTGAATTTTGTGCTGACATCAACCAAAATTCTCGAAACGTGATGGTTGAAGAGACAGGCAAATTCTGCCGGAAATTTTACTCACCTCTCTTTCATTTTTCTTTGAAACAATATTCTCAACTAAGTTTCAAAATGGTGTGGTCGTATTTTTTACGATATCGTACATTTTACATATTACGTTTCGTTATTAGCGTTCAAAATGTCCTGGTCGTTTTCAATATTTTGTCTGTGCTATTACTTTGCATGAAATACTTTTGCACTTGCGGAAATCGTCTGAGACGTTACGTTGTTTAGAAACGATGTAAAGAGAACGCGCGACGCTCAAGATCCTTGAGTTATTCAAGTTTTTTTCTGCGAAATGTTTACTTTTCTCCTCTTCAGAGGAGAACACAAGTAAAGACCTAAATGAAAATATCCGTTTCAAATTCGCAGGTACTAGAGTTCGGTCAGAAGGATCTGGGAAAATCAACGGTTTAGGCGCTAGTGTTGACCCCAGACCGAAACAAGGACAGAATGAAAGGAGGACAAACGGACAGACGGATTGACGGACAGACTGAGTGACGTTTTGCCGCAAACATATTTTGCGATATAAAGGATCCACAGATCGTGGATTCTGAATGCACAACGTGTCAGAGGAAGTGCTCTCATAGGAAGTATTGTGCGACCTATTCACACAGGGCTTAGTGTAGGAACACGATTTATCCCCCTTTTTGATTTCAGGAACCCACAATACGAGTTTTTGTAATACAGAATCGCTACTTTTCGCTGAAACGTTATCTTTACTAAAGAAATACCGAGTGGGTGAGAAAGTAAAAATTAAAAATTAACACAAAATTCCTCAAAAGTGTGCTAAAATAACTAATATTTTTTAAAGTAATGAAATCATTTAAAGTGTACACAGAACTGTTAGATGGAACTTTTGCAAGGTGTAAGACAAAGACAGTGTGTAAGACTTTTCCAATTTTGGAAATTTCATGGAATATAATTAGATTAAAGACGAGTCAGAATAGAGAAACATAAATAACACTAGCTCTAAAGAGGAAGCCAACCAGTTCTCAGTGAATCAATTACATACATTATTTCCGACTTATCCATGGCAAAGTGATGTTTTTTAAGGAAAGGAAAAATAAGCTGTTCCCAAAAACAAGATGTATCTGTGTATATGAAAAAATTGTTCAAATCTGCCCTTAGTGTTCAAAACTACCCACATTGATGCAACTTCGAATAGATTTCATTACTTGAGTTTTTCCTTCAAAACAAAATTAACTATTCATGCTACAGAATGGCACATGCCTTTCCCATTGTTTGAACCCATTACAAAATTTATAATTATATTGCTTCATTTATACAACTAATGTTACAGCCAACTCTTGTCAGCACATCAGCTGAGTTTAACTCAGAGCTAGCATTGCTGCTGTCTCTAAAGCGAATCTGACTGTGAGGTCCTAGATTTCGAGCCAAAACGGTATCGGTTTTTCGACAGTAACGTCGAATTCAGTCGCTGTCTGAAGGGGAATTCTAATGGCTCTGATCGGTGCTTCCCATGTATTCTCCTATCATTACGTGGTGGACGCCGGATCTGCAACAAACGGGCCACGGACAGCGTGCGATCTTTCCTTCCTCTCCTTGTTCTATCACCTTCCTTCACGTGCGCGAACACACACACCTACATGTACTACCCTTCCACATATGTCTGAGAGATCTGTAATAGGCTTAGAGTTTGATCCAGCTGCGGTGATATCCTCCTAGGGGGTTATACCTGACGAGAGAAATAACCAGCAATTCGAAATGTAGTTCGGCGCCGGATCTCACCATTCAGCGGGGAAGGAATCATTGCCACCTCCCGAGGTAAAACATTCGATACATTTACTACTAAAGTTGATGTGCCTGGAAACATCAGTCAAGTAATCAGTCAACCTTGTCACGAAATTGCTTCAGTGCCAGTACGTCAAAGTAATTTTTTAACATCTAACATCAGGATCGTAAGTAAAACTGACCTGCTTAATATTAGCATATTGGAAACAATACCTTTGTCAACGCTGAATACACACGGGATGTCCAGGAAGAAAACGACAAACATTTAAGATTGTGCTTTTCAGCCTATCTATGTAAATGATTTTCTATGGTCATATGGTCTTTTCTCCGTTACCAATCTTCCCTTGAATAACTTTGGCGAGTGTGAAAGTGAAACGGTTCGTAACTCGCAGATCACCATGATGAATAACTCCTGCATCAAACTGTGCGCCAGATTTGAAACGTCGCTTCCAGTGAAATAGTGGTGCTAACCAACACGTAATTTCTGTCATTATTTGTAACAGTTTCTCAATGTTATAATACTACATGAATCTGCTAAAGTGTTTTCAAGAAGCGAAACATTTTTCCGCACCGAACTCAGGTCCAACGAGTTAATCCGCCGTGCGCCTTAGCGCTACATCAGACAGCCGCTTTGACGCAACACACCTGGGCCGACGCTTAAATATCTAATTGCCACGTCCATTATTACCAACACGTAATTCTCGAAAATCCAAAGGGATCAACGAAAATGAGATCGGAGCAATTCTCTTAAGCGTCTCTTATTTTATCCGTGGGAAAAATTAAAGAAAAAATCTGGAGCTGTTGTTGAGAAATCGTTTCTTTAATTGCAATAATTTCAAGGAGAAATTACGCGAAACTACGCATTTTTTAAATGTAGGTGACCTTTTTTCAAGCGCGGATTTTCTAGAACAAATTTTGTTTAAGTCAAAAATTGTCTTTAATTTTGTAGTTTTGATATTTTTTTAGCAATTTTTGAAAAGACAGAATTCACCAACAATGAGACTAGCACCAATTTTTTACCGAACTCAGATAGATACGAGGAGAAAATTTAAAGAAAACAATTGAAGCCGATTTGAGAAAAAAATTTTAAAGAAATTAAAAGTTGCCTATATTTCACGCAAATTTACGCAAAAACTACTCATATTTTTGAATAATTGTACATGTCCTTATTTCAAGATATGTCTTTAAAGAACATATTTTATTTAGGAAAGAATAATATTATTATTGTAGGAAGACACCGAAAAAATTTGAACTTTCTCAATTTTCGATAGTCTGTGATTTCAACGAAAATGAGACCTGCGCTATTCTTTTAAGCGTCTTTTACACTATCCGATGACAAAGCTTAATAAAAACTTGCGAGACATTTTTGAGAAAATTTTCATAATGTACAGATAAGGCTTCATGTGGAGTACCCCCAAAAATTAAAATATCCGTTTGAAACTCGCAGGGCCTTGAGTACCTTTAAATTTATTATGGAATATCAATCTGGTTGGACGGTTTAGGCTAGTGTTGACCACAGACGAACGGACCCCCCTCCCATTACCTAGGCCAAAGGGTGGACACAGACCTACCGACTAACGACGAAAACCCTAAAACAACTGACCCCGATGACGCAAATAACGAATTTACTTCTCTCAACCTTCCTACTCTAATCCCACTTACTTTCCTAATGCTCTCCTCCCCTTCCTACTACCAAACCCCCTCAATATAAAACTACCCTACAGTTCTCTCCCTCCCCGACTCCCAATCCCCGTCCCTATACGGGGGAGAGGAGTCGCACCTTAACAACAAACCACTGAAAGAAGATAAAAACTGGACGAAGAGTCTCGCAAGAGACAGGCGTACCATGAACAAAACCCCAAAGATCACTCACTCACTCACTCACCTATCCTACGATTACAAGACAATCTGCAATCCTTGTTGCCTGGTGGACTGGTGGCAGCGCCAGCCAGGTATTACACGAAAATTCTGTGAAACCGGACAATCTTTTGTGCGGTTTACCAAGATTCTCTTGACCGGACAGACATGAAGAAAACCGGACTGCCCGGTCGAAAACCGGACAACAGGCAACCAAAATTACAGGAAGAAAATTAGTGGCAGGCATAAAGCTAGGAGAATATACGAAAGTGGTACGGCGAAAAGAAAGATTACTGAAGCTTATAAAAAAATAATAAAAACAAAAAGAAAATTTTCAATCAGAAGTTCCAAAACTAGAAAACTGATTTTCGAAACAAACCTTTGATAACGGAAACGAAACGAATGTATTAGAACAAAATTTATCGCACAAAAATCGTCTCATAGAATAATATTCGGATCGGACTGCGTAGAAGAAGAAAGCGAGGTTCTAAAATTACCTTCACATATGGTCTGTTCAGAATCAAATTTACAGTCTACACCAACAATGGATGCACCAGGAACAGTAAAACAATTAGAGTTGAGAAACATTTTGAAACGGGCGTAAAGCAACAATTTTCAACAATAACAACCAAAAATAAGACGAGGAAGGTGTACAAGAAACAATATTTTAAAAATGCCTCATATATTTGTTTCAATGACTTGTAACAAGGTGACATTTGGTATCTGGCTGCGTTTAAAATTCCCGCTAATATTGGCACATAAACTGCTGCCTGAAGCTCATTGGCTGAAGTCAAATACGATGAACAATTACTTCACCAATCTCTTTCTACCATCAGAATATAGAGAAAACAGATCGATACATCGAAGGTTATTAGCCGATTTTCATAGCCAACAGTCGTGTCAAATTGTCAAATTATTAGCATCGCCAATCTATTCGTCAAGCAAAAGACTGCTTCCAGGTAAGATTTTGTTACACATGTGTTTGAATATTGATATAAGTTACTATACACCTTGTATTATTCGTTTATATTCAGTAAGTAGGTTCAGTATGATGGAAAGAAAAATAAGGGAAAAACGAACGATTTTATTTTCAGAAGTGATAACAATGAATGACGAGATGGCATCACCCGCGCCGAAAGAAAAAGATTTAGTAAATGATGCATTTGATTATCTTCGCAAATTATACGACAACATGAGGATATATCCAGTGAATGAAGATGTTAATGGAAAGATAATAGAACATTCTTTCGAATATCTTGAAGAACTGAAAACAACTTTGTCAAAACTAGAGAGCTTAAAAGGTAGGTATTTACCTTTCCAAATTCTCCCTATAAAATTGTTTTCCTCCTTGCACTGCACCTGATTTTTATTGCAGGAGAGGATTCTATTCCTGAAGGTAATGCAATTAAACTGTACATTCAGAATATTGAGATAAAGCTGAAGCTACTGCAAGATACCTTGGAGAACAATTAATTCAAAATCTGCACACACAAAATTTTGTTCTCCTATGATATCCTGTATTTCTGATTAATATTATTCTGATTAATATTATTCATTTCTTATATTTGTATGTGTCAGTTTCGTTAATTCTTGGGAAATAAAGGTCAACAAATTTTGTACCAGACATTTGTAGTTTTCTTGGAGTGTTATTTTCCTAAAATTGAATATATTGCAGTTGTGTAGAATGTTGTTGTTATCATCATCATCATTATTGCTTTATTTAATCAACTTCTACATTGGGTTTTTTTTTACAAATTTGGTGCGACCAAACACAAGAATTCACATAACATTACAAATATTTACAGATACATACACCAGAAAAGAAAAAGATTATACAGTATTTACACTTATTTGCATATATTTACTAGTATTTACTTTCTTTTAGAAGTTTAAGTACTTTCTCACAACATGGGAACTTTGTAGGAGATCTGATTTCTGTAGTCCATCTCTCAATACTCTGGTATTTTTAGTTGTAGTAATGTTGATTTATTAATTATTAATTATCAATTATTATTATTATTATTATTATTATTATTATTATTATTATTATTATTATTATTATTATTTATTCTCAAAGAATAGAAAAAAATTGACTACAATGCCTTGTAGTCTTCTCTAATTATTAGTGAATTGCCGCCTTCAGATCTTTCTTAGATCTCTAATTCATTGTTATTTAAAAAGTTTGAATGACGTGAAAATATAAATCTCTAAAAATAACTAAAAACGTTTAATGAAAGAATGATAATATTGGGCACACTCAATATGTGATTCACTAAAAATGTTATTTCACAAGACTCTTTGTGACACGCTCAATATTTCTTAATAATGCATTTTCTGAAGAAAAAACTACAGATATGTAATACTAATGTATACTTAACTGTACTCTCATGATCTCCTATGCGTGAGGTGTTTCAAGGTTTTATAATTGAAGATAATAAATATTTTATTTAAAGTAAAAATTAATAATTTATGAACTGGTAACGTCTACTTTTTGTATTACTTCATACGTAACTTTTACTTCCACTTGATAATAATGTCATACTTTCTTCAAGAACAGTGCGCACGAATAAGGACTAGCAAGCTTAACATAAATTATTTGTGAAAAAACTCCCACAAATTTTCCCAATTTCAGTTTTTCACATTTTTAATTTCACTATATTTTAGAATACTCTTTTATACATTTAGAAACCTCATCTCAGCTTATATACGACATAATATTCTGGGTAAGCTCAACGAGTAGTATCCAGTCCTTTAGATTGCAAACGAAATGTATACTAATAATGACAAAATCCGCGTGATGTCTGACAGCCTCCATTCATTGAGCTTGGAATCTCACCATTGCCTTGTCTACTTATTTACGAATATGTCATATTTGTCAAAACTGACTTACGTAATGTTGGGAACATATTTTCATGCAATACTGGTATTTATAATTACAACACGTCGTAGAAATCACGTTCATCAAGTATCAACAGCTCACTACCAAAAATCCACGTACAATATACGTACGTTAATTAACAACGCATTTTCAGAGGACATTAGACAATTGAAGTCGGTACTCAAATTTAAGTTAAGAGAAAATTTTTTTGTGGCATAACTGTTTCTATTCAATTCAAGACTATACTGATCATTAAAAAAATGTATATTTTAACAAAATACTGATATAAAATGAATTGGTTTACATTTATATATTTATTTTATTTATATTTATTTAAAAAGACCTAATATGCTTGTACTTTATTTATTTTAATTAATTAATTACTTTATTTTAATTAGTTAATTTACTCATTTATTCATTATTGTACGTCACATACAGTTTTTACTTTTTTTGACTGAATAAATCTAAATCTAAGTATAACATATTTTATCTTATTTACACTTTAGTTGCAAGAAATGGTGATTGAGTATTATACATATCAATAAACATATTATGTCGTTTCATATTACAAATTAACGCACCATAATATGCCATAGAAACAATTTTTGGAGTATTTTTTTTATATATGGAAGTAAAGTAATTTTATTCAACACTAGAATGCTTGACACACTCATTTTCGCATTTTCGTATTTTTTTCTTTCAAACAAGCAAAACTAAATATTTATTTTAAAAAATAAATAAAAATGATATTGAAATTTTTATTGTACTATTTAAAAAAATATGCGAAATATTCGAAAATTTGCACCGAACGTAAACCTTATGTTGCTAAGTATTCTTGGATCTACCTTGGCTGGTACAGCTATCTATTTACAGGTTAAAAAAATAATAAGACATACAAAAGTGTAATTATTCAATCTACCATACACTAACAAAATATGTTAAATAAATTTCACAAAAACAGGTAAATGAAAAATAACCTTTTGGCCATTATAGCATTAGAGCAATAAACATAGTAAATGACATACACATTTTTAGTGAACTGATAACGACGATAAAAAACAATGAATTAGAGCTGCTGATTTCCTAGAAGAACTAAAAAAACTTCATTACAAGACCAAGTTAGAAAAATGGTAACTTTAAGGACCTATCAAACTCATGCGTAATTTCAATGTCTAGCCGCCATTGAAAAAAATTCTTTAAAAGTTTATTATTAAAAATTAGACAAATACGTGACTGAAAATTACATTATTAACCTGCGCCAAAATTGCTTTCAGAAATTAAAAGTACTGAATCTTTGCCATCAGATTTTACATTTGTATTTACAACTATTTAAATAAAGAACATGGTGTAGCGGCACACTTATTCGACTATTCAGAAGCCTTTGTCATGAGTCATAGTGAATTAACAAAAACATTGAGGAAAATAGAAGTTAAAGGATGTTATCTTAAGTCATTTAATAAATATAAAATTGGTTGTGACAGAACAATTTTAAAAATGACTCCCTGACTATGGAATATAGTGTGCCTCAAAAACCTGCTTAGGACAACTTTTGTACATTAACAGTGTAAATTAAATACATCAAATGAATTCTTGAATTGTGACGCCTCATTTAGAAGGCTTGATTTAAATGAAAACTTTGTGCTTGCGCCGACCGACGAGGATTATTTCAATTTTTTATTGACGCCATCTTACGAGACTGACTCACCTGGTTGTGCTTGTTACATTTTAGACACCTTCATTTTGTAGTGATTTTAGAATGTTTGGTTGTTTAATTGCTTTACTTTGCTAACACAGTGCGAAAAATACAGTCATGTGGCTCGTATGCATATGACGGACCGAACGAACAGGCATTGAAGGGTAGTAAAACGACCCTGCCTTTGGGGAAAGCGTTTCGGCCTTACGGTCTCATCACATCAAGTCAAGTCGTTCTTGCATTAGTCACAACTTAAAGCAAAGAATCCCGCACAAATCTCATGGAAATGAGGTTTCATTCAAATTGTCTGAAAATGTAGTATGTTATTCCTTAGATCACTCTGATTAAAAGTTATTATGGCCGTTAAGTAAAATAGTTGTTCTTTTTATCTAATGTACATTTTAAAACGGAGATCATGTCGATTTGTCGGATGATAGAAAGGAATGAGCTCTTAAAGCGTATTCAAAAGAAACATCACTTGTTTAGACTTGTAAATTATGACATTTCATTTTCGAGAAGTATCTGACTTTAAATGAACTGTTATTGCATTGCATAATGACATACCCCAGTTTCCTAGACTCACGTTTGATTACTTGAAAAACATAACATTCGGTACCTACATAGTTCGCCTTAGCTCATCGTACATTCAAGATAAGCCTAAATGAGAATGAAGAATACCAGATTGATAACCTTACATTAGACAAATATTTTCTGAGAATCAGGGTTTACTCACGATTTCGCAACGACTCAAAGTACTAGATATTTATACCTTACAACAATGACAATGAAAATTTGCAGGGAGATGAAAATCTCGACCGAGAACTGGATTTCAAATGGATTTTGGATAAAGTTGTGTGTATTATTTTAAGTGCATTACAGGAGAGTTAATTGTTTGCATATTTTGTAGATTTTTATGATCTATCCTTGATCTTTTTTAATGAATTTACAGGCTGAGCTAACCGGCGAAGTTAGGTCATATTACGCAACATGAATAACACGAGGGATTATAACAATGTAAAAACACACAAATTGTCTATTTCATTTCTACGCATAATGACGTATCTCATGATTTCGACAGCTCATTCCAAGAAAAGTCAGATAAAATCGTGAAACACGATCATGATATTTTGAACTTAAATAATAAAAGCAATTGATTTATTTATGTCAAAACAGTTAAAATTGTGTGTGACATGCTATGGGGAGAAGTTAATTTGAAGTTACATTTATGTTCATAAAAAAACATGGGGTCATCTCATAATTTGCTCAAGGATCAAAGAAACGTAACGAAAGCCTGATCGAGATGGGGGTCGTTAATCCAGAAGCTGAAGTACAATACTTGTTACCGATTATTGAGAATTATACAATCCAAATGGTATATAATACATTAAATATCATTGTTTAAATGAATAGTGCTTTCCTTTTGGAAACTCTAATTCTATAAAAACAGTAGTGCAGCAGAAAAGATTTTACTTATGACTTAAACTTTTGTATCGTATTTAATCGTTCAATGTCATCTGGAAAACTGTAAAATAATGTACATGTATTCTATGTGATTTGTTTGTAGTGAGCTGTTGATACTGTCACCTGATGAATATGATTACAACGTCGAGTATTGTATTACTCGGGCAACTTTTCTTGAAAGATGGATTGACGATTTCGGGTGGAGTGGAGATATTAGTTACAGAGTCGGCCACTAGAGTATTTTAAGTAATGCCAACGACTGTGAAATGAAAGTCAAAACTGCATCGTCTGATTAACTTTTTCGGGAGTTTTAGGTGACTCCCTTGAAGGACCTAGACCTGACTCAGCCATTTTTTTCGATATTGACAATAATCCTGAACAGGGATTCTGCACTATGAAAGCAACTGGCTTCGACTAGCTTCTGTTTCGCGCCAACGAAGTTTTAATACTATGAAGGTGCCCGCTGCGAGCTTTTGTCTTCAACTGTTTATTGCACAAGGTAGGGGGATCAAGGTCATCGTTCAAGAAAAGTTGCGCGAGTAATAGTTATAGACATTGGCGTTTGCTGAAAATATATTCCTGCCTTAAGTAAGTCATTGTTCACAAAAACCACTGATTCATGTATCAAGAGACAAGGTAATGGTAAAATACCTAGAGGCCTACAAGAATCACGTGGGTGGGATTTGCTTATTATTCGTACAATTCTTTTTTGTAATCTAAAAGTCTGCGAGCAATAATATGTAGGTATATCCTCGGAATTCTATGCCATATCTCAGGCAGAAATAAACAATCGCGAAATGTACACAACAAGCTATATGAAGGCTGACTGAATTTGAAAGAATTATGAAAGCGTAACATAAAGAGCTAAGCGTTGAATTCATTTCAATGGACGTTCCATTTAAGGTTTGACTGAATTGAAAGACCTAAAAATTTTTCCTTAATATCAGTGAATGCAAGGGCGGATCCAGAGACGAATTTTGGGAGGAGAAATTCAAAATATTTTCATCTAATATATATTACAGAGTTTGTAAAACGTCGCAGGCTACACTCAGCTCACGCTACAGCCATATTTTCTCAAAGATGTCACTTCATCCATACCTCAAAATGAAGCACCTATTCGAATATTTTTAGATTTTGGTAAAACGCTTAACGCCAAAGTTACCAGTTTACTTTCAAAATTACCTTTATATGAAATGCATGGTATTCCTCTACATTGGTTATGTTCGTACCTCAATCAACCATCTATCAAGAGCCGAAATGCCTTACTGGAATGATGGGACATTATATACTCACCTTTCCGAATTCATTGCCAAATGATCATATGGTTCCATTGGGTTCAATTTTATGCTCTGTTCTCTTCCGATAAAAAGCAACAAATGCGCCCTCGACGATTCGAAACGGAAGAACACCTTTCCTTGCCGGGAATTATTTCTGAAAAATCATCTTATATTCTACATGCCCATTGACCAGTTTTTTTTATAATCTTAAAAAATAGGGGTATCTATCTGCTTGAAGCACCTCTTATATCGAAATACAAGAAAATGTGTTTACAAATGTTGGTGGAAACTATTTAATATTAAATATTGAGCAGAAGTATGGAGAAGTGCTAGTTATATGCACCTTAAGATGAGAACAATACAGATGGAAATTATTCGAATTGTGGCGGGAGCCAACACAGGCGGGAGACAACAACATTCTCAATGTGATACATTAACACAATTGGGCTTCTACAAGTACCAACAATTACAATAGAACCTGAAATAATCAGAAATCATAACCAATATTAAACTAGGGGAAACAATTCTCAATGAGCCATAGCTGTTAATAAATATGGGGAAAGAAATGCTTCATCCCTGCTTTATTGAACTTTATCCTAAAGTAAATAAAAAAAATTGAATAAATTTGAGGAACAGAGTAAAAACTTTCCAACAGAATATAGACATTGAACAGTGCATGAAATGCCAAATATAGTATATACTAATTTAGATTTACATTTCATAACTTTATTGTAATGTAATTCAAGGGTGAAAAAAATAACGTGCAATGTACATGTTAATACAAAGGTATGTCTAATATGTAATGTAGATAACCTATTTAATACAAACATAGATATACAGTACTTGACAATATGTAATATACACCTACAATCTTTGTCAATATGCAAGAACTGAAATTGCATATTGCTGCATACTAAGTATAAAAGAGATTAAATTTATCAAGACAATGATAGGGAAACCAAGTCAATATGGCAAATCTTGAGACATTTAGTTTTTAGGGGTAATCATGTATATTCTCTTGTGTGGTTACAACCCATTCAAGGGGAAATGTGAATATAACTGTGGGTGGGAAAGAGGAGAGGACTGCGATGCCTGCCAAGCAATAGTTTACCTGCATCCAAAATTCAAAAAGGTTCCTTTGACTTCCCTGAAGAGGCATGGGCTTCCATTTGAGAGTATGCGAAGGATCTTACTACAAAAATGTTGGTGAAAGATGCCAGTACAAGGCCTTCAGCCGAGGATATTATAAATCATCCATGGGTATGCAGTGTCCCTTAATGTTGTTGAAGTTTCTTGTTGATATTAAGTAATTAACAAATGTATAAACTTATCAAAATACAGTTTGTTATAATTTTTGTAATTTATTTATTTGTTGTATATCTGTAAAAATCCTAACATTACTGACACACAATGCTTGATTTTAAAAAATTTAGGTTCTTTAACGCTTTACTGGCTGATTCATTAGTGTTGTTGATAATAATCTTCCAGATTTGTTCACTTTTATTTAAGACTTGAACGATTGATTTGTATAATTTGTTTGTAAATTTCTTTTATTAAAATTTCTGATTTCATATTTGAAATGCCCACTGAAATATAAATATATTTTAAGTGATTTGGTATTTTCAATACATTGTAATTTCTATGAGATTGTTGATGTTTTGCATTAACCTGTGTATTACTACACACATTAAAAAATCATGCGTCTTGGAACAAAACTAAAGAGAAATTTCATATGCATGTTTGAAGTGAAAAGGATGAGACACTAATAATAAAAAACCAAAAATATATAAAATCATGAAAATTTATTTCCACATACACATACACAAGTAATGCTCTAGCCTCAGTAAAAATGTCAAATTCTAAATGTTAAAATTGTCATTAATGCTTTGGAGAAGAATTAACTGTTTTACAATAAATTATATTGTACAATGAATTTAAAATTGTACATTTGCACATGCACTTAAACCAGTTCTCAGTCAAAACAGTAGTATTATCAAATAATTAACAAGATTAATGACAGATCCACACATTATTTACGTGTCGCGAAATTAAATTACATAGATTTTTATTCCATCCTTTATTGTAGGATAAGACTGCTTATTACTCTCATAAGTACGTTATAGCCGACTGGACAAACATTCTGACAATTCATTTGAAAAATAATGATGAAACTTTCGGTTCTTGGTGATGTTATTGTTCTTTTTAAGTAGACCGCCACCAGTTTAAAATAAATAATGAAAGTGATTAAATCAGATTTATTACTGACACTGATTAGATGAAATATAAATAGCATTCATTATATCTAGTACGTTATCAATTTTACCGAGAGAAAATAGATACCATTATCATTCCGCTCTAGAAAGAACATAAAATCGGGCTCTACAATAATTCTTTAGCATGCGGGGTAGTAATTAAATGACTGTGGTCAATGGCGACTTCTGAGCTGATCTGCGGTTTATGTTTAACAACTCAATTATTGAAAGTTTTCTCAAAGCCATAGCATTAAAAGCGCACGTTTACGAGATTTCGGAGAGGTAAAGTGTTTGGGAGGAGCGACGTCCAGAAGAGGCGCTCCACAGAAAGAAAAAATAAGCTTTTTTCTGGCGCACGATTACATAACTTTCTCTTTTAATGAGGAATGACAGTTCGTAAGACGAGAAAGTAAAAATTATTTGGCTCCACTCATCCGATCGCTAGATGCTTTTGGCGTAAGCGTGTTATTGCGTACTATTTTCTGTCGTTCCAGCGGTAATTTATGTTCATCCACGTCAGTTCCCTTGCATTCCTTTTGAAATTTTAAATGTAGCTTTTATCATAGCTATGATGATCAGTCGCTGACTGAGACGTGTTGTTTTTAGACTAAATAGAAAATTAATTTATTTCATAATGTCATGCCATTAAATTGTTATGTATCCTAAATATTATTTTCCATTTAATATGCCTCTTTTTCTGCACAGCAGTGCATTAAAAACATCGGTGGTTGGGTGGTTAGTCGTGATTTCGGCGCTTCATATACTGAGGTCATTAGTCCCGTAAGTGTATTTTTCCCCTCGTGAGGTGGCAGTGATCTTCCTCTGCTGATGGCGAGAACGGGCGCCGACCTACCGTCGGCTAGCAAGGGTTCCTCTAACCAGGTATCTCTCACCAACGGGACAAGCTCTAAGCTCCCGGCCGGTTTCCGGCACGTGTGATAGTGTAGTGCATATTAATGTAAGTGTGTAAGGGGTGAGGATAGGACAAGGAAGGCGAAGGAAAGATCGCACCCTGTCCGTAGCCTACCTGTTAGGGTTTTGCTCAAGCTTTCCCCTGGCGTTGATCGGAGAAACCACGGAAAACTACCGATCGGAGCAGCCGGCAGCTAGAATTCTCCCCCGGACAAGCTAGTGTCGAAATTGTCCTCACTGTAGGGACTCGAACCTAGCACCTCACAGTCAGAGGCACTGAAGTGACATTAGTTGTACTGAGCTACATCTCCCAAAAAAATAAGCACAGCGTTATAGACCATTGACGTATAGCGTTACATGCCTTCGATTGACACTGTTTTAACTCAGGGAGGCGGCGTAGAGTAGAAATTGTAGTTGTATCTCTCCTCTATGGGTGGCGGGCGCAATCGTCAAGAGTCAAGCTTCAAGTGTCGTTCATTCCCTGCCTCGTATTATATTGAAACCCTAGGAAGTAAAAGGCCTGTGCCCTGTTTCAAAATGGCGTATATCATAAGCTATAGCGCGTATATGGATTCAACAGTAAGAAGTAAGAGAAGTCCCCGACGAATCAATAGGATTGCGAGAGAATATGCAGTTAGAATATTCAGAAGCACATGCAAGAAGTATTTTATAATGCTAGTAACATGATCATTCTATTACAGTATGTATGACCAAACAGACACAAAAATGCATTGACATCCTTTTTTTGTACACCAAAAATTAGCGGTAAATGTTTTAAAATATAATGCAAATGTTTCCATTTTTTTATTTATTTAAGTATAGCAACAATATCTTTTTTCAGCTTTAATACATTCAACAGGACACAAAATATCTAATATACCTATATGCTTAAACAAAACCTATAAATTTATAACAATGGGGTAATATGGAATACACCATGCAAGCAAATATTAGAAAAATATGATTTCACTTTTTCAGTCAACAACATAATATGTTCTTTCAAAAATGAAAGTGAATTATAACATTTACTATCTAATAACCTAATTGAAGTTAATAAATAATTTATATTGCTAACATTTAATGATAATAGTTTTACCTCAATACAACTTCAAATATAACTTATTCAATATACTTTTAAGTTCATTTATAGATCTGAAACCTATTTGATCATGTATGCTTCAAAACTAGCAATGCTTTTCTGCCACTTGCATCCTTTCATTTTCTCTCCTCCTCCTTTTCTCCTGAGGATATTTCATGTAGCTCTTTTCTGTACTTAGGTAAAATGGAAAGTTTATAAAAATGGATGGAACAGTTCCCGAATATAACCTTGAATTCTTCAAGACTTACTTCTTGTCCATTATCACTGACAAACACATTTGTTCTCTGGATGTCTTTAGATTTGAAATGTAATTCACAAATCTGCCAGGAAATATTACAAGTAAATATTTGGGCATTTTTAAATACATTCTCACAATATATTTACAACACAATACCACTTGTTACATTAGGAAAAAAAGAAAATTATCATTTGCATCCTCTTAAATTTAAAAAAGGTACAAACAATAATGTCAAAGAGCACCAAAAAAATATTTTTCATCGCTAATAATTTGAATGTTGATGTGATCTTATATAACAAACAACTATTTTGACATCCTTTACGATCACCAAATTTTAACTCATTTTTTAACATTTGGCACAAATTTTTATCAACATGTGAAACCCTAAGTTATTTTTAAAGACTTGACAGGAGTGTTTTACTAGTTATGTACTGTTATATAAATATAAATGAATATAACCTCAATGGAATAATTTCAGATGCATATAAAAATATCAAGCTAATAAACGAGAAACAGGAAACAACACTCAGAATTTTTCGGTGAGGTAAAATGAAGCCTATTGTCAGTTCTGAGCCATGCATGTTTAAGTGATTCACTCACTGGAAACTTAAACATATGCATTCGGTTTCGGGAATCATAATTTCCCCTGCAGTTCGGTACACAACACTTGTATACCATTTTTTTATCTGTTTAAAGAAACTTAAGTGCACCACTCCACAAACTTACCAATCTGCAGAAGCTAACACAAACGCTTTTTTTACGACGACGACAACAGCTTCTGCAATGCCCACATGGACTCAGCGTTACCTACACATTCCGCCATGCTGTCTCGAATCTATATATCGTATGGGCTGGCCTCTTATTGTGAGGGTGCTGATTATATATCTATGATAAGACCTATATAATTTCCCGCCGTACCTTTGTTAGTGAGTTGTTTGCTGCAAGACATTTTTCAGGGGACGAACAAAACATATTTTAGAAACGATTATACAAGCGGTTCTTTGAAACTCGAAGACCTCGCGTGTTTCATGAGCGATTCTTGGTGCGGAAGAGGTGGAACTGTGGAAAAGGCATTTTCAGGCAGGACAACAATGCTTGTTTCGTTCTTGTCAATTGTCAAGAGTCTGTGTTATGTTTCGATGAAATATTACGTGATGGCAATTTCAGTAGGCCTTTTAATTGATTTAATGTCCGTCATTGTAAGAACCAAGTTCGTTTTAGTGTCTGACGTGCAAAACTGTAGTTTATTTAGGTAAGTAACTTACATCTTGTTCTTAAGTAGTAACATTTCAAACGTAGCAAATTATAGCTTATAATAGATAATAGATTTGCTCTATGTATCACTTTCTGGCTGTAAATGTAGTTTCCGTATATCTGAATAAAGCAAGAGTTTTTGTTTCTCATGACGCCACTACTGTCGCAAACTCAAAATTCCATTAGCCAAAATCATATTGGCTAATAGCCCTTATCTCTCCGAATTGATAGCATACTAATAACACTTTTTCCTGATATTCCTCCAGTAGATCAATTTAAATTCCCCCTGAATCCAGAAAAATCCTAAAGCAGAGAAAGAAGACACATCATTGACAGAATATCTCAGGCAAATGACAAATCATATAAAATACCGACAACTTTTCTATACAATATATAATAAATGTGAAGGAAGCATTTACGTATGTGCCGATGGCACAAACAATTTCCAAGGAGCTGAATGTTCAGTTGCATTTCTGGATAATCAATAATGCAGATTACGTGATGTGTCCACGAAATCCCTGTGTAAATACCCACTAGTATTGTTTTTGCCACAGTAATGTTTGCGTCTAGATCCACCGTAAATGAAATATAATCAAGTAACTTCGAACTTGCTCTTTTTACTGACCCAATGAGCGCCATTGCACCCATGCAAAATAAAAGCAAGAAATCAATCTCTTTGGCCATTATTTAAATGAACTCTCAACTCTGTACCATATGGATAAATTATTACATATGTATGCATATTTTGTAATATAAATATCTCAGGTAATTGAGCAGCTGATGGAGCAACAAAGTCAGTATCTTCTCTTCATAATGAATCGAACCACCTAGAACCCCATAATAGGGTAATGTAAAATTATAAACAAAAAAAAAAAGAATTGGAGCACGGAATGTTTAAATTTAAAAACACTGAATTTTATGGAATTGGAGATAATACTTTTGAAGTTTAACCAACTTGTGAGACTATTAGAAGAACTGAATTCATTAATACATTTTGAGAATTTGCCACTCTAAACTAATCCATGGAATAGCCGGTGAAATCCTAACATTTAGAGCCCATGCAATTTTCCATACACACAATTGATTTTGTGAAGCTGCAAAGTTCATATATCCAATTCAAAAAGAAAGAATTAATAATACATTAAATTTTTGAAAAGAGTTACTCACTAAAACATTTTGAAATATTCTATTATTAAAAAATGTTATGGTGTTACATTACTACTAAAGCAATCTAACCTATATAATATGATTTAATGTTAAAATGTGTTTACTATAACTCCAGTTAATGAAGCATTGCTATGTGTACGAATAATCACATTGATTGATGAGGACTTACAAGTAATACAGGAAGTTTGATGAAGTTAAATTCTAAGATGTTTTTATACTTTTAGGTGAGAAGTATTAGTGTTTAAATGACATTAATTTTACCTTTGTTCCTAGAAGTAATAGTAAACTATACCTAATGTTTTTTGTATTTATTTCTAGCACTACCATCACAATGGCTGGTTTAGACTGTTTAAATCTGTCCCTATCTCAGAGTAGCAGAGATATGGATACAGAAAGAGATGAGAGAATGGGGCTTTACAGTTCCCTTTCATCGCAGGGACAAGAAAGGGATACCTCCAGAAAAGGAAGTGATGATGGCTATGACCATCTGCGTACAGTGTTTAAAACGATTTCATTTGCAACCAGAAAGCGAATGGAAATGGGATTGGAGAGACTCATACATTATTTGGAGAACTCAAAGTCCCAAGATTTGCTGAGGTAAATTATGTTGTATACCTTCAGTCACACTGGGTTGTTGTCCATTTTTTAAAATTTAAAATAAGTTTGTAAATTATTTTTTGGAAGTAAAACAATTATTATATATTTTGAGAGAAATTACGAAATTTGAGAATTCACTTACCAACATTTAGTTTTGTGTTGCCATATGTTCATGCCCATCATACTATGCCTAGTTCCCCGCAAGTGCAAGTGCAAGTCAACATATTGTTGACAAAGTTTTATCGCAATCTGATGAACTGTACGGCAGCAAATTAAGTTCAAAACAACAAACAAACAAACTAACATTGTCTTTTATATATAAAATTGTCAGACGACATGAAACGATTGAAATCGATACACAAATTTAAATCCCACGTACAATATTTTCTTTTGCACAAATATTTCTATACAATTAGAGACTAAACCGAAATGGACTGACAACAAGAGAAGTAGTGTTATTTACTCATTCACTCACTCACATAAAATTTTAATTCTAGCTGGCAGCCAAGGTAGGAATCTTTCCTCCATTGTGAGAGAGAAATTTCCGTCAAAGTTCCCTATTACTGGTATTTTTAAACCTAATGTCACGATGGCACATGTAATTGAGAACTTAAACACTCATACTAGATCTTTTACACAAGAGGTCACCATAGTAATTATAGGCGGGCAGAACAACATTAACTCTGTTAGTCACTCTCATGCAGTTAATAAAAATTCAAGAGACTGCCTAACACACAAATGTAATCTGCCCCCTGGCACAACCACATTCCTATACACCATGAAATTAAGATAGCAAACCATCATATAAGACAGCACATGAGAGAGACACCTACTACACTTGTTGATCTTGACTACCTCGCAAGAAAACATTTTACGCAGCATGGCCTCCACATGAACCAGATAGATAAACAAACACTAGGAGTTCCCCCATGTTCATCTCGCACCTACTGGAAACCCCTGCCACCCCACATCCATCTCCCACCCATTCTTCCGCCTCTCCATCCACAACCCTCTTACACACTCCGTATCTTTCACCAGCATCCAATCCTTTCTTACCCCCACCAGTTCCTTCTCCTACTCCCACACATCTCCTGCCCACTCCACATCCCTCGCCTGCCTCAGTCCTCTTTTACCTATGCCAGTGCCTACTCCACCTCTCCTGCCAACTCCACTTCTTCCAACCACATTCTCACTTTTCTTCTCCTCTTCAGCCCCTTCACCTACTTCCCCACTTCCTACTCCCCGTCCCATACATACATATAACTTCCATTGCAACTGAAAACCCACTCCTGTATATTACCTGTTGCATCAGACATCAGCAGGAAAGCAGACAATACACAAAAATAAGAACTATTTTTACATTCTTCACCAAAATGTACAGTCACTGAAAAATAAACTCACTGATATAGAAATATTACTTGAGAAGAAACTTAACCATATTTCAGTATTGTGCTTCACAGAACCCTGGCTAACTAAAGAACAATTAGATAAAACATATATACCAGGTTTATCTCTATCCAGTAGCTCATGTCGAAATATTAACAATGCACATCATGCATATGGTGGGACATGCATTTTTATTAAAGAAACAATTAGTTTTGTACCCTACACCAGTCACACTCATCTTGTAAACCAGAAAGACTTTGAAATATCCTTCATGAACTTAGCAACAATACAAACATGGGTGTTATGCACATATTGCAGCCCTGCTTGGAATTTGAAAATCTTTTTAAAAAATCCGGAAGTTATTCTAACAAAACTTCAAAAACACAGAAAGTTTAAAATAATTCTTTGCGGTTACTTCAATATAAATTGCCTCACACAATCCAGTAATGAAAATCTATTTAAAGACCTACTAAAATCATA
>BOPP01000050.1:4130951-4163376 GCA_017312745.1 Gryllus bimaculatus | reverse complement strand
GGAGAGAGAGAGGAGACGAGGAGAGAGAGAGAGAGAGAACGAGAGGAAGAGGGAGAGAGAGATTGAGAGACGAGAGAGAAGAGAGAGAGAGGAGAGAGAGAGAGAGGAGAGAGAGACGGAGAGAGAGAGAGAGAGAGAGAGAGAAGAGAGAGAGATGAAGAGAGAATGAGAGAAGAGAGACCCGAGAAGGAGAGAGAGGAGAGAGAGTCAGAGAGAGAGGAGAGAGAAGAGAGAAGAGAGAGAGGAGAGAGGGAGGATGAGAGAGAGAGAGAGAGAGAGGAGAGAGAGATGAGAGAGAGAGAGAGGAGAGAGAGAGAGAAGAGAGAAGAAGAGAGATTGAGAGAGAAAGAGGATGAGAGAGAGAGAGAGAGAGAGGAAGAGAGAGAGATGATGAGAAAGAAGAGAGAGAGAGATGAAGAGAGAGAGGAGAAGACGGAGAGAAGGGAAGAGAGAAGAAGAAGGAGAGAGAAGAAAGACGGAGAGAGGTAGGAGAGAAGAGAGAGGAGAAGAGGAGAGAAGAGAGGAGAGAGAGAGGAGAGAGAGGAGAGAGAGGGAGAAGAGAGGGAGAGAGAGAGAAGAGAGAGGGACGAGAGAAGAGAGGAGAGGAGATGAGAGGAGAGAGGAGAAGAGAAGAGACAGAGAGAGAGAGAAGAGAGAAGAGAGAGAGAGAGAAAGAAGAGAGACGACGAGGAGAGAGAGAAGAGAGAGAGAGGATGAGACGAGAGAAGTAGAGAGAGAGAGGTAGAGAGAGAGAGCAGAGAGAGAGAGAGGAGAAGCAGAGAGAGAGAGAGAGAAGAGAGAGAGAAGAGAGAGATGGAGAGAGAGAGAGAGAGAGAGAGAGAGGAGAAGAGAGAGAGAGAGAGAGTAGAGAAGACGAGAGGAAGAGAGAGAGAGAGAGAGAGAGAGAGAGAGAGAGAGGAGAGAGAGAGATGAGATGAAGAGAGAGAGAGAGAGATGGAGAGAGAGAAGAGAGAAGAGAGAGAGAGAGAAGAGAAGAGAGAGAGAGAGAGAGAGAGGATGAGGAGAGAGAGAGAGAGAGAGAGAGGAGAATAAAGAGAGAGAGAGAGAGAGAGAGAGAGAGGAAGAGAGAGGAGGAGAGAGAGAGGAGAGAAAAGAGAGAGAGAGAGAGAGACCTGTAAATAATTTTTAATCTAACACACTTTTGGTTTGGCTGATCAATTTACAATTTCTTACAGAGCATGGATTTGGTAAAGGAAAAAGAGAACGCTTCTTGAATGCAGTGTTTTTACTGTCCGAGATTTATTTTCACATAGGCCCAAGACCAGAGGATGAGCCTATATCGATTTTGGGAAAAGAACTGTTAAACTGCTTTCGTCAGCTCCTCTCTGGACAGGAGGAAGAATTAGAAATTTTAGCTACCTGTGTATGTACTTTTGTATGGTGTTCAAAAGTAACCCTGCTAATTGGAAATCTTTGGAAGCTTTGTGGAGTCTAAATGTTTATTTTTTATCCCATCTAACTTTTTGGTGATTTTCAAAATTACAAAGTTTTCTAGACAAAATTGACTTTCTAAAATGACAGAAAATGTTTGGGGGTAAACATCATTAGTTGCTTTATCTTCAATAGCTCAACACTCATCTTCAGGATGTAACAGGAGCATTGATTATTCTGAGTCGATTAAAAAAAATTTTGTGAATTCTACATTTTTTTATTCCTTTAAAAACAAATTTCAATTTTTCAAATCAAAGGTAACAAGTTGCTTTTAATTTTGGTCTCTACATGGAAATCTCAAAAATGGAATGTGTCTTCTATTGTTTCAGCTAATTATCAATGGAATATGTCTGAAAAAACAGAACACAACAATTTATGAGAGCCTCCTGCTAGACATTCGTAGGACATTGCTGGCAAGAAACATATCTGTGATTGGGAAATGCTTAATGCTTCTGATAATAGATATAGATAACATAAATTTTACCTCATTACCTGAAGACGTTATGCTCTTTTACATGGTATGTACATAGAATGCAAACTTAGTATGTGAAAATTTTCATAATAATAATAATAATAATAAATATAAATGATGACCAAAATGATAATGAAGTTTAATAATTTTTTCTGTTTTCTTATTTTTAAGATGCATCTTGGAGATCAAGGATTTCAAAGACTTGAGAGAATGAGATGGTCTCCAACATCAAGCTCTGCAAGAATGTCAGGAAGTGTTGAGGCGTCTACTGTTGAGGTGTTTACCGTTGAGGCGTCGACTGTTGAGGCATCTACTGTTGAGGCATCTACTGTTGAGGCATCTACTGTTGAGGCATCTACTGCTGAGGCATCTACTGTTGAGGCATCTACTGTTGAGGTGTCTACTGTTGAGGTGTCTACTGTTGAGGCGTCTGCTGTTGAGGTGTCTACTGTTGAAGCATCTACTGTTGAGGCATCTGTGATAGAGCAGTTGCCACAAAGAACTCAGCATACAGAGCATAGCCAGTCGGGCAATAGGAAAAAGCCCTCAATGCCACTCTATACACCTCCGCCAATGAGGCAACATTACCCTCGAACACAACCAGACCCTTCCAGACTGCGAGAGACAACAGAGCTGCAGGTTATTGATATGAGTACCTCAATGATGCAAAAGCCTGAAAGTAAATCAGACAATTTGAAAGTCTGTTCCTGTAATATTCCATGCCAAAGCTTGAATAAAAATGACAGTCAAAACTATGATGATAGTGAACTGGAGTCATTGGATTTAGGTAAATTCCCATAATTTTATTCAATGCTTTAATTTATTGCTTGCTGTTCAATATTTAATTTTTGTTTTAATAAAATAATAATTATATATTTCCGTAGAAATAAATAAAAAAGGAAACTAAAATGCATACGTTTTTGTTGCAATGAACCGTGAAATATACGAGTATTTACATAATTGTCATGGATAAAACTGAGAATAAAAATTTATTCTCATCTTTATTGTTTTGTTCTCTCTAGATGAAGAATTTGCCAAGGTTGGATTGAGTCCTATTTCGGAGGAGGATGAAGCTGAGCAGGGGGAAGATGGTAAAGAAAGTTGGTATTCAGAGAATGATAAATAAGACAAATATATTAGTTTACTATTGTGTTTTTTGTAAATATTCTTTACTTATATTTGTATTGTTCTGATGCCTGTTTAATTATGGTGCATTTCAGTTATTGGAAGGCTTTGTCAATAAAAATATGATCATCAAACCATTGTTTATCACAGATATTAGGAGTGCATGTTTCAATATTTGACAGATGTGACAATGATAAATAGGTAATTACAAATTGCTTAGTTGTTTTTTACCTAAAGCTGTATTATCTAAGACGGAAAGAATATGTGTTTTGTTTAAGTTTGCAAATAAAATTGTTTTCAGAAATAGTCTTGATTTTAATGCTTTCATCAATTTTATAATGTTGTCTCCTGAAAATAATCAGAAAAGTTTTTTAAAATATTGATTTACTTTCCCTTTTTGTCTATTTTTTTCAGAAAATAACAACTGCTTACTTTCTGAAAATGTTATTACAAGATGACATGATTTTATGAAAGTTAATTCACTGTAGAAAGAATTACTTGTGACTGGATATGAAATGAAAGGGTATTTTGTTCTGCCCTTTATGAACAAAGAATTTTTAAAATGAATCTAATTCATGTTAACTATTTTAGGAACTCTGGTTTCCAATGCGTGAAATTAACATTACCAATTTTTTAGTAAAATGGTTTTTTTAGAAAGAAATATGAAATTGTCTTGTAATATGTTAAAATAATGTAACAAGAGAGTGTAAACAAAACTTCTGCAGTGAAAACAATTGCCAGCCATGTGATTCTTTCAACCCTCTCTTCATTGAACTTGGCATCTTGCCATTACTCTGTTATTTCTGAATATGTAGTTTTTTCTCAACTCCTTTTTAATAGGGTGGTGGGAACATATTTTCTTGCAATGTACAACCAAAGAATTCTATTCATTAGGAGTAAGTATCAAGTGTTCAATACAAGAAATCTACATTTAATATATAAGTACTATATATCATTGAATAACTTCAAATTTTTTTTTTTTTTGACATTTACTATAGGTGAGTTTGTAAGGTTCATTACGTGTACGAATTTATTAATGTTTCGAATGTAAAATTTTCAAACAATTTGACTTGGTTTAATTTGGTTTTAATTTTTACAATGGAGAACCTGATAATGGGATTGAAAAATATTGAGAACTATTGTTATCCTTTCAGAAACATTTTGTTATGAAATTTATAAGAAAAAAAATCAATTGTCTTTAGGTATTGGCCAAACATAATATATATTTCAAAAAGAAATGCAAGACAAATATAAATAAAACATATCATGTTTGTAGGTTACTTTGCAATACATTGTAAGGTGACTTTGAAAATTTAAAATCGATACACTAGTTATAATGCCAAGTACGAGTACAACCTTTTCTGTTGAATAAGTATAGACTAACCATTAACAAGAAAAATAATATATTTTTGCAAGGTATCCTAGAATAATTTGTTGCTGTTGTAAATGTTGAAGATGTCCCAGTCAAGATAGGATTGCATGTAGTGCAGACACCTTTATGAAGCATGATCTTTTGTTAGAAAAAATTTGGGGGGGAAACAAAAGTTCCTTAAGAAGGTGGTTATAATCACCATAACTTAATTCAGAAGTGAAGTGTAAGAACTGCCAGAAATATTTAGAATTTATATGTGACAAAGATGACACAATAACTGACAACCTAGATGCTAGAATAGCTATTTTAATAAACAATTATAACCCAACTGAGACTAGTGATGTAATTATATTACATGTGCACAGTTTTCTAAAATCTAATAGTGCTACAGAATGGCACATTCCTTTTTATAGTACAAGTTATTTTTTTTTTTTGGTCTGGAGTAGGTTTTCTCTTTTTTCCGGCCCTCTTTCCAGCTACCATCTATTAGTAAATTACATTTTCAATATTTTGGCCCCCTAAGGATGGAACTGAATCCTGGACCTTATGAATATTATAGAAGAGATTTTACATTTCCCTGACGATATTCCTTGTCCCGCGTGGAATGTTTCGTAGAAAAATTTGCGTAAATGTAGACTCAACGTTTCTGAAAATGGACATTATGAAGATTATTTTTACCCCAATTATTTGGGTTTTCGAGAAATTTCATACACAATTATTTGTAGAAATTGTACTCAAATTCAATAATGTAACTTACCCTGGTAACAAATATTAATGGCTTGAGAGATATTTTAAATTATGAGCTGTAGAGGCACATACTTTCTCGTATTATTTCTAACTAAGCTATATTATATTTCTACATAAACCCGTAAAGAAGTTTTCAACACAATGATTCCGCTCCCAGACCCGAACGCATCTTCAAAGTTAACTTGCATACATGGAATTAAATACATAAACTTAACATACCACTACCCCCACACATCGTTTCATGCGAATTCTGACAGATGCGTCAAATGAAAATGCTAGCTTCATGTAAAAACTTCAAAAATCAAAATATCCGCTTGAAACTCCCAAAGCCTCGAGTATGAACAGATCGTTTGGGGAATATAAATTCGGGAGAAAATCGGCTAACTGGTTTAGGCCAGTGCTTGCCAGTAATTATAATTCTGTGACGTCACAGAAATTCGTTCTTCTGCTGTTAACCGAGCTGCGGAGACAAGGGAGCGCCCGATGCGGCGATCGGCGCACAGACGGTACTGCAGTACAAAGGTACAGAAATGGGCGAGGGGGAAGTTCGGTTTCAATATCGATGATTGCTTTTTTTAAAATTATTATTTTAAAAGTTTATGATTGAACAATAATATGAAAAATTATGTTGTACGACATTAGACTATTACATTTCTTGAGGCTGCGAAATATTACTTAGATGATTGGGAGAGCATTTGCAGAAACTGCGACGAGAAGTTCTGTGCATCGCGTTTCTGTGTTCTTGTCACACGAGAAGATTCTGAAAAGACAACACACAATTGACAAGATTAACATCTTGCCATAAGAATGTTTGTGTTTAAAAAATTGTCATGGTTCCCTCTGTCTGGCTGATAATATACGTTGTCCTTACGGATTCATGCTATATGCTGTTGTTTCCCCCCCTCTCCCTTCTTTTGCTGCGTCTCGAAGCGCTGGTTCACGAAGACTGCATGAGAATGCTTGCTGTCAAAGTACCACACCAACTTTCAATGCGCGCAATACGCTTATTACTTAGCATCTCTACGCAATTGCTACGAAACTGCTCGTGGCTCCAGATTCTCAAACAATGCGACCTCGTCGCATGGTCGGCAGCCATGAATTGGTGGTAAAACGCGCTTCCGCCAACGACGCGGCGTCACAGCCAAGATGTCATGAACTCGAGCCGCGGATGCTTAGGTGTGCAGGCCGGCTATCTGTCAAATCTCAGAATTTGTTTTTATTTCACGAGTTTCTCCGGGTCGCAAAGCAGCGGAATGCCTCAATAGGTTGAAATTTTTAACATACTGCACACTGTAGGTTGATATTTTGATCACACAAAACTCTTTGCCATTGTTATAGTATCTTCAAAAAGGAGCATTTCTTCTAATATCGAAAGAAAATTAACCGCCGTAGATAATCTCCCATTCATGTTGCCTGAAACACTAGCAATGGCCCATTGCATAGGTTTTCGTCACCGGCGAACGCAATCTGTCGATCGATCCCTCCCTCCCCCCTTTTCTTCAACTGCTATTCCGAGCATCTTATCGCTGAGAAGTAGCCTGCTCTGACGTCATTTCTTCTCCAGTTAACTCGAGCTTTGACCACAGACGGAAAGATGGATGGACGGACGGACACAAAAACAGATGTTTTGCAACTTTCAAACAAAACAGAAAGATAGCCAATATTATCTGCTGTCCCTTATTACATACGAGAAGACAATTAAAAAAAGTAATTGGAGCACTTTTTGAGAAAAAAACATGTAAAAAAACTTGCCAATATTTAGCACAAAATTTACTCGGAAACTACTAATTTTCGAAAAATTGAATATTGACTAATTTGAAGATCTGTCTTGAAGGAACAGGTTTAATTAAGGAAAACATCTCTATCTTTAATATTATATTTGTATGATGACGCCTAAATATGAATTTTTGAATTAAAAAAAAATCAGGTATTTCAACGAACATGAAACCTGCTCCATTCTTTCAAGCATTCTTCACGCTATCTCCAGACAACGATTAATCAAGAAAATCTGTGCCATTTTTTAGAAAACGTTGAAAATGTATTTGAGGCTTCATGAAAATGCTCACAGAAATCAAAATATCCATTTGAAACTTCCAAAGCCTAGAGTTTTTCAGGTCAATCAGGGAATATCAATTTTGGAGAAATCGTCTGAATGATTCAGGCGCGGCGTTTAACACGGACAGTCCCAGGCGTTTTGCCGTCAATCAATTTTTCGGTAACAAAGACCCACAAAACATGCATTCTGGGTACGTATTATACATTTAGTAACGGGATTTATCCACTTTTTCGTTACGAGGGTCCGGCAATAAGTGAGTTTCTACCAAAAATTCGCAGTTTTCGAGGTACGACACCATTACATTATCTTCTTATATAAAGTATGTAAGTAGGTGAAAAGTAATAATATAATTTCAGAACCATTAGGCATATGTAAGTTTGTCCCATGGGTAGTGTTTATAAAGTATTTAAATCTACTGTTGATAGATTCATAGTTAACTTAAATCGGTTCATGCAGATGCAAAGAAAGACAATTGATTTGATGTGTCATGACTTAGAAATCGAATAAGAGCTGAAAAAGTGTTTAAAGTTGAAAATTCTAAAATCACATTCAGACACATCAGGTTTATTTATCGGCATTGATTGCATTTGTGTGTAAAAGTGCTTCAAATGATTTTCTATAAAGTTTCTCGAATTTTCAGTAGTTTACTGTAAGAACATATTCATTAGAGATAAGTGACAAATGAAACGCTTTGAGCGTGACTCGAAGCCGTGATCTTCTGCACCGAAGCGCGAATCCGTACCTCGATGGTTTCCTAGGCTATTCGGGTGACAGAAGGGAAGACATGATTGTTTCTGTTCTAGCATTTGGGAGCCGAAAAATTGAGATTATATGAAAAAAAATTTTGGGCGACAAAAATTACAGCTGAGAAAGTATAACCGAAAAGCTAGTCCAGACTAGAAAACTAACTAGTGCGAGAAAGTCTGTGCCATTCTATAGCACTACCCGTTTATTTATTTACAATTCGCTTTTACATACGAGGAAAAACTGTAAAGAAATTACACTGGTGTTTGTGAAAATTGCAATACCAAAAATGAGACATACTATTGCAATGGATTTTTTCCCCACAGAATTGGAATATCTCAATAAAAAAATATTAGAATTACAGAACTGTACCTGCATTTTGACCTTCAGTATATAGTACGGTATTAAGCCACCACGCTCTGTTGTCAGAGCTTCTAGACGTCGTGGTATGAATTCAAAGAGACCTTGGATATTTTGCTGGGGAATACATTGCCATACGGTTCCCATGCGTGACCACAAAGCATCGACAGCGGCTGCAGGAGGACTACAACGAGCAAGTGGCCGATCGATCATATCCCAGACATGTTCTATGGGTCACATGTTAGGCGAACGTGATGGCCAGGAAAGCAACGGTGCCCGTCGTTGTTCACAGAAAGCTAACATTTCTCGCCACATGCAGTCGGACACCATATTCAGCGTCCTGTTCAATTAAGTTATGTGGAGCGGCTTGTGGGACGGGTAGTTCCTCGGGTTCTAAAATCTCCCTGATGCAGTAGTTGCTGTTATGATTGCCCTCAATAGGCGTGAGGCGAGATTGCACATTGTAGTCAATTGCGCCCCAAACCATCACACTTGGCGTTTGCGAGCTATGCTGCGGAACAATACGGGCTAGCAGATGGCGATTACCACGGGAGCGTCGAACATATACGCGGCCATCGCTGTAGACAAAATTGAAGAGGGACTCGTCCGAAAACACTACATTTTTCGTCTCAGGAGACCAGTGAACATATTCATGTGCCCATTGCTGACTGAAGCGTTGGTGGTTTGTGGTCAACGGAATCCGACGCAGTGGTAGGTGTGCCATCAGTCCAGCTCTCAGCAGACGACGCTGAGCCGTCGACGCAGACATGACCCATTGCAGTGCTCCAAAGTCGAGCCAACACTGTGGGTGACGCTGCTCTGGTTATGGTCATGTAGACAAAATGACGGTCATCTTGGGCTGAGTCACATTGTGTAGACCAGTACCCACTTGTCGCTGTGTACGACCCTCCTCTATTTACCTATCTATCCTACTGGTTTCACACACGCATCACTATCGTAGCAGCGCGCCCCGTTCGAGCCGCAATATCACGGTACGGAAAACCCGCTTCCCGGAGACCGATCATTCTGCCCCGTTCGAACTCACTCAGATGTTGATATTTCGCACTTGGCGTTGACGAGGCATTCCGACACTTACTTGCACGTTTCCACGGCGTTTGACGGTTCTACACGACTGACTGTGGCGTTACAATGACCTGACCTGCCACATAAAGCAGGGCGCTGCAAGGCCATCGTACACGCCATTTTTATTCAAATTTAATCACTTCTTATGGTAACACTGTTCCACACCACAGGTTTTGAAGTGATTCCGACCACTCCTACTGAGTGTGCCATTTTCACAAACACCAGAGTATTTCGTGCAGGTTTTGAGAAAATAATATTTTCAAAAATTGCATACATTTCAGACGCGAATTTATCATCAGTCGTGTTATATAGAGTTTTTAATGATCTTATTGGTAAACTATTATACAAAATATTCCAAAAATAAGGGGCATAATTTCAGTTAGGTGTTACTCATACGTATAAAATCAACAGCGTTCATAACATGTGTCCGGAAATACTTCACATCCGAGTTATGGCCTCCACAACGGTGAAATTGACCAGAACGTTTTCCTTTTCGCATGTCGTTGTCATTACAGAAGATGTTCAAAATGTCCACTTCCTGCTTAAGTATAGACCTCACCTCGATGTCTCATTGAACTCTGCGAACACGATCCCAAACTCCAGAACAAATGCGTATATCCTCGCAAGATGCCACAATTCGATTTGCAAGGGATTCCAAATCACGTACTGGAGACGAATACACGAATGATTTTAAATGATCCCACAAGTAGAAATCGAGAGGGTCCAGATCAGGTGAGCGTGGAGGCCAAGCAATTGAGCCACCTCTACCTATCAATAGATCAGGAAACCTTCCAACCAAGTACCATCGAGCCGTACGACTGAAGTGAGCGTGTTGACGACTGATCAGTGGAGTGTCTTCATAAATATGAGGTTTGGTGTTTTCCAGGAAGTTTGTGTAATCCTGCCCCGTAAGTCTGTTTACAAGTGGGTATTTGTGGTACTTGTGGACCAACTAATCGATCACCAATGACACCGGCCCACATGTTGAAGGAGACCGCACCTGGTGATGAGATGAAACAGTTTTACGTGGGTATTCATATGTCCATACACGCTGATTGTGGAAATTTGTAATGTCATTTCGTGTGAACAGTGCTTCATCTGTAAATAATACTAAGACAGAAGTGTTCGGATTCGCACCACACTGCTACATGAACCACTGACAGAACCTAACTTGTGCAGGGTAATCTGGTGATGACGACAGTCGTATGAGGAACATTCACTAGTAACGCTTACTTTTGTGTGCTGATAGGAGTCGTTTCCACAGTGTCCAGAATCTCCCCTTCTACAGCTGGAGTTGTAGATCCTGGTCGTTTCCTTCCCAAACCTGGCGATTCTAATTTTTCATGCTCGTACAGACTGTGATGGAGACGCAAAAATGTCCTCCGATCTGGATATTGTCGCTGTGGGTGCCTCTTCTGGTACAAACGACAAGCTAGCGCACCATTGAGGTCCGCCATACCGTACATGAAGCGCATGTCTGGCACTCCTGGTTTGAGTACATGACGCACAGTCGAACGTCAAACATCACTGAATGAAACCGTCGCATCGGTATGAACTGTTATGTTAATGACTCCTTTCATGGCAACGGCTAACGGAAGGAAAAGCGTTCCGGTGAATTTCAGTGCTGGGAAGACCCTGACTTGGAAACTAAGCATTTCCAGACACATTTTGTAATGGACTATTTTGATTATGTACATGTGGGGAATACATACCTGAAAACATTCTCCCTATTTTTGACACACCCTACGTACGAAATAACATTGCAACTGCATTCCGAGGGGCAGACAAGTCGGCTTCTGTAATTGGTGTTCATTATTAGCGTTTAAGTACGCATATAAAGAGTAACATTCGTACTATTAAGAAAGGTATGTAATACTGTGGTAGATCGGTTATAAAATTTTAACGGAATTACACTTTTCGAAGTTCACTGATTGGAAAAGTCTTTTTTAACATCCGTCTTCTGTCAAATTTGTCTAAAATTAATGCAATTTCTAAAAAAAATATTTCAAAATCCGCTCCAAATTTTTCTTTTGATTTTCTCGCCATATGTAATAAAGGTCGGTAAAAACTATGGTGATAGTCCCAATTTTGGCGATCGATTTTTCGAAAAATTGCAAAAAGCTATATTTCAAAAATACTGAATTGGAGATAGAAATTTTTGCTTTAAACAAAGATTATTGTAAAAAAAACAGCTCTTTTAAAAAGGCCATGTACGTTTTTTTAAAAGACGACTTAATTTTGCTAAATGAAAGTGATTTCAGTATTCTGAGCGTATGAGTAGGGACGATGAAACATGTCTTGTAGAGGAAACCTGTAAATAAACTATATAACTGACTTCTGTAAATAAACTATTCTTCGTAATGTCTTTACAAGATGGTGATTTGGATTAGATTGGAGTGATTTGGAGACATGTCTCCAGAACTGCTGCATGGTTTAAAAGTACAATTGAGCATGTTAATTGTAGTTTAAAAAATGTGCCCCTCAGTTTTACTTTTTTGTGTGTTTTTGGTTCTATTCATATACCTACAAATATGACATACAGAAGACAACTCAGTTTCTTAACCGATGTAAAAAGTTAGGCAACATTATTTCTTGATTTAATGAAATCAGAGTGCATTACAGAAGATTTAATTAAATGGTATTGTTGTACTTTTAGTACAATAGAGCAAGTTAATTGTACTTTAAAAATGTACTTTTTCAAAAACCATTCAATTTTCTTAGAACTTTGTATTAATAGACAAAAATTGTTGAAAGTAGTATATAAATAATAAGGGTCTTCTGTGATCTCGAAAATTTGTTTTTTTATGAAATTATCCATTTCCTATCTTTGTTAGACATCTGACGAATCATCAAAAAATAAGTTCAGTGTACCAAATCGAAAAATATGACATTTACAAGAGAAATCAGTTTCTTAACTGATGTAAAAAGTTAGGCATTAAGCATTATTTCTTGATTTAATTAAATCTGACTGGATTACAAAAAATTTATTTATACGTATTGGACATTGTTTAATAAAAGTGATAATTTCATTATAATCATAATGACGGTCCATTAACAATGCATGCAGTTAAGAAAGAGAAAACCTATTTTGGGTGAAAATTTTACCAGGTAAATATATAATCAATTGTCAAGTTTTATGGAGACACTTGTGCTGTTTAATGGAGACACTGTTAATTTGCTAAAAAATTTATATCAGTCTATAGAGGTTTTGACCGTAATTGAAAAGTTGCAAAGTAAAATTTCAAACGTTGTGTATAGAAATTAATATTATATTAAGCATTATTAGCATTACTATTAAGTCTACTTATCGACCAATCACTCCATTAATTATACATATAAATTTAAACGTACATTCTTGATTATATTTATAGTTAGTTAAAAGATAGAACCTATTTCGTTGCTTTCTTATTTCATTGATTTTATTCTTTTGAACTACTAGAAGAAAACTAATCATTTTAATGATTGGGAACATGGTAATTACAATCCTGAATGTATGTTTTTCTATCAGTTTCCCTACAAAGGAAATTTTGATTTTTGTTCTAAAAAAATAAGATATACCATTTTCTGATCAACTAATTGAACGAAGGAAGTCAAAATCCTTTCCTGCTTTGCAAAGTCAAAAAGATTAGTGTAATCAACTCTGAGTGTTTTCGATATTTGTTATACAATAGTAGTGCTTCTTTCTGACTTATTTATAAATTCCAATACTTTCTTTCCATTCCATGTACTTCATCTTTGCGTGTGATACAACAATAAAGAAAAGAGGTATGTGATTACTTAAATTGAGTAATTCGTAACCTGTGTGATCAATTGGTTTGATAAGTAACCACTGCTTTGAAGCAAAAAGGATGTATGATTTCTGCTGTATTTGCAATCTTGACAACCAAATTATTATGATACTTCTTTCTCTGGACAATAAAAGGACATAGAATTATTTCAACTTGCTAAAATAAATAAAATTTTAATTTTTCACATCTAATTTGATATATTATATGTGGGTTTTGTCACTTACAATAACAGAAATTAAATTATTTCTGTATCATTTTAGGTGAACCACTCGAGTTTATTTCATCATTTTCTTTTTCAGCCTGCAAAAACAGCATCAAGTGTAGTGAGTTCACAAGTTACTCCTCAACCATCTGCAACAGTCTCAGTAGCAGAAGCGTCACCATCAGGTGCAGAGGGAGCAAAGCAACGATGCGCATCAGCTGCAGCACGTTCATGAGGACGAGAAGCCGCACGAAGGGCAGCAGCCGGAAAGGCACAGGCGCCAGCAGCATCGGCGGAGGCACCAGAAGAGGTCTCGACAGCCAATGGGGCAGCGGCTCCTTCCGTCGCACGTCCGCAGGGGCCTGCATCACCATCACCCACAGCGCGAACACCAGAATAATGAACAGGACACGCAACATAGTCGGCGGCGAGAGGAACAGCGAGCTGCAGCAATATGCAACCCTGCACCGCAAAATGGCCGTTCGCGCGAGTTCGACACTGGAATCAACTTCATTTAGGTATCGATATCGCAATTCTCGATGTGCATGACCTATCCAAGACCATCTGGAATGTATCAGACCTATATGCATGAATATATAGTAGACAATCGATAATAAACACCAAATCGAAAAAAAATAGACAAAAAAATCGTTTTGGAGGGGTATTTCTAACTTCTATGCGCATTCCATGATGCTTCAGGTGTTTTACTGTGTTTAAATAGCAGTGCTTACTCTTTATTTTGGGCTAATATAAATGAAAATTCACTAAATAGTAGTATAGGTGAAGTATGGAACGCTTGTGCCGGGATGTAAATACATCCAAAATGCATACAGGCACAGCAGCATTTCAATTCCAAAAGAATTTAACGCTACAATACGAATCGGTTAAGCGAAATCATCGTGATTCGTATGTAGTGATTGAAAATTAATTAGTCTGCGTTTTTTGAAGAATCATTTGTAAATAGAGTAGTTCCAGATAATTTCCAGACGATGGTGAAAATATCTCATTTTATGTTTTGACAGTTTTAATTTTCATTAATTTTTTAAAGAGACATTAAAAATAATTATTTGATGCAGTGAAGGTCTTAAAAACAAAGTTTTATTTGTCTTTACAAGTTTCACAATAATTTCCTCTACCTTTATTTTAACAATTGTATTTTTTGTGGGGTTGTTTCATGTATCTGGTGCAGCGATGGTGAATATCAAAATATGAGTCCTATGTAAGTATAAAATTAGGAAAATAATTGAAATTTCAGTAAAAAAGTTATATAATTTGCATTCACTCTCATTTATTATTTCTAACATTATAGATATATGTATTTCGTGTGACTTGGTCAATATTATTTGTTAAGAAATATTGTAGTTAAGTAGTAATATACAAAATAATTGCATTTCTATTATAATTTCAAGTAGATATTCGTCATTTTAAATGTTATATAAATTTTAATTATAATTATTATTGTTATTAATATTACCAATTTCATAAATCAGCAAGATTTGAGATATACTAACGACCAATCGATTAACGTCTTGAATTGCGATAATTAGAAAAGAACTAAATACTATTTCCATTTCACACATTACCAACATTTTGAATAAATTTACGAAATAATGTACTACAAGATTAAATACCGATATTACAACTGAGAAAATTACGATCAATAAAAAAGGACGTATTAGGATTGTTAAAAATTATGTTCCTCTTTTATACAAGGGAACTGATCCCTGCTTTGACTGCCAGTTATGGTATGGAAGCCAAACCAGAAGGCGCCTCAAAATACATTAAATGAAAATAAAATATCTGTACTTCAAGATGGTAGAAAAAATTTGGGCTTACAAGCTTCATTTTTTAATAATATAATGGTAAATGAATACAGGCTCTAATGGAAAAGCATTCGCGAGCATAGAATTTTTAAATTATTGAAGACGATATACGATGAACGTACATGTTTTCTTCTATATGTCTAAATATATCTAATTTTTTGAAGAATCTGTTAAGATTAAATGTAACATATCTTACCGTGCATTCTGATTTAGTCATTGATAAAAAAAAAACTGCTGCGAAATTCATCGCAATCGCAAGTACCAGTCTCGGCTTAAGCTTAGGCCGAGATACGAGTATAATACGTGCTGACACTGTTAGGCCGAGGCGGCACACATAGGCCGAGACGACGTTATGCTGTACACATCATGCAATTATCAGCTCTGTTTTTCTTGTAGTACGAGTAGAAACCGCCCTAATTAATTGATATAGTTAGTTATTTATATTCATTTTTCATTTAATTAAGCCTTACGTAATTAAGGTGTGCAGAAACTACTTATTCTTATAACTAAGTAAATTTTCAGTCAATACAGAAAAAAAAAAAAAAAAAAAAAAAAAAAACCCACGCAATAAAAACAAATCACAAATATCTCGTTATTTAGGTGAAACGCGCATAGAACATTAATTTGGGTTGAGAGCAGCTGCACCGATCTGCCTTTCTCAAAACGATGACCGTCTAAAGTTCACATAACGTGTTTGGAAAAAGCATCATTACCTCGGAACATAATATCGACAATGTTTACTTGTCGAAAACTTATTATCTCCTCAATTTTCGGATTTGCATTAATTGCATAACATTTTCTATTTCATTTCAAAAAATTCTCTTCTTTCAATGTGCCAATTTTCTTTGTTTTTCGATTAATTTAATCATATGAAATTGAGATATAATAAAAAAAAAGTTAACGGAAAAAATACCATCCGTGTGACCACTGCGAACCACGCTTAGAATTTTGGAGCTTGGAATCTCACCATTGCCTTGCCTATTTATTTACGAATCTGTAATTTTTGTCAAAACTGACTTAGTTAATGGCGGAAATATATTTTCTTGCAACGTTCAAGTATCTGTATCAACAGCTCAATTCCAGAAAGCCACATACATATTACATGTACGTTACTTTACTACGCATTGTCAGATGACATTAAACAATTGAATTCCGTAGACAAATTTAAGTTCAAAGTAAAATATTTTTTGCTGCGTAGCTGTTTCGATACAGTTACAGACTAAACTGATCATCAAAAAGAAAAATAATGTTTATTTTAGCAAAAAAGTGATATATAACGAATTAGTATTTTATGTTTTTAAAAAAGATTTCAAATACTTATAAAAAATACTGTACTCCAGCTTCCGGGTCAATGACCCCCATCCCGATCAGCTTTTTGACCAGTTTCCCTGATACATTGAGCAAATGCTGAGATGGTCCCTTGTTTTGCTTTTGGAAGTAAATGTAGCTTCACTATGCTCACGTTTTGTTGAACTCTCCTTTTGTCTATTGTGGTAGGTGTAGAGGTAAGGACGAGTTGCTATTTTGTTAGCGATGCAGAAAGATCAAATTTGCAGTTTGTTTTACCGTTGCAAATAAGTTTTCTATAACTCGGGAACGAAAATGTCTAGTTTTTCAAGTATTGCTAATCACGCGCTTTTATAAATTTTATTATTATTTATTTATATTTAACTTTTACTCATCATTTAACTATTTATAGTTAAAATGATGGGAAGGAATTCTGGAACTAGAGAAAACGTGCGCAGATCATCATCTCCCCCATACGTCACATACAGTTTTTACTGTTTTTGACTAAATAAATAAATATATCTTAGATATACTAGGCTGAAACATGCAATAAGTACAAATAAGTGCACTGTGATAGGCAGTAACACTAAAATATCTTAATATATCTCCGTGAAATTAATGTATGTTATTAAATCAACATTTGAAAATAGCTTTTCAGCCGCCTTGACCTACCTCTTTCAAATTGGCCACCATTTAAAATTTACATGACGACGTTTAAAAGAAAGGGTCATTTTCATTAATTAAGTCATTTCCGCTATTAAGTGGACACTTGTTAATGTTTTCCGTTAACAACCACCGCCTTTGATGCCCCCTTTAAAAATGGCGGCCATTTAAAATTTACATGACGAGGTTTGAGAGAAAGCGTCATTTCCATTGTCATCTTTGACAGCAAATACACAAAAACAAATAAAAACACTTCCATGAAATTTATAAATGTTATTACGTGGACATTTCTTAATGTTTGTTCGTTCACACCAGCTGCCTCGACCTGCATTTTTTAAAATGGGGAACGACCAATCTTAGCGTGACGAGGTTTACGAGCTTGACGAGAAATTACAAACAAACAAACAAACAAAAAAAAAAAAAAAAAAAAAAAAAAAATTCAATCACACCTCCGTGAAATGAATGTGTTATTAAGTGAACAATTGTAAATATTGTTTCGTGGCCCGGTCCGCGTGCGACGTCGAAGCGTCGGCGCTGGATATCGTGCCGGCGCTGGATATCGTGGCGTGCGGGCTGAAATAACCCGGACAGGAAATGACCTCGGACATATGCGTAACCGGGACTAACAGTAAGACTCAAGTTACATGAAGATAACAGTCTCAAAGGAAGCTAACTGAAGCGCCCAGGTCTCTGGTATTTCCTTATCATGACTTTGTGGTTTTTAGTCCAGAGCACACATGCGCCACTAGTGCGTGAATTAAAAATGTAAAATTAATTTCTTTCATTGAATTAATGGTTTGAAATTGTAGTTCTTTATAAAGGATTTACAAGACAGAAAGAACTAGAAATTTCTTGTATGTCCCATATTTCTGTTTAGATCTGTGAAAGGGTCACAATTTCTCGAAAAATTTAAATTAATATTTAGCAAAACATGTTAACTTTCGTAAAAACTATTGTATTGACCAGAAATGCATGAGAATTTTTACAATTAAATTGAAATAATAAAATTAACATATTCTCAACAAAAACAAATACAAAATACTTCATTATTCCAGCAAGAGCTTCATCAATATTATTGAAATGCGTTTTGATAGACGTGAATTGTGTCTGGCGTCCGCAATATTAATGTGTAAAAACTCATTTAAAAACATAATTAAAATAAGTATATTTGTGTACTTTATACCGTACATTCTCTTTTTATATCTTTAATTTCTAACTTATAATTTATAGTTTCATACGTTTTCAATGCTAACTACAAAGTGTACGATTCGCCTTTATGGCTTATGCAATGTTGGAGTTACAATTCATTTCAATTCGGGCAGTTGAGTTCTAAGCATATATTTAGCACATGCATTTTTATAATGCCGAATGTATATACGAGGGTTAGGATGTAAGTCATGGCGATCTTTTTTGATGAGAATATAAGCACGGGTGGAAATGTGAAATATACACATGAAGGGACTAGGTGTGAACTAAGTGCATGGATATTTACATCACATCAAATTTATGTTTCTCATATTTATTAAGGTATTTCAAATGACAGTGCTGGTTTCATGTTTCAAAGCATTTTAGCATGTACGAGTTCACAACATTCCAAAACCCTTACATACTCATTGTAAACACCAAATTGCTCAGATGTTCTATTCCCACACGCCCACACACGCCCATCACACACTCACAGATCGTCCCGTGCGTTGCTGATCACAAATCGTTTCGCGTACCCCAGAAACCCTTCTACCCCTCTCGCGACTGTCTGATATTAAAGAGCCTTGCTTCCAAGTGCTTCCATCAATTCCCTGTGACATTCTCGGCCATTTCTCTGACGGCTATCTAGGTGAATGAGAGCTGCTAGAAATGAATTGAATTCATCTCGCATGGCGGTATTCAGACAACTGATTTCACATTTCTTTCTGTGTTCATAAAGACACAGCCGTCTGTTTTTCTGAACTCACATTAGTACAGCATTTCTTTCAGGCGACCATAAAATTGTGTGATCGAATAATATTTCTTAACAAGACGACAAATACACTAAATTTCACCACAGTTTGGATGGAGGATGATTAACACATAAACGCACATATTTCTTTATTGAAAATCCTCACACTTCTGTCTGCTTGAGCATCATCTATGAAGTTAAGCTAAGGAGTGTTGTATTGGTTTTAAAAACATACGAAGCGACAAACAACTACACAAATGTTGATACTACTTTTTTGAAGATATAGTCCTTTTTGTCCAATGTCGACTTTATCGCAACCCTCACGGAGTACCAAGTAAACCAAGAAGCTCGTATACTCTGTGGCTATCCTATTTATAGTTTTGCTGAAAAAAGCATTATTCACGGTTCTTTTGTGGGAGAATGCTATTGAATAATTGTCACTTCTGAGAAGTTTACCCAAAGGCTCTGAAAACTTGTTAATATATACAATGGATTTGTAAGGTTTGATGGGGTCTGTATTGCTCCTAGTTGCTGATAGGTAAGGGAATTGAACAATTTTTAAAACTTATTTTTCAGAATTTTCGAACAAAGGTGTTATGTAAGACTACACAACCAACCACAATGCTGTACACACCATTCCCAATGCATAAAAAAGGTGATCATTTGCAATTGGAATATTTCAAAAATTCAAATGTTTTCATTTAAATTATTTCAAGACCTATATTCCCCTATAACGTGTGTTTTAGTACATAAACTTCTTTAAAGATATTCTTTCTTGAAATGAATTACATTATGAATTAATTTTTTGGACTGGATATTCAATAGAACAATATCTCTATCATTACTATTGTACTTTTAGGATGCTAATTTTTTCTAGTTTTCGGAAATTTAGAGAGCCAAAAATGGGACCATTTTTATCGTCGTCTACACATGACAACAAAATTAATAAAAAAAATTCTTCTTTTAAGAACTGTTTACAATGGGCCATTCTTACGCTAAATTACTCGAAAAGTTTTCGTATTTTCGAAAAATTGTTTAAGATTTTTGAATAAACAACAGAACAAATGAACAACAGATTTCATTTTTATTAGTTTTATCGAAAAGGAGACCTGCCATCTTTTTAAGCATCTTTACGCTATCGAAGGCTAAACTTGGAGCCACTTGAGGCTTCATGGGAAATTCGCCTCTCCGTCGATCAAACTTTCGAGTTCGGTCGAATTTAGCCGCTATTTTCTTCCTCTTCATAGTCTTACCCTCACCCTTGCTTACACACATACACTCACATGGCTTACACTATCACACATGTCGGGAGACCAGTCTGGAGCTTAGAGCTTGTCCCGACTGGGGAGGTGCCCCGCGGGTGGGAGACACCTGGTTGCGGAAACCCACTAGCCGATGTGGAGATAAGCGTAAGGATCTCGCTATTCAACGGGAGAAGATCATTGCCAACTCCCACAACAAACACATGTACATTTTGACGAGACTAGTTGACGAGTCCGGAGACACTGATCAGTTAAGGAATTAGATTCCTCTAGATCTTTTGGGAAATCAAACTTGGAGAAATTTCTCTGGGCGGTTTAAACGATAGCGTTGATCACAAGCAGACGTTTTGCTGTCAATCAATTTTCCGGTATCAAGAATCGACAAATCGTAGAATCTGACTGGACAACCTGTTAGATAAAGTAATTTACTACACATATGAACAAGGAATTACCCTATATTCGACACCAGTGTCCCCAAATATGAGTTTCTGTCTAAAAATCACTGATTTCTGCCCGATAATACTTATAATACGGAAATATAAAAATTTTTTACTACGCAGTAATTGATAGTTGACTCCGAAATAAAAAGGATATCAATTGAAGGAAACGTTAAAAATTATTGTACTATTTAAAATTAATTTTCGTCTTTTCTAATAATTGGATCACAGATCTAATAAATATCAGAATGAGAAATAGAATATTTGTTCATAAACCTAGAGTAAATACGACTTGGACGTATATTACATAAAGATAATATTAACAAATTTCATCAAATATATTTATTAAGAGTACTAATTTATTATGCACGAAATTTTCAATTTTTATCAAAAGGGACAGAACAAGAAATGATAATTTTTCATTAACCAAATATAATTTATTTTCGAAATGCACAAATTTATTTCATGAATTACATTAAATTAAACTGAAGCAAATAAATACAAATTCAAAACACTATAATGTATTATTATTTCTATAACACTATTATTATGTAACAATATTTGAATATTTATGTTGTCAAATTGTTACCACTAACGGATTTTTAAACAGAGGCACAGAAGTCTTAAATGTAGTTAAAGCTGAAAAGGAGGAGGCTTGTAGCCAACAAATTTGACTTGGAAGCGTAGTTTTTGTTCACAGTACCAAGGAGATTTCTTGGAGTGGTCTCAGAGGATGATACGGTGGAATAAAAATACCTTTCATTCGAAGTGTCATTGAAAGCTGCAAGCAGCGAAAGTGTTTCAGAAGAGTAGTTATTGTTACCATGGGCAATTGTATCAACTGAAATATCAGTGCCTCGAGCAGGCAACTAACTTCTCTCACCAATGTTGAGATACTTCTTAGTATTCATTGCAGCAGAAATATTGGTATGTGGAGATGGGGACTAATTTATCTGAGACAAGTCACTGTAGTTCTTCGGAGAAACAGCAGGAAACATCTTGCCGACTACAGAAGGAAACTGATTTGCCTCAGTAGCCCTGTCATTATTGGATGGCTTAGCCGATGTATAATCTAAACTTTTGGAATCTGGACTTGCCAACACACCTGCTTCACTGCTATAATTACTAGAGGAATCGGCAGCCTTTGGAGTTGATATGTCCGATGCAGGTAAATAACTTTCTACAGAATTGTTACTATGGCGCTCGACAGATATAGCAGCTGAAGCATCGGCGACTGGGTCATGTAACCATCCCTTTTGCGACGTGTAGTTACCGTCCTCGGAAAGGCTAGGTGAAATATTAGAATCTGGCACAAAAAACAAAAGCCCTATTACATTTTCTGAAATCCACAGAAGACGTAATGTGAAACGTCTCAAATAAAGAAACCAACCTGTCTCCTCTCTGCTGTTGTTGCAGGCTTTATTAGACTTAGCGGCTTCGACATCTTTTTCTGCAATAGGTATCCAGCTAACAGGAGTATAACTACTGTTTTGTTTAGTAGTCATGTCAGCTGATACTTCACCCCCTGGGGGAGGTGGCAAACTTTTATCAGTGGTGTAAATATCGTTGTTATTGGTAAGTACATTGGTCGAAAAGTTGCTGAGTGTGGTAGACAACCAATCATTATCTGAAGAAAAAACACATCTTTGTCATTAGAAGAAATTTGACAAGCGCTATCGCCTGGAGAAAGCAACTAACCTGTTCCAGTAATGTACTTCCTCTCAGCATTGTTCGCTGAATCATGGTCACTGGATACATGCCGTTTCCTTGCTTCAAACTGCATAATTTGAACAGCGTACAATATACCGATGAAAAGCAGCACCAATCCAGTGATGCGAATCAACACCTTATGTTGTTGCTGTGTGAGAAATTTCAAAGCCCAAGGCTTGTTGGACATAAAGGAAAGAAGATCCATGCCAGTAATCATTTTGCAAACGCCTTCCGTTTACTCAACACGACACCAGTAAAGCCTAGTAGCTGACGCAGAAGACCCACAACTGACGGTTCCCTCACCACCACCGACATTATATGTACGCGCAGTGGGTGGGGGAAAACGCCACACGTATTAGCCGTACCAACTTCAACCACGAAAAAGTTTTTCATTACAAAATTTAATATAAATGTCACGTATAAATCACATGAAATAACAATTCTTCAAAAGAATTAGGTTTTATAGCGAGATAGAAAACTAACTTTAAATCTTTAAAATCACTGACTACAACATAATTATTTGGTATAATTTAAACTACAAATTTCCAAAATGTAGTCACCAATTATTCAAATTAATATAAGATAAAAACACAAAAGCATAAACGTTTTCTTATGTAGCATTAAGAACAATGAGAACGTGGACATGAGCAGAACGCATAGACGTAAACATTAAGATAAGTGATAGACTGAAGTATTCACAATGTCTAACATAAAAGTAAGCAAAATATGAGTTTCTATTGGCTGTGAGACATTCTAGTTTACAGTTGGTTAGATGTGAGAATCGATTTTGAGATATCGACTGGGTCCATGCCCCATATGGCGTTATCGTCTATCGACTTCGGTACTCGATTTTAAGTTAACATCTGTAATTGGTTCATTCTTTATGTCTTAAGTAGAATTGTAAGGTAGAAGCGAATTGTTATTGTTTTTAAGTATGAAAAAAATCACTATCTCTTAACGGCAATTATTAATCTGCGATTCGTTTAATTAAGGACAACTAGAACAATATTATTCTTAAATAAACGTTCTAAAGAAGTGAATATTTATAGTTTTTATTTTAATTTACACAACGTTTCGGATTTTAGCGCTAAAGTCCATTTTTAGGGGAACTGCAATATTAAGTACATGAAATTATTATAAAATCTAGAGTTGAAAAAATGTTTACATGTGATATGATTGATAATAATTTTAACAATTTTTTGGAATACAAAGAAAATCGTTTTTTTTATTTAGCCATCTGTTCTCACACGTCCTCAAATATTTGTTGTTTGATTAGTGTTTCCGGGCGCGAATCTGCTAAAGTCCTTCGCACCGTCAGAGTAGCGCATCTTTTATCGCGGAAGGTGGCGCTGATCTTTGCCCGTTGGATGGCGAGATTCTCCGGCTTTCGATCATTTTCTCCAACCAGGTATCTCCCACCAGTGAGCACCCCTCCAGCCGCTCCAAGCTCCAAGCTTTGGACTGGTCTACCGACTTGTGTGGTAGTATAGAGCTTGTTCGTAAGGGTAAGTGGGTGAAAGAGCTGAGGCAAGAACAAGAAGTAGGAAGGAAAGATGGTCAGTGGCTTATTTGTTAGGTTACTGCTCTAGCAGTCACCTGGTGTTGATCGGAGAAACCACGGAAACCCACCGATTAGAGCAGCCGGTCGCTAGAATTCTCCTCCAGCCTGCGGCTGAATTCGACCTAGCTGATAAGCTGTTGTCGAAAATCTTGGCACTGTCGGGCACGAACCTCCGACCTCTAGATCAGAGGCACTGCAATGGCATCAGTTCATGCAATGAACCACCTCTCCCGGCGAATACGGCGGAAACACAAAGTGTACACTCCCACGAGTTTCATTGATCTCGATCACGTAGCCTACGGTCATGCCTTATGCTCCTCTGCCGCCAAACCCGCCACTAATATTTCTACTTTCGCGCTTATTACTTACGTTAGCCGGTTAAAAGCCGGTTTTCCTTTCTCACCTTTACTTCGTAAGAAGAGAAAGTATTGTAATTGTGTGACGGAATATCGCGAATTTTCGGCAGAAAAACTGCAATTGCCGAGCCCTGGTAACGAAAAAGTGGATAATTTTTGTTCCTATATAAAGTAAATTACATCCTCTTGCCTCTCGCCTATGAACAAAGAATTTGTGGAGTGACATTTATGGCTTTCGAGAAGCAATTCCATTCTATTTTTTCCAGACAGGATGACGTTCTTGAGTTACATTTCAGATATCAAATACCATTCCGGGAAAGTGTCATTTTTCATATCTCAATTGAAACTATTCAATATAAAAAGTGAATAAGAACTGCTGAGATCATCTTCTGCATGTATAGTGACTCAGGAAATCGATCGTACGAAGGATATGATAGCAGAAATAAAACTACATTACATCTTACATGTACTATTTGTTTTGAAAATCACGCTGTTTGGTAAAACGTACGACTTCAATATATCACTTTTTATACCCCTTTGAAATTAAATATGCGAAGTTGCCTGTATTAATATTGCCTTTATTTCCCGCAAAATTACACGAGAATCACTCATATGTTTGAAGAAGTGCACATGACCTTATTTCAAGATCTGTCTTTAAGGAACAGATTTCATTAAGAAAAATCTCTATCTTCATTAAAATAATGTACTTTGCACTTCTGCAATTTTCGAAACGTGGGAGCTTTTAACGAACGTGAGACTTGCACTGATCTCTGATGCGTTCTTTACGCTATCCGAGAACAAAGTGTAATCAACAAAAAACATTTTGAAAAAAAAATTTAAAATGTTGAAGCTTCATGTACAGTAGCCTCAAGAATAAAAATATCCGTTTGAAACTCCCAAAGCATCGAGTTTGTTCAGATCAATTGGAGAATATCAATTTTGAAGAAAAAATTCTGAAGGCTTGAGGCGCTAGTGTTGACCGCACACAGACACACGGAGGGACAGACGTTTCAGCGTCAATAGATTTTTCGGTATCAAGAACCGACAAAACCTGGATTCTGGCTCCACTACAGGATAGAGGAAGTAATTTACCACATACAGCAAATTTTTTCCAGATTAATCCAGTTGTTTGTTTCAAGGGCCCGGCAATAAGAGTTCTTCTGCCGAAAAGTCTCCCTTTTTCGGCGAACGATTTTTCTCTTCTTACGATGTAAGTGCAAGAATGAAAAAAGTTGGATCCATTCTAAATAATTTGTACCAAACAAATATATATTCAGCCATCATATTGTGGCAGTACCAACATCATCCTGGCATCGCGACCATCGCAAACAAATGGGACCATCTTTTGAACCGTATTGTTTCACGAAACTTTTCGTTTGTACGAACAAAATAATTAAGATATAGCAATTTAAAGTGTTGATTCACGATACCCTAACAAGAGCGTCGTCACTACTACTGCCAAAGTGTCTTTCTTTTTCCGTATTGCCCCCCTGAAATTTTCGTTTGTACCAAAAAAGAATTAAGGTACCCTTATTTTAACCCTTTGTGATGCGTGAGTCTAGTTCACTCTGCGTTTTGACAACTCAATATCTCGACATGTGGTGAGAGTACGTTTACGAGATTTCTTGATATTCCTGTGTTGAAATCCTGTGCATCCGGTGGCAATGTTACTACCAGAAAAGCCGGAAGGCATGACGGTGCTGGAGTTAATTAAAAAAAAAATCGGATTGTAATCGAAAGATAATGTTGAAGAAAAGTCTGTATTTTGATATGAACCATGAAGTGAGCAGATATGATTTTAGAATATCATGATAACATTTTGCAGGACACTTTTTACACAATATGGTTCTTTTGGAATATAATATGGAAAATAATTTTTAAAGGACTTGCATGGAATTTTTTTAAATAGACTTGTGAAATTTTAATCCACGCGACTAGTCGCGTTCCAATTTCCAGCGTAACCAATGAAGCTGGAAATCAATCTAGCTCCTTAAGCCGCAAGGTAGTGGCTCAATGTATTCCGAAATGTAATTCACGCGTTCACACTTTGGAGGGGGAAAAGCAGCATCGGTACTGGTACAAGCGTACGGGAACCTTCAACACCTCCAAATACCATGTACCTGTTTCTGTCAGTAAAGGATGCCGAGCTATAGAAGACAAACTGAAGAGAGGCATTTTCCTTTCATTAATTTACTAACTTTTTTCTAAATTCATTACAGGTATAAGCCTTTGTTTTAGTCACTTTCGCTTCTATTCGTAAATTTATTATTTTTCATGTATTTTCCAGTAAGTGACTTTTGTTTTTACTTTTCAGTATACTTACGTATATACGGAGTCATATAAGTAGTATTGGGAAAGTTATGTAATGCTGTTGAAAATCGATTTCGTAATTTGAATGGAAATACACACATATTGCACGTATTGAGTGCAATATGTGCAATTTTAAAAAAATAACAAAAACAAGATTTTCTTAAAAACGGCTCCAAATTTTTTCTTCGGGTTTTTCGGAGGAGAGTGCTAATTTTACTTTTTAATATGTCGTAAAGTTCATTTTGGGGTATTTTATGTTTTTTCAAAAATACACAAAAGTCATTTTTTAAAGACAATATGCACATTTCAAGCAATTTGTAAATACTATTGTATTTGTGAGTTAAAGTGTTTCAAATGACTTCTAATGAAGTTTTTCAAAAACAAACATTTTCTGTGAAAAAGAGTTAAAATTTCGAATTTACAGTAGCGCTTAAACGCCATTTTCTTAAAAATTGCTCCAAATTTTTTACAAAATGCTATTTAGGACGAGGTTTTACTGTTCCTTAATATTCTTAAAATAATATTTCCGTTCTACTATTAGGAAATCCAAAAAATTAAGAAAATTTAAAAAAATTAACTGTGGGTGGCGATAGATGGCATCTGACAAGAGTTTGTGGGAAGTACGAATAGCTAGCCGAGGCTAAAGGAACTAGGGAACTCATACGAGAAAGTCTGTGCCATTCTGTAGCACTACTAATCAACATTTCTTATGAGGTGGACCTCTAAGCCTTTATTTAGTACTGTGGCGTCATATCTGTCGCCCAAATGTGACAAAACATTAGCCACGTGCATTTCATGGACAGCGCTGGCGGGAAGAGACGCCGGGCTGAATAATGGCAAACCTAGGGAGCGGAAGGGAAGGGGTGCCGTGTCGTGGGTGGCAACCTGTGAACCCCGTAGACAGGCTAGCTGTGGAAACGCAACGGCGGAAACAGCGAGATGACGCAGCTCCGTCAGCCGACCCAAAAGGTAATATATGCGGGCCCCGGACCTAAACTCCTTCTTCTGATTCTTAGGCGCGTCGGTAGGAAGTCGTGTGGGTTGTGCGCGGCGCTGCATTTCAATGCATAGGCTACTGAGGCAGGGAATTGAAGCCGGCGTGCTACGTCGAGACGGGAGGTGCGGCATACTCGCTTGCATGCTCACACAGGCTACTGGTGCATCACACGGAATAAGATATTTAATTATCAGGCCAGCGGTGGAGATAACCAGGAACATTCCTTCTAGTAACGGGTCAATATTGTTTATTGTAATTATTGTACATAGTATACAGGTGTTGGAGCATTTTTCAAATAAATACTCAATAAATTACAAAACGTTCGCGTCTGGTATTTATTGCCCCGGCAAAGACGCCACAGTACGTAGCTTTCTGGCTACATCACTTGGCTACTTCTAGGCTACCGACCTACTAGAGGCTAATATGTGTGTGTGTGTGTGTGTGTGTGTGTCTGTGCACTGTGTGCGTATGTAGCAGTTACCCCACGCTGAATGGCTTGTCTTCGGGCGTGTCGCCGTTCGAGAGGTGGCTCGTGCGAGTGGTACGATAGGCAAGTGTCACATGCGCACGCCCTCACAGGTCACGTGCGCACATGCATTTCATATCACGGTTAATTTTGAATTAATGTACGGAAACTTGTTTCATTGCAAGGGACATTGGCGTATTATCTGACGACAAGGTCCTACGTGAACTGTTAGAGAAAGATTGTGGAAATCAAATCTTTTTTACTCCCTGATATTTTTTTGTTACGCAATATTAGTAAGTGCATTGCAGACAAATGTATGTCAGCTTGTAGCTTTAATTCAGATTCACTTGATGAATCTAGGACTGTAGTTTAAGTATCAAGAAAAGAATATTAGCATAATTACGAATATATCCGAAGCAACTTCGTAGAAGTAAATAATTGTATTAAATAATATTTATTTGGAAACATTTCATTATTTCGAAAACCTACACATGTCCATTTTGCAAAATAAAGCTTTTTTAATTGTTCTAATTTTGAATTCTAATTCTGAAGCCTTTAGAAAAACAACAGTTCAGCAGAATTTTTTTTATCCACTAACATAAAGTGTTTTAAAGAACTTTATTCTTAATTAAGCATAAAGAAAATCGCCAATCAATATGTAGTGCACTGCAGTAGTTGGTTTCTGAAATTGCATTTGTGGTTTTATGGTACTTCTGTTTTGTTTGGTTTTTCGCATATTACCGATCTGTTGCGGTAATAGTCACGCAACTTACGTTGCCCAGCCTAGGTGGTTGCGTATGCGGTATTCCTCGACGGTCGCGGAGAAAAAAAGGAGTGGGAGACATAGATTAGTGACTCCCATTTTTTTATTGTAGTGGCGTCTTGCAGCAGAACAGAAACACGGAAGTTAATGTCTAGCATGGTGAGGGTGAGTAGCGTTTTAAAGAAGTGGATAAATGTTAATTTGAAGTTACTGCGGAACACGGAAATTTGGGAACTGTCAGGTCAGAGGGTACGTAGGCATGCTTCAGGTACCTTATTTTAAACACTTTTCACATTCCATTTTAATAAAATTGTCATTGCTGGTCGCCAGATATCCAGTCCACTCTACCTCAAATTTCATAGCGGTCTCATACGAACGTAATAGTAAAGAAGCGCGTGGTACGTGATAAAAGCTCACTAAATATCTGTAAAACTGAATTTGAAACATTATGAATCTTAATATTGTAAGTAAATATCTACAAAAGCTTAATTTCTAATCTTCGTTGTTATGTAATGTTTACAAAAGATTGAGCGTGCTTCAATTCGTCCTATCATTTCTTCAGTGCGTATTGTCGCGAGTATTTTCTTTCACAATAGAGAATCGTTGTGAATACATACTTATAATTTGTTGAGATTTCTAAGCATCCTAAGCTGTTGCATAGTTACGTTCTCGGTAAAGAAAATCGAAATGGCGGTAATTTAAACTATAAATGTAAAATGAAATTTTAAATCTGATTGATATAAGAACATTGCTGATGCAATGCAGAAAATGAGCATGAAGTACAATTTGTTATATTCTTCGCCCGATGTCTCTCCACGGAGGTCCTCATTAATTGCCCCTCATTTCGGTTAATCAGTGCAGTGAATCGATTGTACCAGCCTAATGCGCCCCTGATTTTAAGGATGAACGATGGATACGGAAGAAGAGTAGTGAATTTGAAATTTATTATTGTTTTGTTTCTTTATATTAGAGAACAATTAATTTTCCAGTTAATTAATAGATTTGGAATCAACGGGATCTTGATTACGTTCCCAAAAAGTCGATACCAATCCCTCTGGGAAACCCTGTTTTAAATGCATATCAATTGAAGATAATTTCAATTCACTTGTTAGTATGTAAAATTACTAGTGAAATTTAATATTTTCGAAATCAGTGCAAAAAAGATTTAACGCTGCATCTTTCCACTGGAAATGTTTCTTAAACTATTTCTAAAGGTTTAAATCAAGGAACTCTTAATAACATTTATTATAATGAACAACCGCTCAGATCTCCCAATGTCAAAACTAAGATTCTTGAAAAACGGTGGCAGATAAACTTTCATTATATTGATAAAAAAATTCGAAAGAAAACTCAGTAAGATTCTCATAATATTTATTACGTTTTGAATTTCTGTATATAGCACACGTTTTAACATCTTTCCTTTGTTTTCAGAACTCTTCTTTAATATACATTACCGGAGTTACCTTCCGTTTCCTATAAATTATCTTTACATTCATTTTCATATTTTCTATGCTTAATATACGCATTAATTAGGAACTCAAAAATGTTGACATTGCATTTGCATCCTCGTAGTGACAAATATTTAATTCCATTAAAATATGTTGAAATTGTTTTTACTCAGTTAAAATATTTTAAAATATAATCAAGTTTATTTTTACAATTGTTACAGCTAAATCTCATTTTAATAGCAAACACTCACTTGTAACTATAATCACGTTTTGTTACACAGATGCTTGCAGCTGGTCTTCAGGACCCAGTACGTATTAAAACGTTTATTCTTCAAAACCCGCACGGAAAATACCATAGCGCTTAGAATACAATAATAAAACTATTTTTAATATAGGAAGGTATACGAAAAACAGATCTCTATCACGCAGCCACCTATCATAGAAACATGAATTAATTTATCTGGAACTCAAAGACCCGGTGCGAGCTCTGTCGGGTTAAGAATTAATGGAAGTTTTCTGCGGAAAAAGGAGAATGCATAGATAACAGAAAACCGTTATCAAAATAACAAATGAAGTTACAAATGGCATAATTGAAATGTTTAAAACAATAACATAAAAAGTATTACGGTTGAAAATGTAAGTTTTTGAAAGTCTTCTTCTTTTTTTCAATCCTTTATTAATTTGCTCATTTCGTCCTCTTCTTTAGAACATTTCATTCATGTGAATCAGCTGTAGCTGTGAAGTTGCATATAAAACTGGAACACAGAAACAACAAACATTCCTTCTAGTGTTTTTGTGTAGGCCACATTATCGACACGAAGCAATTCATTTACCTATTGTTCCAACTTCTTGCGTTCGCAATCTGCATTGTTTCAGAAACAGATTCCATGTTATGGAAGGGAACTTATTTCTGTCCTCTCATGTGCTCCACAATGAGGATCAAGAAATTTTCTTCTGAAATTCTTCTAATAACCAAATTTGTCCTAGCTATAAAGCTTGTGTCGAAAATCCGGCCAGTTGAGCTTTGAAATTGAATACTTCTGAGTATATCGAGACGGTGAAGAGTTACAAATAAAATAAGAATTGGGATTATTCGGATTGGGGAGGTTCGCCTCTAAATTAGCCCCGTCCTTTTTTCAGTCTTCAGCTCCAGGGATAATGAGACAGTCTCTGCTAGGGATTTGCTACCGACTGGTGCGATTGCTGATGCTATTGCTAGCATTTGGGCTGGCTTTGCATATCGCCCCCGTGTGGTCAGCAGACGGTGTCTCATACTCAATGGTAATTTACTTAATAGATATTAATGATAAATAAAAATAGTTTTAATTAAAATAACATAGCTTGCAGCATGTTTTATAAAAGAACACAAAGGATACCTTATAGTTTTTGAATTCTGAACTTGTGTTCAGAAAAGGAATTTTTGATTTGTGCAACTTAAATGTGAATGAACATAACACAAGGTATCCGCAACTTGGCTCCCCTCTTCGACTATGCTTCCAAACTGTGCTTCCCGACTTGCCTGCTTTTAACCGTGTCTCTGACCCTGCTTCTGACCCTACCTCTGACGCTGCCTCTGACCCTGCCTCTGACCCTGCCTCTCATCCTGCCTCTGACCCTGCCTCTCCTCCTGTTTCTGACCCTAGCTCTGATTCTGCCTCTGATTTTGCCTATGGCCCTGCCTTCGTGCTCGACGTTGCAGTGTTTAGAAACTTGATCGCCCCCGCTTCATGAGACTGGTGTTCATACTCTTTGCCAGCGCCTCACCGGTGTTGTGTCCAGGAACGCCTGGTTATGAATAACTATGAATTATTTATAATATTTATAATATTTATAATATATTATAATATATTATATTATAATAATTATGAAATTCCATAGCGCCCGCTCCAGGAGAGGCGTCCACGCATTCTGCCCCAAAATTTGATTCCTCATCGCGCGTGAGACGTCACTCTGTTGAGTGTCTTGGCCTTGAGCATCGTCCGCTCCACGAGACTGAGTGCCACAT
>BOPP01000050.1:4113193-4130332 GCA_017312745.1 Gryllus bimaculatus | reverse complement strand
CGCTGCTGCTGTGGAGAGCGGAGGAGGGCGCGCGGACCGGGGCGGCGCCGGCGTGGGTGGAGCGCCAGGCGGGCTGCGTCATCGCCGGCCACGACCTGGTGCGCATCTGCCGCTTCCTCATGCTGGACCTCGCGCGCGTGACGCAAAAGGTTCGTGGGCGGGGCAGACTCTGAGGTTAGCATAGGGAAAACAACAACAAAGTGCACTTCGGTACTCGGCATTGGAATAGGAATAGTCCTGCCGAGGTCTGGATTCCATTGTTGTTGAATAGTCTTGGAGACCCATACGTTCAGTCTCATTTTCCGTGTATTTCATCTGAAGATTTGAAGAATTCGGAATCGATAAATAAATCAAATCAATTACCAACGTGATACCACGCAAATTTCGCTATGCTCCTTTCACCAACTAGCAGAGAAAGGAGGTATTTCTTGGGCGAGAAACAGGCGATTATGAATTTAGCTCAGAGGCGTCATTTAGGCTTGAGGATCTTTTACATGCAAGTAAATCTACTAACAGTAGTCTCTGTAATCAATAGATCTCGTCTCTGGGAAGCACTTACGGCAAGTGCAGCTTGTAGAGATGGACGGGAGCTGCTATCTTCGGCTGTGGCGTATTCGAGGTTATTCCCGTTCGGTAATGCTCAGGGCATACGCCCTGAGGAAGGTCGCAGAATGGTGACCGAAATGTCGGCACCGTCGCCATGGTCGCGGCGTCACCCGGACAGCCTAGTAAACACTGACTCCGGCCGCGGAGGCCTACGCTCTCACTGCCTCTTCAGCTCCTGATCACCACCATCTCGCATACTGTTACCTATAGCGGTGGAGGATACGTTCGGAGGATATATATATATATATATATATATATATATATATATATATAAGGATGTACCATCGCCCTTTTTGCTGTTGTTATTATTATTATTATTATTATTATTACTATTATTATTGTTGTTGTTGTTTCAGAACTCGATGGGATTTCACGATCATCTCCAATTAAATAGTAACGGCGGAATTACAATTTCACTCGTAGAGATGTCAAAGATAAATGAAGAGGAATGGTTCGACTTTGTGGGCATCATGTGGATTCTGCACCAATCGAGGCAGTGGCTGGTAGTGCACGAGTGGGGCCGAGAGAGGAACGGAGTCTGGGACCTGCGCCATGATCCTACATTTCTCAAATCGGGATTTACTCCATGCGCCGGCGCGGCCTGCACAGACCCTGAGATTCGGAAGCGAGCGCGGGTAAGTTTAAATTATCTTCCATGGTTTGTAGATTCAACAGAGATTAGCTGCAAAGGTCTCATTCAAGTGGCACGATACACGTTTGCTCTGTCCATACACTGCCGAGACCACGCAATTTACTCTATGGATTAAAGAGAAATGCCAAGCATATCGCTTTAGAGATCGAAATCATATTTATGTGTCGAGATATAGCTCATAGTATGGAGACGGCCAGTTGTGTTGTTCTCAATTATTGAACTATACTATAGGCGGTTCGTAGCCGTCGCTTCGTTGTTCACGCGTTCGTTGTTGTGAGACATCTTCGATATTCATTTTAATTAAAGGCACTATTCCGTAATTCTGTTCATCGAATAGTGAACGGTTTGCACATAAATATTTTTTAAAACCCTAAAATTTAACCGCTGCCGAGACTGCCGAGACCACGAACTAACTTAATATTGCTTTGCCCCCTCTCTATCCGCAAGGGGGTCGATGGGTTTATTCCCTATCTCCTTATCCACCACGCCCACTTCATCCTGTAAAAGTCTTTAGAATGAAGTAGTGCCTCTGCGCATTTCTAGGTTGGGAGTGTCTTGAATGAGACGCTTAACTCATCTGCTCTCATCTACGAAATCATGGGCCAAGGACTGGTGGAGTTCGTCCCAATGTATTACCACACAGCAGGCTCCACCCCACCCGCCATTGATGTGGCGAGCGCCAGCATGGAGAAAGCCAGCGTGTGGGTCCTGCGGCCCAAAGGGCCCTTGCGGCAGACAGGGCCCAACGTGCGGCCCCCGCTCCCGGCCTTGCTGCTGGGGGGCGTGGCCGCGTTGAACGCGCTGACGGGAGCCGTGGCCTCAGGGCAGAGCGCCTTTCGCTCGCGCGGGGGCACGCTGCGCCGCAGGGTACCACGTTCCCTTTACTACACGCACTCAATAATTGAACCACTAGTAATCTTTAAGGCTTCGCCCCAACGACCCTGGCGCTGCTGCTGGGGGCGTGGCCACATTGGATGCGCCGGCGGGAGCCATGGCCTCAGCCGAACTCATTTGCGCGTGCGGGGTCAGGCTGCGCCGCAGGGTACCAAGTTCCATTTAGTACACGCACTCAATTCCATTAGTAACCGCTAATGTTCTCGCAAACGGCCCTGGCCTTCTCGGTTGCGATGATTGCGATAACTTCACGGTTGTGATAAATCCGTGAGGCATACAGGAGAATGCCCTCCTTCTCCCCCATACGTCACATAGAGGTATTACTGTTTTTTGACTAAATAAATCTAAATCTGCCGGTCCGGATGGCCGAGATCGCTCTAAGGCTGTAGTGCCGTTGCGATCTCGGACCGAAGGATCGCGGGTGCGAGTCCCACCTCCGGCATGGTTGTATTGTGTTCGTCCTTTCACACCTCTATCATCATATCGTGACATCATCATAGATACCATACCGTTACACGCAATAGTGGTCGCTAATGACCTACTAGTTGATGCGGCCTTAAATAACAAAAAAATCTAAATCTAAGTTTGTGGACATGTGCTTTACTGAGGGGGAGGTGAGATATCTGGCTCCGGCCAGCGGTGGACCGGGCGGTGATGGGGTGGCGGCTGCGACTCGCACCTTTCCTCTGCCGCTATGTCTCTCCTCCGTAGTTCATTGACATTAACTCTGGGCGCGCCCGGAAATGCTGCGGTTCGTTTCAAAACGCAGACGCGGTTTCCGCCGTGGCCAGCGGTGGCCGGCCTAGCCGTTAGGTGTTGAACGCGTGCCCAACAGCATCCCCGGTGAATTTCCCGTGATATGAAATAATAGAAACACCGGGCTTGCTTGAACAAGTGCTGAGATAGCCCCTTGTTTTTCTTCTAGACACAAATGTAGCTTCCCTACGCGCTTATGTTTTGTTGAGCTCTCCTTCTTCTTGTAGTGATAGGAGTAGAGCTGGCGGTGAGTTACCATTTTTGTTAGTAATTCAAAAAAATTAAATCAGCAATTCGTTCAGCGATACAAATAAGTTTTCTCAAATAAGTAATCTCTGAAACGAAAATGTTAAATTTTTCAAAAGTTGCTAATCCCTCGTTTTTTTAAAAATTGTATTATTATTAAATATTTCATATTTGTTTTATTTTTAACACTTTCATATCTTTTATTCATCTTTTAACTATTTGTAGTTAAAATGTTGGGAAGGGCTTCTGGAACTCAAGGAAACCTGAGCAGATGATCTTCTCCCCATACGTCACAGGGAGAGAGAGGCTAGCTGTGACAATTTTAATTTATTTAATTTCGAAATGTGTAAGGATCATAATTCAAAATTTATAATAAATGTAACAAATATAATGGTTCTTTGTACAAATTAGTATATGATTGTATTTAAAATACATAGTGTTTTTAATGATATATATATATATATATATATATATATATATATATATATATCATTATTATACACTTATATGGAGCAATGCACTTTTTCACAACGTGCCCCTCTACGTTGCAAATTGTGACTGGACTGAGACACGTGAAACTAGAATATTGTAATATTCCAAATAATATTATCTACGTCTATACAATGCTGATTCATTTATTTGCTAAATTTTATTTAATCTTCAATGTTTTTAACATCCAAATGGCAGTGAATACAAACATAATATACTGAATTTTACAGTTTACATGACCACATTTCTGTCGAGTTGTTCATTGCATTCAGCTCTCTCCACCATTTGATATTTGAAATTGTTCTAAACAAACAAGGCATAGACACTTTCACATCTTCAGAGTTCTGGGATTTATCTTTTGTCTTTTCGACTTCTTAGTATATGTCTTCTCGACATATTAGTTGTAGATCTTTCCTTAGAATCATAGCTTTTGACAAAATGCTCCTTTCTTCTTTTTTAGCAGTCTTTTCTCTAATGTTCCTAGCTGATGTAATCTATTGCCCTCTTTAAAAGGAGTTCTAGTTAAAATGGTAGATTTAAAAGTCTTTACTCTCTTACCGTTATTCTTGAAGGTACTGTTTCAGAAAGATGTTTTTCCAAAGGACTAACAGCGTATGTGGGTAATCCATGTACTACAACAAAAACAGTAATATTGCCTTCTCTGCCATTAGCTCGACGTATTGCTTTTGTGCGATTTCTACCCCAGGTTAATCTATCTTTCAAATGTCATTTGCATTGAAACCGTATTTTTCGAAAACTGTGGCTGAACAGTTGAAAAACATCTCAACATTGTGTTTATTGAAACTTGTCTTTCGATTCACATTAGTAACGTCAAGAACACGAAGTGAAATTTTAGTGTCGGTACATATATATCGTCATCCAATTAACACTTGCAGACTTGCACTTGTTATCCAATTTTCTGGCACTTGAATTTGTCTTCCCACGGAAAAATCATATGCTAAGCTTCGTAATTCTGAAGGACTTACACCATAAAATATTTTTGCTGATCGAACAGAAAATTCGTGTTCTTCCATTTCTTGTTCAGGAATGAGTACCGTAAGTAGCTTTTTATAACGGTTTGAGAAACCCCTTCTGCATCAGACACAATATTTTTCTTCTTTATATAACTGCATAGAGACATTCGATTAACCCTAAGCATTTCAGCAGCTACCCTTGAACTATATCTTCCATATTCGACTTCCAAACTGGCTCTTTTGTAGTTTTCTAACGAAGCTTTCTCTCATTCAGTTTGCTTCTTGTAATTCCTCACTATATTTCCTGAAATTAAAATCATTACTGTCAAACAGTATCGGGGGAAGGACTGTCACAATATGCCCTTTAGAACTTGTCATAACGAGAGACACTAATATGAATTTCCGTTTTTATTTGAGGTTATTTTGTCATTACAATAAACCAAAAAACAAAATTATAGTTTAAAAAGTAATTTTTCAATTATATTGACTAGTTAAACATATCTACAATTTATTGTGGTTAAGGATAACTGCATCACCCCAATGGATTTGTACTTCACTACCCATAAACACAGAATGTTCGTAATTAAGCAAATCAAGCAACAGTTCCCACACCAACTCATAGAGCACACTGAGGGAAAGGTTTAAAAAGTGCATGTAAACTATGCTCTTATCGATCCGTCAGTAAACAGGATGTCACAGCACGCCCGTCACAACTATTCCCAGTCTCCTCTACAGTTTATTTACTGTTTCTTGACTAAATAAATCGTATCTAATTAGTTGAGTATAGCGGAAAAGATGTAAAAGTAAGGTCAGCTTTTCTTGTTTAGTAATAACAGAGAAGGAAATATTGTGTCCCCAAATCGCAAAAATACTAGTCATCAAAATTGCGAAAATTCACCGATTAATTCACAAATTCACACAAGTTCCGTTGCGGCATATGGGATAAAATTTTATTAACGTCTTAAATGGTCGCGTGGGGCACTTCTCAAAACTTGTATCACTTGACAGGGAATGGCCCAGTCAACATATAAGTACATATGGTGTAATTACGTGTCATAGATACCCACATGGTTAATTTACAAAATCCGTTTGTTTAAATAAAAATGATTCAATCTAATTCCAGAAAGAGATAATTAATAATTATGATGTACTTTTGAACCACTTTTTAATTTTTTTAGAAATCTTCTGAAGACATGCCGTACCAGCACAATTCCATTATCCAGGAACAATGTTTTCTTACAATTGCTCATTTTCGCAGTGGCCATTGCGATTATGTTTATCTTTCTCGCAAGGGGAGGCCAAGGAAGAGGAAGGAAAGATTGCTCGCGGTCATTGGCTATTTTGTTAGAGTACTGCTTCGGCACTAATCGAAAAACAAAATACTATCGATCAGAGCAGCAACCCACTAGAATTCTCTCCCAAAGTGAACTGAAATTGACTTAGTTATCTAGTTAGTGTCGAAAATCCGAAGTCGTTGATTGAATGATTAATATTTCCACGCACGTTACCTTCAATAGCCATTAGACCCGTTAGAGTAGTTAATGTTTTGTTTTATTCCTGCAAGTGCTGGTATTTCTCGCGCATTGTACGGTGAGATCCAGCGCTCATCTATACGCCTGAGGTGTGTAGCGTGGGATTTCCCTGCCAGGTATCTCCTCATCAGCAGCGCACCATCCCCATCCGAGACAAACTGGTCTCCTGACTTGTGCGGTAGTGAAGAGCATGAATGTCTAAATGGCCAGTGTCGGGACTCGACCCTTGAACTTCTCGGATATAGTCGCAAAAGTGGTTGCACTGAGTCAATACAGTGGGTCATATACAGGGAGCATTCATTAGAAACTCAGCAGACAAACCGTGGAATAAACATAAGGATATGAAAAGTTTTAATAATTCATTCATTCATTGAAATATTCAGTTTTATTTCTAAATATCTTTTATTTTCAATGTCTTATTCATGTCTTATCCAATGTCTTTTTCCATGTTCACTTCCATTAGGGCAGAGTGTGGTGGACAGCACAGCATTTGCGACTAGCGACCACATACCTCGCATCGGTTGTTCTGCTGGCTCTTTGTCAGGTGAGTACGGCTATTATCCTCGTACTTTGCTCGCCGATTTTCATGCTTTATGCAAACATTTTTATACGTAGCTATTGGCTCTGTGTTATCTATCAGAGCTGGAAACGCGCATTTCTCTGCGCATCTTGCAGAGAGAATGGCTCGCACGGGAGCAGCTAGCGCGTCAGAAATCATCGGCTGTGCCGCTGAGCGGCCGCACAGAAATCCAGCCTATCAGCCGCCACCAGATCGAACTTTCTGATGGTGGAATGTTAGAGAGAGACAGAGAGACAGACAGAAAGGGGCAGAGAAAGACAGACAGGGAGAGTCAGAGACAGAGACAATGTGCGAGAGCGAGAAGGAAAATGAAAGAGAGAGGGAAAGAGAAAAACACTACAAGAGGTGAAGAGAGAGAAAGAGGGAAAGATAGAGAAAGAGGGCAAGAGAAAGAAAGAGAGAAAGAGGGAAAGAGAGAGAGAAAGAGGGAAAGAGGGAAAGAGAGAGAGAATGACGGAAAGATAGAGAAACAGGGAAAGAGACAGGAAGAGGTAACGGGCGAGAAAGAGGGAAAGAGAAAGAGAGGAGAAGTGACAAAGTCGAATTTTTGCTGATCGTCCAATACTTTCCTAACCTGGAGGGGCGTGGTGACCATAATAAATTCGGCTGATCTCGACTTCAATAGCTCTTTTGAATACCGAGCATTGGTCACTAAAGGAAGAATGGCGTGTGTTTTTGCGGTTAGTACTCCAAAAGCTGATGCATTTCTTAGGCGCCTTAGGCCGACACTCCCCCTCGTGCGTCTCGGAACACTTGCCGCAGACTTTCTCGTCTTGGCATACATTTTTCCTATGTCCGAATCTCAGGTAATTGAGGCAGTGCATTGTCGCCACGTGTTCGGCATCTGTACGAGATCATTTGCCGGTAAATGCACCCTTGTGTATACTTTGATATATTTATAATGGTGCCTTAAGGTGACGAGTTGGAAGGAGAGGGGGACATTGTCATCCAATCTATAGGTCCAATACAAAAATATTAAATCGTAACGAAGCTGCTGATTCGATAACCGTGTTCCCCTCTTCGTTCAGCTCGTGGAGCCGCTATGTATAAATTGGAGTATAGCAAATTGTTTCCACACTTTGAGTGTGACGTGCAGCACCCAGCTCTAGAACTGTATGGTCTCGCGCTCTTTGCCCATCGTATTCCTTGTTTTTCTTGAAGTTTTCCTAGTTTTTTCGTCTACGTTGATTTCGTGAATAGTCTCCAGCCATTCTCCTTCGTCCTGTTGCCTCGCTATTCTGAAAACGATAACTCTGAGAGCAACCTGGTGTTATGCTTCTCATCATCCTGTTTTGGGCGCCTTGATGAGGAGGGTCCCGGATACGTCGTATCTTGTCGATTTGACTTTTTTTGACTATTTGTGACCTTATGACACTTTATTCACCTCCTTCAATAACTATTTCTGTGATAGTTGCTCTTTATTGGGATGTACTCTGAATGCCATACATTGTTATCTGCAGCCTCCCGACTGGGACTTTGTCTCTTCTGAGGGTGTCTTCTGCATGAGGTGGGCCGCCAGCAGTTGCCACTAGGGCAAAAGACCAGTTGGAGAACATCATTGTGTTCAGCTGGTTCTCCACTTTATTCATTATGTCTTTGACTGAATCGTTATGAATAGTTTGGTCGACAACCGTGTACCTTACCGTGTCCTTGAGGGCTTCTTTGAGTGTGTCTCATAATATTTTTTAGGTTTTCTCCAAATGTCTCATGTACAATCTTCTATACATCCTTACCGCAGATATTACTGTCTTTTTCAGCTCTTTCTTCGCAGAGCGGTCGTATTCCTCTTTGTCACCAATTGAGCGGAGGAATAACTCCATGTATTCCGTGCAATTCGTCAAATCCGTTTTGTCGCGAGCCAGTTTTCAACGCTTCGTTTGAGTTTCTCTCTTCCTCCAGTCCCCATATTTCCTTCCTCGTATTCCCTTTTCTCTGTCGCTCCCCTAGGAGAGCGTTTCCTGGTGCCAGACCACGTGGAGGTGGGAGATGCCGTATATCAACGCGTTCTCTCGCTCTGAGCTTCAACCCCATCGCCAACTCGACTTCTGACGGTATCTCACAATCGAAGTTCATCTAAGTTCACTGCCCTGCAATCGTTCTAAAGGACACCACGCTCCTCCAAGTTAAGAAACAATTGGATGATCAGCAGAAATTAGACTTCGTCTCTTTTCCTCTCTTTGTCTTTCTTTCTGTCTCTTTCCCTCCTTTCTCTCTCCCCCGGACGGTAGCGCCAGTCAATCAATGTACTTGAAGTCGTAGGCTTCCGCGGCCAGAGTCATGTGGGTGATCTGGGCTGTCCGGGTGACGCCGCGTCGAAGGCTGAGTTGCCGACGTTTCAACCATCCTGTCGTGGTCTTCCTCAGGGCTGGAATGCGCCGTAATGGTCAGCGCTCGTGTGTATATTTACTCACGAACGTATATAAGGCTTCTGAATGGGGCACTGCAGGGGCACTGGGGCCATGCAACAAGATAGAGCAAGTAATGTACTAGATATAGGAATAAGCATAATCCACTTTTTCGTAATCAAAGACCCACAAAAAATGGTTGTTTTCTTCCGCAGTGCTACATTACTTTCTCTATATGTAGTAAGTAGTATGCGATAAAATAGAACCAAGGCAGGTTTAGAGGCATTGGTAAAGATACCTGCAATACAGTGTGTGTTAATTTATTAGTTTACTTCGCTTTACTTCAGAGAAAATTATAATTTGAGAAGAAAAATCCTCTTCTATTTTTTACAAAAAAACCCTCTTTCCGTCGGCACTGCGGCGCTTAAACAGAGAAGTTCAGCGCGTAACGGAAGCACACATCCTCTTAGAATATCTGCGCTTGGAATAGCATTTCACCTCGATGCAACTCTCAGGAAATAACAAGCAAATTGCACAAGAACACTCTACTTTTCCAGATTTACGAAAGTATTATTCTCAGTGTCGTACTCCTTCACTGGGCCAAGGCATTTTATTTTACATTTAAATTTAAGTTGAGGTCTCTGTTCTGAAATTTGATAATTATTTGAATGTTAGTGAATTTATGAATGTTAATGTTGGTAAAAACAATTTTCGGAATATAAATTTAAACGTACATTTCGAAATCACGAAAGCCTTGACGCCGCGAAGCAAGCAGCATACTCAACTGTTAATCCGTGTTGGTAATGAATGAAATAAAAATACAGTAATTATTCTCGTTATTCTCGTTTAATTATTAAAGAAATTTCGTGACTTGTATGTACTAAATTAAAAATTTTGTAACAGTGAAGCAGTGTTATTTTATTAAAGAATCGGTAGATTAGGGTTATCATACTTCTATTATGAATAAAGAACATATAAATAAAATATCTTTAAAAAAAGACGGCTCTTTGTATAAAACATTTAAATATAATAATTAGTTTGTCTTTACGATAAAATAATTTCTACTGACAAAATAAATACTTCAGTCATTGTCATCACTTTCACTATCAGTCAATACGCCTTTTTCAATATCCTTCGTCTTTTCCACTTTTATACTGGAATGATTTGATGGATGATGAAATCCCCCCCATTAAAACTTTGCTTCGCTTTGAACATTGCAACAAATGCTTTGATCTGTTAATTAGGTCATTCAACAAGTTTTTTTTTTCTTTTTGGCAGCCAGCTGAAAATATAAACACCACAGATCAATATTAACTCTTCAGGCAAGCAGAACACTATTAACACTACAGAGCAGACAATATTCAACCAGCGCCATCATACAAGACATTATACAATATGCTGTCCCTGCTTCCTACTGCAGTACTATCGCATTTCATGGAGGGAAGATGTAGTTGATCTATGGATTTTGGCCGTTGTTACGTAGGTGACATGGTTCAAGTTAAATGTCATTTATTAATATAAAAATGAAATGTTATGATATCTGGGACGGGAAAAAATTGAAACAAGCGCAGTATCCTTCGTATATTATTCTTCCAGGTTGCATTTAAAAGTAGCACCTTCTTTCTTTCTAATCCGATGACCTAAAAATTCTTTTTTCTTTTTAAATACTTAAACTTTAATACTTTATACGAAAATGCTTATTAATTTAATGAATTTTACAAATTGAAATTAAATTAATTGAAATTAAATTAATTGATATAAAATTACATAAAATATAAACTCTTTATTTTAGGAGAAAATGTTATACCTAGCTCTGATCTTTCAACGTCGGTTTTGAAAGATTAATGAATTTACCGAAGATCCATGTAACTTTTAGAGTTTGGAAAATCCACTGTCCTTTGGGAGTCCACTGTAGTAGTACATTTTGTTATGAACTTCGTTTAAAAACTTTGTTTTGTGTGTTATATAAATTTGTATCACCTTTATATCGTGATAAAGAGTCATTTATACGTTATTTACGTTTGGAATGCACCAATGAAAAAGTGGCATGTCATCAGTAGGGAAAGGATTTGGAGGTGCGGCACCTTTTCAAAAATGTTACTGGTTTTTATACAGAGAGTTTAAAATCTGTTTTTGGGGTGATGGAATGATACGAAATGAACATACTTTGCTGCACCTCTTTATGAGATTATGTACATTTTGGCTCTTTTTCTTCACTCTTTTCTGCGTTTTTAAACGATTACAGAAAAAAGGTTATTTCCCTTCTTCAATAACTCTTTAAAACCTCATTTAATCAGAAGTCAACAATATAAAAATATATTTTACGTCAACCACCAGTAATGAATATCTAAGCAACCATAATCAATTGCAGCTGTAAAGTCAAATTTCAATTTCAATAGTGTTGCTGCAACTGTTTAACTCTTTCAAGCTATAATTAAAGTGCTGCCCAGACAGGCAAATGAGGACATTTAAATGGGGTTGCAGAAATCCACTTGTCAGTGACCTGAAGAAAATGTTTACCCTTGCCATCGTGTCTCCGTTATTACTAAAAGAGCACTGGCAGCGCTTGTGGATTTGGAGAAAAAAGAGAGGGAGACGGGGAAAGTTGTCTGTGCCCCCAAGAGCACCGATGTTCCCATGCGGGCAAGTGCTCTTGTTGGCGCAGTTTGACGTGCCTGCAAAGTATTTTATACTACACGATCCGCGGGAAAAGAAAGTTCAGCCAGAACTGGCAATTATTTATCAGTTTCCTATCTACTACAGTGTTGGATAAAGTACTATAAGTACTATGAATTATCTCTTATGGACTCTATAAAAAAGAAAAATTGTTGCAAAATGATACGTGTATTCTAGAAACTGAGTTCCTTTAAACCTTAAAACAGTTGTTTCAGCAGTACCTTTTTGTATGTAGTTTCAGAATCTTTCTCTCTTTTACGCACATAATTTGCACCTCAAAATCCTTTCTCTAGTCATCAGAATCCGAGACCAGGCAATAACAAATACTACGAAAAGTCGGACAATGCCCTATCGCCCACCAAGCGCACTACCCCATCAGCGCGCATTTAAAACTGACTGAGCTTTCACTGAGTGTCTCATTTTCCTTCATCGTCTGAGGTTGCCGAATTGCGCGTTGAGGATATGCAGCAATGATCAGAATTCAAGGGCCAATTCCTCGCCAGGTTTTATGATAAGGAAACGATCTTTTGAAATAGTGGAAAAGGAATTTTCTTCGCAAAATAACGATTTCTGCGAACCTCTTCAAGGAAGTAGACCAAAAAATTGCCACTCTGTATTCATAAAACCACGCGTTTAAATTTGGCGGCGTTTCAGTATATTTAATTCAGCACGTATGCGATTCAAAAATTGCATAACCATCGTGTGTGCTCGCGAGCGCGCTCGTGCGTTTATGTGTGTGTGCAGATTACATAGAGGGTAATATATGCAAAGCTTCGAAAAATATTTATGAAGTTGAAAATCAATATTATTAAGTTAATACAAGTTGCGGGTCAAGGGTACATTATACAAAAGAGAAATAAAAGGTTTTAAAGGCATTGAAGGATTCATAATTTGAGATTACTAATCAAAGAGAAACACTAATAAATGAAACTCTCCAGCACCCTCGGCACCAATCATTTTTAGTCAATTTGTTCGCATTTCTGGCATAATTAGCATTAGTAGAGGGCAAGAGCAAAGGGTTTTGCCTATTCAGATGCGAATACATCCTGCTCGCTGGTAAGATCGTGCATGTTCAAGACATTCAAAATATTGAAAAGTCCTGACTGGTAAAGAAACGTGTACAAAATTTAAGTTATTAGGAATATAATGATGCTTAAAAATATTTAATTTTGCTTTTGAAACAACTTCGTTGATTTCTCCTTCCAACATTCCAGCTCTACAATTTCAGCACATACATTACATTTGCAGCATAAACACACGTAGTCTCTAAATAAGTGAAGATTTTATATCTTATTATAAAATGTTGTTTTATTTATAGGGACAACTGTTTAGGCATATTATTCACCAGGAGATGGCTAAACTTGATACACTTGAAGAACTTGCAGGATCAAATAAGATTGTTATGTCTCTACCAATTGCTCACATGGCACTTTTTCAAGAACCTTTATTAAGTACTCAATGGACACCTCGGGCCATTACCTATGATGATTTACCACTTATTTACCAAGAAAAACAAGAATTTGTTTTAATAGCGACAGACGGCGATCTTGACCAAGTACAAGCTCTTGATTTTTCCTGGGAGATGTGTTATCCCTTGAGAAAAGCGTTTCATATATCTACAAAATTCTTCCTTCTTAAAAGGTGAGTTCTATCTTTTATTCCTTGAAAACAAGCTATTTGACCCTCATTTGAATGAATGTGTACAATTAAAATATTTTATTTTAATCCAAATTATAATAATCCAAATCTGAGTGACTTCTTAATTTTTGCAAATAATGGTTACTTATTAGCTTAGTATAATATGCGAGAAAATTAAATGTCATCAATTATTATGGATGCCATACCATTATGGGTGCCATACTGTATCAAAAGCTTTTGATAACTATATCAATCCCTTCTTTACCAGAAGCGGTGTCATAGGCCTTGGAATCGCATAACAACTATTATGCCTATATGCTGCATCATCTACATTTTCCGGAGACACACCAACAACATCTATATACATATAGCCAACCAGTCTACCCAGATTTCGCCCAACCCACAATTGACTGTAAAACGATGTGATAAAGTGTGAACATTGCAAAAAGGCTCATCGTGCATCCAGTCGCGATTGCGAATTATATCTAAAAATGCTAACCAGAAAAGCACTTCGTACCCACTATCCCACCCAATATCAAACCCTACAATACCCAACACCTCATTTCATGAATTCTGTACTCCCACTGCAACAACCTCCGTCACACACACACACACACACACATACACACACACACACACACTCATTTCCCCTATGCACCCTCCACCCCGACCCCAAAACCGCAAGCAGTGCACTCCAACCGACCAACCATACCAAAACCATATAAACCAAATTTTCATCCATTATAATCAGATTTTTTAAAACCTTTTTATCACTCAACTTATCCACACCCACCCCAAATTAAGGAATAATATCTCGTCGCATTATCACATTTTCTCAATATTCTTCAATCGTCAAGTTCTGATCATTCGCTATTGTTTCTTTCTTTTCACTTTTTTCCTTATTTTTCAGAACCAACGTTTATTATTACTATTATTACTCTTCACGTACAATATTTTCATCCACAGGAACTGGCCGTGGGCGCCTAAAATGAATGAGCTCTTCGGTAATCTTCTAGCAACTGGTATATTGCATCACTGGGTAGATACCTTCGGTGTGGTGAAACAGTTGCACTGTGAACACGCTGTCCAAAGAGTTGCAGATGTGCGAGACCAGTGCGAGCAAGAAATCGTGGGTGTCTTTTCATTTACGCACGCACTGCCTCATTTGTTCCTTCTGGCCGGAGGATGGGCTGTGTCGGTGTTGGTCTTCGTTGCGGAGTGTTGGAAGAGTTCGTGGCACTGGGGACGGACGCTGGGCCCAAGGTCCCGGAAGTGCCCCATGCGTCTGTGCACCCACCTTTTGGAAATTCCCGGGAAACTGAGAAACGTTCTGAGACGTTTGTTTGACGACTCGCCAACCGACTTGCCCTTCGGAAGCGTCACTACTCGTAAGTAAATGTAGTAGTAGATCCATTCAGTCGTAGTGGAGAATATGGAATTCAGGTCCCTCAACGCTGTTAAATTTACAACCTGATTTGTTTCTCCCCATTGTAATCTACTCTTCGTTGCCAGGGATATTGTAGTCTTCCAGCAATAGTTAGTCTAAGAGTAATATGTTTTTTATATTATGCAAGTATCTACAACTTCGATTAGTGTATTCATTGTATAAACAAAATGTACTATTTGTGCTAAGGTTATTCTAGAATGGATGTCAGTTGCAACAATCGGAAATCGACCTACACTTCACAGACGCCTCCCTCATTGTGCAGCTCACGTTTTGGTTCATATCGAGTGGCTTACAAGAATGTCAATTCCTCTTTGAATTTGTATGACAACTTGACGATTGTTTTGGACCATTTTCTATCTTATGCTGTTGTTGGTTTTCTTTTATTTTTATTGTTTAGGTTTTATATTGGAATTTCTGCTGTTCGTTGGTCATAGGTAAGAAGTCAACCTAGCTCTATGTGCAAAGTTTGAGGACTACAGAATCCCAATTTCTGTCAAGAAGATCGCAAATTTGTTAAATTTGGTAGCCTCCATCCGTCCAACAGCGGAATTGCATTTCAATTATTGTTAACTTGCGCAAACTGTGGTGGAAATCATATTACCTCCTACAGAAATTGCATTTATTTCCAAAAAGGTCCAAATTCACTTATATCTCAAATAACTTCACCCACTAGTATCATTTCTAATGATATACCCAATTTCCCAAGTTATCATTTTAAAATAGCGCTTTCCTCATCTCTGGAGGTTCAACTGGAATACAAATGGAATACTTAACAAACATTATACCTCATATTTCGGGGAATATAAAGCAATTATAGGGGCCATAACAAACTCATATTGTGCCTTCATCCAATCCAATTTCGCGATTTTTGGTTTGATGAGATGGACCTTCTTATAGATGTGTTGATAGGGTGGTAATCCAAAACCTATCAAACATAACCCCTTACTGCCATTCTTTATGCTTGAATTACAGAGTATTGTACCTGTGTCACTAAGTAGATAATGTGGTTTGGGAAAATTGCTTGGGAAATAAAAACAAAAATAAAAATCGTGTCTTAAATTTAGAGTCTATGAAATTTGAAATCTTTAACTTTAGAAAACCTTGAGGAAAAATTAACAATAAAACTTGCTTCATTTCCACAATTAGCTAAAAAACAGACAAAAGTATTCTGAACCTGAATAGGAATAACACTCCCTGAATGACATCTCAATAATTCAAATAACTGTAATAATCCATGCCTGCTTTATAGGAAGAAGGTCAAGTTGTAAAATATATTAATTCGGTAAGAAACAAACATTTCACTGCACGTTGAGAATTCATCATTATAAATTTTATAAATCATAATTAATTATAAAATAATAATAATAATGATAAACAATGATTTCTTTTGCAGTTCAAGATATGAGGCATGAGCTATCTGAAACTAGAAGTATGACTGATGCTGAGAGCGTTGCTGTGTTTCGCAGACCCAAGAGCAAGGTGGAAAAGACAGTGATGGATGAATGACGGATGATGCATCTCTACGCAACTGAGAGGGAATCACTACTGCACGCACATAAACATTTTTGCACATGTAGAAGATAGAAATCAAATCATTTATTTAAATGATTACGTAATACACAAATATCATTTTGTGTACTCATAAAAACGAAAAGTAATTAATAAAAGTAATAAATTAGTTACAATGCTTGCATCAGCAACCACATTATGCAATAACTACTTAGTATATCTAATTTCACTTTTGTACTAACAAATCACAATAAAAACCGAATGAATATTGAAAAAGGAATTAATGTGACTTAATTTCATGTTAATTTTGTATCGTATTAACAGATGCCTTCGTATAACTATATTTTTCTCCTATTTTTACTTTCTCGCCTTGCTACGTATTTATGTAGTAAAGGGAAAGAACTGTAATAGAACTACGAATGTGTACTATTTTGGAAAGAAAACTCGTATTATGGAGCCCTAGTATGGAAAAAGCCGATAAACATTGTACCTATATATAGTATTATCTGATTAATTGTTCACGCACAACGCTGTAATGACGCATAAAACTAGTTCAATTATTTTCATTGAAGTTTCTGAATTTTCCAAAATTTTAAAACTTTCTAGAACAATAATATATATATATAGTATATACTTGTATAGTATATATTAGTATACATAATATAATATAGTATATATTTGTATACACACACACCCTTCGGAACTAACCTGTCGCGCTGGACATGACTAACAAGTGTGCGCTAAGTTGTGGTCCCAATCCCCAAATAATGGAGTGAGTACGCGCTCTCCTCTATG
>BOPP01000050.1:4094763-4109907 GCA_017312745.1 Gryllus bimaculatus | reverse complement strand
AAGGTGGCCTTCTATTTGCCACAGCTTCGGATTGCTACAGCCATGCGCGTAGGAGGGGCTTGGTACGTACAGTATTCCATGGATCGCAACATTGCCACTTCCGGATGCCGCTACGTTACTGCCATTTTCTCACGTCACACGCTTCGTTGCATTGTGTCTGGTAATCCCATAGATGTATTCGGATATTTACGGTACATTTTTTCGGATAAACCGAATATTTCCCAATCCGAACAGCCCACACTTCCAATTATTTCGAAGTACTGGGCTTCAACTGTAATTGTGATTGGTCGGGAAGGATTTCTTTATCCGGCAGCTTGGACAGTTTCTTTCTAAATATGCTAAATGTTTGACGTGCCGAATGTTTTTTTAGTTATCTATGGCGAGTGGGTGGGTGCATTAAGAGCCGTTGCAGTATTTCTTCATCTTCTTTTGGATTCATACTACGGTATTATGACGAAACTCCCCGCCTAGGAATTCCGAGAAATCATGCTCTTGCGAACTTTGGAATACCTCAGGACTGTGGGATCTTCTTGGGTGTTGAGAGAAAATTCAAACAAGAACACAAAAATCAATTGAACTGGGTTTCATATTCTGAAACCCCTTTGTTCCTTACTTAAATCCCATATAAATCAATAAAACACACAACATAACATAAAAATGGTACCTCTTCTTTAAGATGCTTAAATCGTTCATTAATTTCTTTGCGCATATTTAAACACCTTGGGAATTTCCTCCGTTCCGCTTACTCATAGACGTTACTTCACTCACTACTTACTTTACCCAAGGGCTCAATTTAACAACTAATCCAAATACCTTTAATACAAAATGCACAAAGTTGAGGAACCCCCTCTATTACAATTTATTGTTGGCGCGAGCAACATAAAATAAATACTGATTTCTTACAATTATGTACGCAAAATGCCTAAAAAAGCAGGAATCTATAAATGTTAACTAGATGCATCCACTATTTACTTCCTTCGCAAATTTCCCTTTTCATAAGTCCTCCCTTGGTCCGCGTCCGCGTCCGCTTGTTTCTTGCTGGTCGTCTCGTTCACGTCCGCGTGGGAATGTCCCTTGCACGCAGCAATGAATGAATAATGCGTATTTCGGGCGTACGGGTAGCACTCGATCACACTGTTCTATTTATCGCCTCTGACTGAAATTTACTACTTCTTCACTGCATAAAACTACTATTATCCCTCCTTTATTGCCCTCTGACTTACAGTAAATGATGGAATCATAATTAAATAATCTCGTCCTATTCGATGAAAACTCTCCTCCGGTAAAATGTTTAATGAAAGTTTGCGAATGACTATCTATGCGCCTCTCTGGCGTCCAAAATCTTCTGCCTAATATCTCGTGGAGGTTGCTGCTTTACTGACGATGGGTAACAGAAGCTTGTATGTTTTTTTCAATTTCCACCCCTCCAGTTGCCCTGGAGAGGCGGGAGTTTATTAACGAACGGGGATACATAAACGCTGCAGCCGTTAGGCTTTTGCAGCTGGGATAGGGCAGTAATTTATACTTACAATCTAGCTTACAAACCTACTTACATGTGCCGCTTTGGGCCTATTCTGGCGTTATGCAAATTTTTAATATAATGAATAAAGTGTTTGAAATTGTTGGAGTTTTCTTTTCTTTAGCATGTATGTTCGGTGGCTCGTCGTTTTTATGCGACCGCCCTCCGTGTAGGGTTAGCGGCCGTCATCTCCTCTCCCCTGTCTGACCACTGACACGTCATTTGCCTGCGCCGCGCAGCGGGCATCGCGCGCAACAGAATCGCAGGCTACAGCCGCGCTCTTTTCGAATTGCGCCGCGCTCGCTCGCCCGGTCTAGGGTCTCTTATTGTGTGTAGGAGGAACGTAGGCACCGATCCACATAATCGTCTGTAAATAGCCGAAAATGTGAGAGTAAGTACGCTGGCTGATCATTGACGAACGCTAGAAACAGAAGAGGTACAATGACACTCCCCTGTGCTATTCCTGAATCCACGTTTTCCCCAGAATATAACTCTTGCCCAATTCGAACTTTCTGTTTTCTGCCTCGCAGAAACTCACTAATCCACGCCGGCACCCTGGGATCGATGCCTGAATTAACTAATTACTATATAAGCTGATCGTATGGAACGACATCGAACACTGGCAAAATCTATAACTACTTCGTCTACTCTCCCACCCACGTTAATTTCATCTGCTAGATCGTGAAATGACGTGACTACCGTACTTTCGCTTGAGTAATCACTCCTGAACCCCTGTTAGCCATCATAGAGCCATTTTGTGATTTCCCATTCTTGCTTAATGTAACTCGTAACTAGACGCTCCATAAGTTTGCAGACCACTGACATAAGACTTAGCGGCCTATGTAGTACTACATAATGTAGTTTTGTCACCACTTTTAAAAATGGGTACGACAAAAGCTAATTTCCAATCTTCTGGTATTTTTGAAATGTTCATGAGCACGTGAAATATTCTAATTAGGTACGGTAATATTGTCTCTTCTCCTAGTTTAACTATAACCGTAGAAATGTCGTCTGGACACCTTTACTTAGAACTTTTCATATAATTTACTTTATTCCATAGAACGTTTACTTCAATATTAAACTGTTTTGTAACCGAAGACCATTGAATTAGTGGATGGTTTGTATTGCTTTTGAAAACAGAACTGAAATACGTATTAAACGTATTAACTTTTGCCCGATCGTTAGTAATGAGCGTGTTTCCATTTTCACAGACAACTGGAATATCCTCTTTATTTCCCTTTCTTCTATGAACATATTCATAAAATCCTAACCAGTTATTTCTCTTCCCATCTAGAATATTCTTTGAACGTTCCCCTGAACAATTTTCTTTTTGCGCTCCAATTCTTTTGAACAATTACGAAAAATATTGCTCCTGTGTTTTCTGTTCTTAAATGCCTTTCTCGTTAACCTCTTCGTTCGCCTAATTTTTGCAGTGTAGTATTCTGGATCCGGATTATTTCTTCGAATTTTGTACGGAACAAACTTTAGCAAAGATATATAAATGTCTTTAAACCCACATTTCTTCCATACCTCCCCCTGTTCTCAGAATGCGATTGTATTGTCAAAATGTCCGTCACAAGTTTGTCAATCATTGGGTTAATAGAAATTTTAAGTTATATATTTAGACAATCTGAAATTAATGTCGGTTTGAGCTCGTTGAAATTATTCGAGTTCGTTAATTTTTATTTCTTAAACAGTTTCCAAATTTTCTCTTTATATTTTTTCTCGAATACAGCAAAGTGCTCATAAATGCCGCAGGTTCAATTTGCGATGAACTCTCTGAACTTTGGAAAGTTATAAATAAATTAAGTATGTGCTGTTTTATTCTCACTAGTTTTATTTATTTGGTTGGGTAATATTCATATAACAATTTCAACTATTTTGAATTCATTTTTGGGCAATAAAAATAATATTTTATTCAGAAAAGTAGCATTTAAGAACTATATTAAGTTTTTTGGTAACTTTCAGGAACACCGGAATAATCCGGCAAAGAAGATCTGTGGTTTTCGTACAAAATTGCACCGACATGTACTAATTGAACTAGCTAAACCCGACATTTCGTAGTCGTGCACGTGAAAGGATATTGAAATACTCTAATTTTTCCATATTCCATTTTAACAACAATTTAAAGTTGTGAGAGAAGTAGTTTGTGTGCATATCATCAGACCTTTAAAATATTACCTTATTTTTGTACTGTTGTAGCATATTATTTTGAATTAATTTTTATTTTGAATTAGTGACGCACCAACAGAGAACAGAAACCAACGGAGGCCAAGAGAGCGAAGTCCTACCAATATCAAATATACTGCCTCCAGTACACCTACGGTTTTGTGTAATTTTATCTTAAGTGAAAAGTGACGTTTTTTCTGCGACCTTTTGTGAAACTACACGTGCTAAAATTATTATTACAATTATTTTTAATTCAATGCTTTTTACGTACCCAAATGCAAATATGAAGTGGAGGAACTTTCGCTTAAACCATAAGCTTGGAAGAAACCTAAAAATATCTAATTTGCTGGATTAGGGCGTTAAAACTCGCTTCTCAATGGGGCCCAGAAATCGTCTTTTAATGCTCTACAACGCAACGTTTAAGAGTTGCGCTCAATAGTGGTGAGCTGTAGCGTCTTTGCGGGTTGCTTCTTCACGCTGCAGTTTTATTTAATTTAACATTGCATTTCCTTAATTTAACACTACAGTGCAACACATTATATATAAATTTTAGCTTTCTGCACTCCTCCTCTATGTAAACATTAACTATGCGAAATCTCACACTCCACTGCGCGCGCAATATGCTAAAAATGCAATACAAAGTTCTCTCTTCGTGAATTAACAACGCGATCCTCTTTTAGAGAAAATGTCTCTTCTGGTCTTTGTAATGTGAAATTGGCTCCTCTGTGCTTTTCTACTAGGCCCCAAATGCATTGGAAAGCAATGAGACTCATTCCTGGAAAAGCCCTATAGGTGTGTGACGATATAATTAAACGCCGGAATGATCTGAATGAAAATGGAATGCGTCCTCTACAGCAATACCACTTGCGATATCTCGTGGTGAATCAGGGAACATCAGAATTACGCTGCACCGCAGGATTGGCTTTACAAGAGACCAGAGGAAGATTTTTAAATTCTCATTCTAAGCTCATATTCTTGATTTTGCTCTCTACCAAATATTTGAGAAGGTAAGCTAATGAAAGCAAAATGCAAATTACGTTCCTGTCAAAAATGAACGTTCCTGTCAAACTATAATGTAACAAATAATTGAGACAGGCTCACTGAAAGACTGGAAGAAATGTCAGCTGATCGTAATGACATCATCGTAAATGACAACATTGAGAGTGTACTAACATTTTTTTTTCTCTGCGGGAAGACTTTCATGATTTTATGAAAAGTCAAAAACGTGAAGTGTTAGGTTGAAAGGGAAAGTTTTGCAATGCAAAGAATTATTTTCCTCTAGGAGAAGCGGCCATATTTTCTAGCGACCTTGGAACAGATTCTGGTGAAAATCAGGAAGTTCACGGTTATCATCTTAAATTGAGCAGTTCTTCACGAATAATATTTACGAACTGCAATTCAGTTTCGTTTTCTGTTAATAATTCATATTTTCTGTTAATAGTTTAATTGTTCATCGTGAATGGTTATTGCGTAATAGCCGCCATTCGACGCCGCATTCTCTAAAATTGTGGCAAATGTAGAATTGGAAATATTCTGTTGAAGTTGTATTCTATATTTTTTTCATAATTATTTACCGTTAAAGAAGTTATTGTTTTTGGAATATTTCACGAAAACGTAAAATTTCAATATTATTGTTATCAAATGATTTTTTTTTTATTTTCCGCTGTGATCTGAAGCAACCTATTAAGGCCAAAATTATCGTTTTTAAATGACTTTATTTAGAATTTGATATTCTATTGAAAATTTACCACATACAAGAGAAAAGGGAAAGTGTTTAGTCATTTTCCTAAATGTTCAGCGATTTTTTTTCTGTTGACATTTTTAAAGCATTTTTTCATTTATAAATCATTATATAATTCTGTTCTTTTTATTTCACATTCTTCAAGAAATGTGTGAATAGTAAAAATACATTATCAGTTTAGTTGTAATGGTAACATCAACTTGCTGACTTTTCAGTATGTTGAAACTTGCCATGTTCTTTTCACTCTTTTAATTTATGTTTAGCAAGCTCAGATCCTTCTTTCATGATTTTATGATAACATTTATAATCAAAATTTTAACCCTCTAGCTCTAGGTTTTCACTTTGCTTTATTTTAACATTATATTTGTTGAATGGTGAAATTTAACTACACTTACTACTATTCATATACTACATAATACTACTATGCATATGCTTCAAACTGAAAGCTGCTAAACTATTACTGTTCTTTTATTGTCTTATAGTCTAATAACCCAGTACTCATTAAAATTGCACTCTCTTCAAATTATAAGAATGATATCCAATGTGATTCAAAGCTACAATGATTTATTATTTATTTCCTTTTTCAGTTCAGAAACTGCAGAAACAAACACACTTCATTCCATCATTTTTATAGATACTTTATCTCCAATAAAAATTGAAACAAGAGGTAAGATGGTCTAAAAGAAAAAAAACATTTCAACTCCATAGGAAATAATAAAGTTTAATAACTAATGAGAGATTTATCATAATATTATGTGGAACATCATGAAATGTGAGATAATTGATACATGAGCTCCTTTTAGTGTTGAGACCTTGAAATGGAGTAATTGCATTTCTGAACTCCAGTAAGTAACTGCTCTGAGACATCCTTTACAATTTAATGGCAATTTTCATTTTTTTTATGCAAGTGTGAATAGAATATCTGTAAAAGATTATATAGGAAAGCATTCACTTACTATCCAGTAGCATTTACAGCAAGTTTGGACATGAGTGTTACATTAGCATGGAACTAGTGTAATTTTTTCACATTTATTTGCTGTAGGTAACATACATATTGAGAATAAATACCATGATAATGATACTTTGTATTGCAAGTACTTTCACAAAGATGAAATAAAAGATAAAATGTGTTACTTTGCGTTGCAACTTATGAGAAATGCAATATTTTTCTGCCTTATGGAGCAAATATGTTCAGAAATGATCACATAATCCAATGTGCTGAAAAATTAGTTGAAACATTGATATGAATTTGTAAAATTAATTTTTACCTTTTTATTGATTTCTTATTTACAAATTATGTTTATTTTCCAGAATTATTACATCCACGCATCATGAGTTATAAGCAAACCCAAGAGGATGAAATTGGAGTGATGATGAGTATATTTAGTGATGAATTTGAAATTTTAAGTGAAGATGTGGGTGAAGTGAAAGGTATACACTATGCTCATGTCAACTTGCCTGACAATTTTACAATTAAGTGGATTAATAGCAAAGGAGAAAAAAAAGAATTGTGTGTACAGTACCTTCCACCAATAATATATTCTTTCACTTTGCCTGAGCTATACCCAGCAATATCCCCACCATCATTTCATCTAAGTTGTGACTGGTTAAGAAGCAATCAAAAGGAAAATTTAATCCTTTATATGAATGAAATGTGGGAATGTAATAAGGATGTCATTCTTTACAAATGGGCATGTTTTTTAAAAAATGATTCCTTACCGTTTTTAAGTCTTGAAGAGGGTATTGATTTAAGTATTTATTATAATGACCTGTTACATGATGAAGAACCATTTTCTGAGGCTGAGCCACTTGGAAAGATATGGGAACTATTTGTTGCAAATGAGAAAGCACCAAGTTGTTCAAATACTGAAAAGGCAGGGAAAACTATGATGAAATGTAGTACTGGAATACAAACTCATGATTCTGCGGATGAAGAAAATACAGTAAAATTCTCACAAAATGCAGTGTTAGGTTTGATGAGAACAATAAAAGACTACAACAAGATAAAAAAACAAGATGCTTTCAACAAAGAATTGTTTCTTTGCAACATTTGCTTGAGTACAACTGCAGGCTCTAAATGCTTTCAATTTCAACCTTGTGAACACATTTTTTGTAAAATTTGTGTTCAAACATACTTGGAAAATATGTTGAAAGAAGGCAATATTCAAAGCATAACTTGCCCTGAAGGAAACTGCAAATCTAAAGTGCAACATTCCCAAATAAAAGAGTTGGTGGACAGTGAACTTTTTAAACTATATGATGAAGCATTGCTCAATGTTGCTCTTACATCCATGTCTGATGTTACAGTTTGTCCTATTCCATCTTGTCAAAACTATGTCTTATATAACCCCAAGGACAATCCAGCATCATGTTCAGTATGTCGATATGCATTTTGTATTTATTGCAGAATGGGGTATCATGGTGTTGAACCTTGCTCTGTCAAAGGAGTAGATAAAAAGAAGCTGGCAAAGGATTACTGCAGAGCATCAGGAAAGAAAAAAATAGATCTAGAAAAAAAGCATGGTAAGAAGGCACTACAGAATCTTGTTAGTGATGTTTTGTCCCAAGAGTGGATTGTTGCTAATAGTAAACCTTGCCCTGGGTGTCAAGTAAAAATAGAAAAAAGAAATGGATGCAACAAAATGCAATGCAATAGATGTTCTACACAGTTCTGTTGGTTGTGTGGCAAAGTAATGAATGTGAATCCTTATAACCATTTTTTTGCAATTAATTCTTTGTGCAATGGATTACTTTTTGATGACTCCACTCAATAAACACCCCAATGGATTGATTAATGCTTGTCATTAGTTCTCTTTAATTGTTTAATTTACCAATTTATTTCATAGGTACTATGTGGTTATCTTAGAGAAATTATAGATTCTTCAATTACTGTTGACACAGATCTTCACTTGTGTATTGAGATTTAAAAGAGAAATCAATTGGTTTTAATTTAAAAAAATCAATAAATCTGTGTATGTACCTGTTTAATATTTAATTTCACAAAAGATAAAATACATTCATTTTTAATTTATTAAAACATATATTTATGAAGAGAAATATTATTATTAAACATGAAAATGTTAATTAAATTTTCTGATTGTGTTCACTGTGTTAAAATAAATAATTTCTTGTACTATATATAAACATTATTAAAATGTGTTATTAATTCTATAAATGTTGTGTTATTTAAATTGTTAAACATTGTTCACAGTTGGGGCTTACATTACATTGTCTTACCAAGTTACAGTAATTAACAAATGAAAATAGGCAACCTTAAAATACCTACCGAAATCTGTATAAAAGAGACCTTAAGTTGAATAATAAAATTAAAGTATTTGTTTTTGGCAAGGAAGTTTGATTTAGATTGGAAACTTTGTTCGGAACTAAAAACCTTTTTTTTTTTCAAAAATTATCGCTTTTAGTTTTTTTTCCCTTGAAGATGAGTTAAAGAAGCCAAATGAAACACTCCGTATATCAATTTCCCAACATTTACAGTATCTTTACAGGAACATCCTTTGGAAAACTGAACTAAAGTTATTCTTGAAGTGACCTACAACACGTACAAAAATACACGCACAGGCGCAAGCACACAATTTTAGAATCAGAACATTCTTAACAAATTGACATGTTTAGTAACATATTTCTTTACAAATAAAACTGGTATTAGGATATTTTAATTTTTGAGAGTGCTTTGCATTAATGAATCAACAAAGCATTCTTGATATTTTCCTCCAAGAGAACAACCGAAGTATTTGAAAACGAGTATAGAGACGATTTTCATTGAAACCTCGACATTTTAGGATATTCCATGAATATCTTAAAAACCCTCCACCAACTACGTTTTGGAAGGTAGATCTCTTTTCTGTAATTAGATCTCTTTACCTGTTCTTTACAATAAGATTTTAAAATAATATTCTTAGAGATTTTTCAGACTGAATAACTTATGCGTAATTTAGCACAACTTTCACATCTTATTTGCAACAACAGCACATACCTTCACGCCTTATTTGTAATATTTGCAATTTGGCAAAATTCAGTCACTTCAACGAAACTGAGGCCTGCGCCATTTTTAAGCGTTGCTGAAGCGGAAAGGGAGGCATGGAAGTGGCCAAGGGGGTTCGTGTACAAGGGCTTAGGTCCCATAATATGTGTGACGTTGGTGGGCTGAATTTTGAAAATCTTAAATATTTTAAGAGTTCTGAGTAGGGAACAAAGAGTTCTAGAATTCTCAAAAAGTTTCTAAAAATGGTCTGCAAAGTTTCGAAAATTATAACAAAAAATGAATTTTAAAGCCAAAAAAGGGCTGCGGGCTAATGTCGGACAACTCAAAATTTTCCAAGAAGTCTCAATAGTGATCTCAAAATTCTACAGTTCTCAAAAACATTCTGACAAAATTATTCAAAAAAAAAACTTCTATTTTCCGAAAAAATCTAAACACTATATTTCTACAGATGTAACAAGAGTTCTGCGTACTTCTCGCTTGCTTTTGCTAGCTTGTTCGCTTGCTTTTGTTAGCTTGCTCGCTTGGTTTTGCTAGCTTGCTCGGTTGCTTTTGCTTGCTAGCTTGCTTGTTCGCTAGCTTGCTTGTTCGCTAGCTTGCTTTTGCTTGCTAGCTAGCTTGCTTTTGCTTGCTTGATTTGCTTGCTTGCTTGCTTTTGCTGGCTTGCTGTAACAATCTGTCCCTCTTCATCTTAATAAGATTCTATTACTTGGTAAGCATCTTTTCTTGTAAAATTGTTTCTAAGGCTGTGACATTGAATTATTGCTATCATATCTGATACGCAGGGAGTTGAAAATGATTTCGAAAATGTTAAAATAATGTAAGGTATGTGAAGGTAATGCGGCCATCATAAGCGCCTTAAAATTTTTGGTGTTTATTTACCTCAACATTTGGCCAAATTAACAGGATCATGATGAAATTTAACAGTTTTGCTTCAAGTTGAAAGAGCTATGTATATAACAAGAAGAACTGATATGAGGAATATTTTGTTATTTTACCAAAACATTGTAATTTGAAAGTTATATACCCACATGCATATTTCATGGCCATAGCCAAATTAACGTCTTTCTTGTATGGAATGGAACTAGGGATATATAGCTACATTAATATATAATAGAAATTACACTATTTTTTCAGTCTGTATTTTTGTAAGATTAGACTGTGAGTGTGATATATATATATATATATATTATATATATCATATAGTATATATATATATACTTATAACTTTTTAAGAGTTTTTTTAAGTTCATAAGAAGTTATAAGTACAGACCGCCTTCAGCGCGTTCTTGACATAGAGGAGAGATACAATATATCTCTACTCTATGGTTCTTGACAATAAAAGCTCCAGAACGCGAATGCGTGAATCAACAAGTGTGTTAGGGTCTTAACGCACTTGTTACACCCTCCCAGACTGAATGCTAGCAGAATCAAGAGGAAATAGTTTCAGCAAACATCATAACCGCTACTTGACCATATTACCTGCAGTGGCCATATTTGCATCACTTACCTCATTTCGCAATGTTTTAAACCAGCGTCCTAAAGCGCCAACCTTAGATAAGAACTGATGAAATATAGTTTTGAATTTGTTTCCAAATTTTCGACTTCAGAAAAACGAACATTAAAATATTTAATAATTCCCACGTGAATAAGCGACATTCAGTTACATTGAAGTCATTACCAAGAGCCCTAATAACAATTTGACATCAGCACAAAAAGCCATGTCACTTTTTCTGGAGAAATATTTTGAAAAATATACTTGGGGATCACGAAAAACAATCCCTTTCGTACAAAAGGACAGACGATTCCATTCTTTTAGTCGCGGAGCTAAAAGCTCAGACTGTGCTTCGATAAATGTAAATCACTAACAAATCCTTTTACAGGCAAAAAAAGTGTGGTTCATTTGAGTAACAGGAGGATTCAAATGTTGGGCCATCTCCTCTGTCTTCTGAATGTTGATCACTGTAGCATCAGGAGTTAGTGGTATGGACTATTCTTCACTGTGACATTCAGACCTTATAGCAGATGGTAAATTAGGATATTCCACAGTGTTCTTATTTCTGGACGTGATTTCAGCTATTTTTGTCACCCAGAAATAAGCCTGTTGTGTAATCCGTTGGTTCCCTCCAAAAAATGAAAACAGCAACGGGGATGTGTCGTTAACCTTTCAATAAGCATGTTAGGTGTGTAACACACGACACACAACGTATAAGGCAGGCCTTTTCCTGTCCTGGTCGCCAAGTCTTTCGGGTGTAAAGACACCCGAAATAAAGTTGATAACACTTCCTTATCAGAGGATTAAGGTTCCGTTTTTGCCATTTCAGAGTTAATTATCGACAGATATAACAAAACGAATTTGGGTTATTTACACAGTTATTTATTCTTCCGAATACAAAGCACCAACCTTCACGAACCTAGAACATCAAGCAGTCACATCCAAGTCTCTTTCCACATTCTTTCATCGAAAGCCGATGTAACCTCGGGAGTCCCCCAGGAGAGTGTGTTAGGGCCTTTGCTATTCTTAGCGTTTCTTAATGACATTGTAACTGGATTAAAATCAAAAGTTAGACTATTCGCCGACGATTGCATAATATATAGGAGTATTGGCTCGTCTGAGGACGAAAATTTTAACGGAAGCGATCTTAAACTGTTTATGGAACTGGCGTGCAGAAATAAGATGGAATTAAATTCGGAAAAGAGTAAATTCATTTGCTTTATCCAAGTCCCGCTCGAACGTACTCTCAGTTCTGAATTAGGAACCAACGTTTATACCACGGTGTAAAAAAAGCTGTAAATATTGCGTTTTGGTCCTCCAGCGAACTTTAGGTTTGGTCGATCATAATTAACAAATACGGTTAAAAAATCCTGGCAGAGCGCTGCACTTTAATAATGCGTATTCTAAACTAGTAGTCCAAATGCCGATCCTAGCATATACTACCTTGTTCGTCCAATTTTAGAATACGGAGCGGCATGCTGGGATCCGACAAAAGGGCAAATCGAAGAGTTTACGCTAAATTCAAAACGGGCCTCAAAGTTGTAAATCACAGGTTGGCGTTGTGGAGAACCGAGAAGAATGGGAGTCTTAATCTAAGAGAAGGGAAACAGTGCGCGTTTAATGCGTAAGTATAAGACAAATACAGTCGGGGCACAGCATGGGCAGATATCGGTTAAGATTCAAGAAATCAGATTAATAAAGCAGAGGAGACCATCCTTGGAAAATACGACTGTAGAAAGCAAAGAATGAATTGTAGGCAAGTTTCTCCTTGTGAATCGCCTATAGTAGTTTTGGAATAAACTACCTGCAGAAGCACTAGAAGGCTCTTCCTTCTAATGTAGCAAATTTAATAAATATACTTCATCCATCTAGAATATCTTGAATAATACTGGACTGAGACATTTATTTTATTATTATTATTATTCTTATTTATTATTATTATTATTACTTTTATTATATTTATATATTAATTATTAATTTTAATTATTATTGTCATAATATTATCGTCCATGGCCCTATACAGTGACGTGCTTTGCGAAGTCGTAGTGTATTGAAGTGTTATGTAACTAGAAGTGAATTTAGCAGTAGGCTAGAAATAAATTGGAACTATTATATCGACCCCCTAATTCTAATAGTAACAGCCAATTGTAACATGTTGAAATGTTTAGTAATTCTAATTTTAATTGTTATCATGTTTGCCACCGAGCATTAGCTCAAAGCGAACTTTAATAAATCTATCTGTCTATCTATCTATCACACTATCAGATCTCCCAATGCTGGGGCGCAACTGGCAAGGAACACAACGCGATTCTATCAGTTCGAGCATGGCTTATTAGCAATGTTACCATTCCCCAGATGTGAATTTTCTGAATTCAGTGTCATGTACAGAAATGCCTTGTTCACGTTTCGATTGTTTCTGAACCACACGTTCTTGAACCATACGCAAAGTAATTAACTGAAGATGCAGCAAAATAATCAACATGCAGCGTTTTCAAGCATTTCGCTAGATAAGGAGTAGCGTATCACAATAAAACTGACCCGATAGGCAAAAACTGATTTCATATTCGAATTCAGTGTCCAAGTCTTAGCTATGAACTCCACTCATATTCAAATGAATTTAATGTTTGATTGGTTATTTTGATGATTTGGGAAGCATATTGACTTCATTTGCTGGAAGAGGCAAATTTTGCTTTATTATAATGAATTATTTCTTATCAACTGTGTTAGTCTAAATAATAACTAACCCGATTTTCCAAGAACTGAAATATTACAAAAAAGATTTCACTGGAAGATCTATGGGAATTGGTCGGAAATATGTAAAAACATAACTAGAGTATGGTAGATTGGTTCTATACTCCGTATACTCCGTTTCAAAATCTTTGTTCCAGTGTAAGAAGAAGTTCGATGTAAAGCATTTCTTAAGAGGATACATCAGAATCTTATTTCCTTTTCCTAATGCGAACGTCTTCGCAACTTTCTCAATAATTTTTATTTCGCCTCCTAACTTTCTCGGGAGCTTTAGGCGCCTCCTGTGATGAATTCCGATCTAGTTCAGTCATTTCTTTAGATTGTTGAAGAAAAAATACAAAGAGGCGATCTAGGCTTCAACAGCAAATATCTTCTGTTTCGCGCGAATGAATGTTGCATTTGAAATGTCATCAGCGCTCGCTGCGAGCTTTACTTTCAAATGTTTAATATTTTACCTGTCAAACATAAATTACACGTTTTAAATTTGATCTGTTTCCAAAACGTCATCAATGATTCTTACACTACGTGATGATTTGGTACAAGAATTACTCGAAGCATATTGGCTCAGTTCCATGAATTCGTTGTTCTTTTAATTCTCGTCAAAATGTATTTTATCCCTAGTAAAAGCCAACATGTATTATTTCACTATGAAGGCAGATTTTAATTAATTATTTGATGTAAAATGTTTTGAACTACGTACTACATAAAATGTAATTGCGTTATTTAAAACTTAATTTTTGACTATCTAAAGAATAAGGAATGTATGTACCTACGAATGTTTTTGGCTTTAGAAGTCGGATTAATCCAACTTTTGCCAGCCAGAGGTATTCCCTGGCCTCGCTCCTTTTTTATTTATTAAACACCTGGGAGTAAGGGAGATATGTTGCAAGCATAACGTATTTTCATCACCGTACGTTGCTAACATGACCTGCCTGAGATCTTTCGTTCGTAACACAGTTATAGAAACTGAGACGATTTGTATTAGACATTTGTATTTCAGCTTCTGAGCAGAGACGATATTTGTATTACAGCTTTATTTCTACAGCTCCTCCCTGCTTGATGGCGAGATACGGCGCCGATCTACACGACGGTTTGAGGAGAATTTCCCACTTCAAGTATCTCCCCCAAGCGTCGCAGCGTCGCCGCCAGGAGAAACTCTAAGTTCTCGACTCGCCTCTTGACATGTGTCGAGTGTGTAACGTCAGCCATATGGTTTACTCGTGAAATTACTGTATTGTATTTTATTACTACTTGATTGTTGCAACTATGTGAGAGACAGAAGCATAACGAAATGAGTGCGAGTCCGCCCGCAAAGTTTTATCTGGGCCCCCTTCAAGAAACTGTACAGCAAACACAAGTAGTGCTGGTTCTTTCAATAATAAATATATCTCCTAAATATAGCCCCTGTTTTACCTGGGCCCGCCCGCAATGAGGGCCTTGTTACTCCAGTGGTGAGAGAGACCTTAATTGCG
>BOPP01000050.1:4077953-4094144 GCA_017312745.1 Gryllus bimaculatus | reverse complement strand
GCACGAGTCTGCGCTGTCACCGCACGACTGCCAGTTGCATGTCAGTACATCTCGAGTTCGAGAGCAGTGTGCATCAACTGGAACTCATAGCAAGGCAATCATTCACGAATTGTTTCCGAATATCTTTTTTTCCTTTTTTCAGTATTACTTCAAGATAAGCAAAAAGTGCTCTTCTCAGAAAACTGTCAAAGCAGCTACTTTCAATTTTCTGACACAGTATACTGCGGAAATCTGCAGGATCTTAGGAGGAGGGTATTCATTAAGAGGTTGTGAATGACATTTTCGCCTACAAAAAGGATGGATGTACTCGTATACGTCTACAAATAAATATTAATTAACGTAATAACACAGTTATTTATGCACCAAGGGCATTATATGGATTCCAAGCCCTAGAGATATTTGTCGCCGCTCGATTATCAGAACCTGTTAACGCATATGATATATTCATATTTGTTGTTTTTTTTCACTTTATTTTATTGATTCCGATTTACTTATTATAATTACAATTAACTGGATGTTAACTCGACTCAGGGTGCCTCTTATATTTCCTTACCATAATTCCCTCGCATAATTTCCTCCCATAATATTCTGCAACCATTTACTCCCTTTTGAATCCCCTCACACAATCCCATCGATCGAGGTAAGTTATGTTGCGTCGAGCTCCGTATCGAAGGCAATAACAATCGATAACGCATTAGTTAAAGATAAAGTAATTTTTCGAACCCTTGCCTATCCGTATATCACGTGTAGAATCCACACGAACTTTCAGTATGCTCTCTGGTGAAAAGGAGTTCAAGTACGTAAAGGGGAGATTCCATTGCCATCCAACTCACTCAGTTTCGTTACTTGCAACTGCCTTGGGATTACTGTTCTTCTGTTACCCAGAGGCGGACCAAGAGACAACATTGGGAGGGGGGGATTCAAACTAATTAAGTTGTATTTCAGATTTTGTAAAATGTCGCAGGCTACACTCAGTTAATGTTGCGATTAGAATTTATTCGTTTAAATAATTATCCAGAAATACTTTTTAAAAAAAGTTATGTTCGTGGCAAGTTAAGATTAATAGTTACTGACGATTTTAAGAGGGGCAATTCCCCTGAATTCCCTCCCCGTGCATCCGCGCCTGTGCTGACCCTGAACATTTTGGGCCGCGCCCGCCTCGTGTGGCGCGTTCGGCGAACCTTGCAACTGCAAGGACCTTTGCTTATCAGCGCGCCGCATTAGCGCCTGCGCGCGTGGAGGCAGAGGCAGAGGCAGAGGCAGAGGCACTCGCGACGCGCGGCGGGCAGGCGCAGCCGGCAGACGACGCTCGCGCAGGTAAGACTACGGAAGCCGTACTCCGAACCCCAGAGCGCCCGTGTTTCAGTTAATAACTGCAAGACTACTTCATGGGTAGGGGCGGATTTTGATGGCCTAAAACATCGCCAAAAAATGATCAATAAATTGTTTTTTCAATGCTCTGAAAGCAAAGAAAAATGACGTTGGATGATTCTTAGTGATTCCGGGCAGGTCTACGGGAGGTCGTGAGTCCGTAAGTGTAGTGCATGTTCTCCTAGGGAGGTGGAGGGGATCTTCCCCTGGTACGAGATCCGGTGCCTACCTACCGTCGGCTAGCCGGGTTCCCAAACAGGTATCTCCCTCAAAGGGGTACCGCCCCAGCCAGGATAAGCTCGAAGCTCCCCACCGGTCTCCCAGCATGTGTCGTAGTGTCTTGCAAGTTAGTGTGTGTGTGTGTGTGTGTGTGTGTGTGTGTGTGTGTAAGGGGATAGTACTAGGAAGAGGAAGGAAAGAACGCGCGCGGTCCGTAGCCTGTTTGTTACGGTACTGTTCCGTTATTCGCCTGGTGTTGATGGGAGAAACTATGAAAGACTATCGATCAGAGCAGCCGAACTTTAGAATTATCCTCCAGACAACGGCTTACAGCGACCTAGCTGACAAGCTAGTGTCGATAATCTTCGGGACTTCCACTGTAGGGACTCGAACCTAGGACCTCCCGGTCAGAGGCACTGTAGAGTTATCAATTGATGCACTGGGCCACCTCTCCCAGTAATAGTGACGTAAAAAATGTAAACAAAACAGATGGGTGAATAACTCAATTTGTTGAATATGTTACTGGTGAAACTAAGATTTATTCCATTCGTTCAAGTGAGCTCAGCTTGCAAACTTTTGGTATGGACTGATCTTTATAAGAGCATATCTCTTTGACTTGACGACGATCGGCATTACAGGAACCTTAGATTGAATGTACATAACGGCTGACGTTACAATATATGAGCGAAGAATGACTGAAAACGTTACAAAAATGGCTTATTATTCAAAATCGATGAAAATGCAAAAAAAGGATAAAATGAATTATTTCCTTTTGTGATAAATAAAATTGATATATGTAGAAACGGCCGATATGACGATAAGGGGAAAAATGACATTTCATTAAAATCCACCCCTATTCATGACCAACTGCATTGTGATATAAAGTTGATAATTTAAAATTATATTATATTTTATAATTAAAGATGTAAATATTAATGATATTAATGTTGCAAAATGTTCTAATCGAATTTTCGGCCAACACATTGTGGCCACCCCTCAGGATTTACATTTGCTTTATATGACCTTAAAAGATCACTATAGAGTTCGATCAATCTTTAAGGACCATTTTAGCGTATTGTAAAATGTTCAATTGACATTTGAATATTTTTTATCGTATTAATGCAAAGAGATTCTTCAATATAAGTGAATAACGAATTTTCCCCAGTTTTTAGTTTTTCTGTAATATGTAAAATGGAACAGAAATCACAGTTAGAAACGAATGGTCGAATTAGTGGAATAAAAGCTTATAACTAATAAAAGTTTTCTTAACAGTACATTTTCGTTTTTTGGAAAAGCTTCAAAGATAAATGGTGCACAATAACTCAACACAACATGAATATCTAATGGACCAATTTTAATTACATATTCTCCAAAACAAGAATTTTATTAGACACAATGTGTACGTAAACATTTTAGCAAAATGTGTGTTTTGGAGAACGTGCACAGTTAAAATCGACCTATGTGGTATCGATGTTTTACTGTATTGATTTGCGCAGTTTCGCTTTGTGAACGAGCAAATATGTCACCGAAACGTTGGCATTAATCAAATAATTAATACATAGTCATCATTACACTACAAATAAATAAACGTTACACACATTATAAGGGGAAAAGTTACACATATTAGTAACTGGGTGAACTCCACGTGCCCGTGTCAGTGACAGCCGTATTCTTAAATTAGTTCCAAGAATTGGTTGCCCCGACCGGTATTCGAACTTAGGTCTTATTTACGCCTAACTGCTCTAACCACCAAGCTACCGAGACAACCAATCCTTTGAAGAGTTTTCTTGAGAATTATCACTCCTTGTATGTAATATATAATTGTCACCTTCCCGTCACCTTGTTGGACGCAATTATGTTCGGAGAATATGTTCTGCAGTCGTAAATGGTTGAACAAATTTAATTATTAAAATGCATTGTTACTCGGTAATATGGTGATAATTTGCATTCCTTTCCGACTACGGCCCATATTCCCCGAGCGCGTTTGCGTCCCGAGGTGGCGGGAGGTGCAGAAGGCCTGATTCCGTCCGTCCTGTCCGTCCGCGAGCGAAGAGGAGTGATCGGACGTGGCGCGAGTTGCGAAGGGGAAGTGATTCCTCCTGAACATTCCCGGGGAATTCTCGAAGAAATGTTTTGAGGAAGGGAGATGCATTGTGGAGGTTGAGGGACCTATAGAGATAATCAATAGTTTCTTCGCCTGCAGGAATGGTCAATAAATTCTTCTCCACAATAGAAATCGAGTAGAACCATTTTTATCCTTCAAGAATATTTACGAAGAACTCTCAAAAAACAATGTTTTGGGGATTTGAAAGCACCTACTAATTGTGAATTATTATACTGCCTTTACAGCATAAAATGAATCATCAGACTAACGATAACTAAATCCAATTTGTAATGAAACCACAACGAAAATTATTTCTATAAACACTCGATATTATTTCTATCTAAAATGATTTCTATCAATATGATACTTATCGATACGACATTGATACGTACTGTCTATGTGCGTTGATGGAAGAGCGAGGAATCTGCATTATGTTAAAAAAAATATTTTGTATTAAGAACTTGGTTAACATGAATAAGTATTGGATTCAATGGAATGTTATAAATGGGAAATTCTATAATCTCGTAATCTATGTTCCTACGTTATTTACAGTTAAACCACTTTCGTTTTATCTTTCCTGGGGCTCGACACGTTTTTGTAATGTGATGGGTTCTTATAACGCGATTGCTCATTCGATTCTCTGTATTTAACAACAAAAACAGTAAAAAAATATGTGACATGTGGAGAAAAGCAATGTAAGTTCGCTTTCTTCGGCTCAGGAATCAGTGCCTTCACTATCCGCTCCTCTCGCTCTCTTCACGACTACACAAATCGATTTACACTCTTTCTTTAGTCCTGAACCTTCTAGAATATTCTAAAATAATAATCGAAAAACGTGACTTTGATGTTTTCACGGCACTTTCAAAGGTGACACGCTCGGAATTACTGAATTATCTAACCAGTATAAAATGAATCGTTACGATTTGATGTATTAGATTTACGATAATTAAACCTGTTTATGTAATAAAACGAAATTTTAAAACTGATTTTAAGGACACTCATATCGCAGACAGAGAGATTTTTTGTCAAGAAAAAATGTTCCGTTTCACAATTTAAACAAACGTCCGTACCAAATGTTTCTACTTTCGAAAGTATGATCAAAGAATAGTTGAGAAAATACGACGACCGACAAGACAACCATTTGTATAAAATATTTGGCGCTTCCCTAAGAGACGTGCATAAATTTTAAGAACTCAGTATCACCCCAAAAAATTAGTAATCCAGTAAGGAGCATTGTCTCAGAAGTCATTCAATCATCAGTTCAATATATTAAATCACGTTCAAATCCATATTTCTTTTCTTTTTCATGCTCATTATAGTCTTTAATGGAATACAGTGTACAGAAGCTCCTCCAAAAAAAAATACCTAAGTTTCTAAGTTGAATTTCATAAAAAAACTCAAATTAAATTTTCCAGAAAACAAATTGCTTTTAAGAAAACTGGGTTTGAATGTTACTTCTGGGGGGGGGGAAATCGAACCAGCTGCCGAGTCACAGCTGACACCAGCGCGGTGTCTCAGACGCTGTTGCGTCATTTCTCCACGTTTACAAGGAAACTGTGAATGAGGAAAACATCGCTCACAGCAAACTAGAGTACTTTAGTAGTATCAAGCGTTTTATGCGTCCTTGTCATTTAATCTGTTAAATCTACTGAAAATGCATTTTTGTTGTAAATTATAACCACGGTATGTAGTGACGTAACAATGAAAACAGAAAACGAGTCAAACTTAATAAGGAAATGTTTGACTGAATTGAGAGACAAAATGATGTTACTTTACATTCAGACAACAATACGTGTCTATTTTCAATGGAGAATATAATAGTCTATTTGAAATAGAAAACTGCGTTGAAGCCGTTCCTTCCCTTCGCTTGTTATTAATTTTTTTATAATGAAACCAATTTTAAACATCTAATATTGTGATATTTACGGTTTCATTATTACACAGAATATTCAAATCATCCACAAAAATAACTGTTAATGCGTTTCGAATCGTCGAGAGCATACCGTTTATGAATAATAGGAAGAGAATAGGGCCTAAAATCGAAGTCTGCCGAACCCCATTGCAATTCATTGTCAACAATGAATCGAAAAGATGAGTAAATAATGTCCCATTATTCTAGCACAGTATTTATACTCACTGAGCTCGTTGATTAAGGTACGACAGTAACCATTGTAGTGCAATACAACGTAAAATATTATGATCAATGACGTAAAAGTTTTAAAAGATCTAATTATTTCAATGTGTTCTTCATTTTCATCCATGCATTAAGCGACTTCTTTAAGAAAAGAAAATACGATTCTTTTCGTAGACATTGATTTTCATATTGACAATTCGTGTTTTCGTGTTAAAATATAAGTAACCTTATAAAATTCGTAATTTCTTTACAGCATTTTTCACTATCATTCGCAAATTTAATTCCAGTACACTTCCATAGTACCGAAAAATTTATTTACTGCAAAAGTGGCCGTCTGTCGGTCCGTCCGTCCGTTTGTGGTCATCGATAAATCTTTCGCACAATTACCTCCAAACTTGATACTCCCCAATCGATTTTTTTTAACTAGAGGCCCTGCAAGTTTTAAACGGCTATTTGGATTTTCGGAGGTGCTTTATATGAAGCCTTATCAACATTTCAAAATTTTATCAAAAATAACTCTAAATTTGTTTCGTTAGTTTTGTCCTAGAATAATGTAAGGAACGCTTAAAAGTATGGTGCAGATCTCGTGTTCGTTGAAATTCCTGATTTTTCGATTACAAAGGTTCAAAAAATATTGAGCGTCTTCCTACAGCTACAATATTGAATTGTTCTTAATAAAAGCTGTTGTTCAAAAATAAATCCGGAAATTACGTCATATACAAGTTTTTAAAACGCGAGAGTTTTCGCGTAATTTTGCGCCAATTTGTATCAATTATTTTCTCAAAAACTGCTGCATATTTTTCTTTAAATTTTCTTTTCGTGTGTATCAAATAATAAAAAACATTAAACGTTGATTCTAGTCTCATTTCCGCCAAACTACATTTTCGAAAACAGCAGAAAGTCAATATTGCAAAAGAAGAAAATTGAAGATACAGATTGTTTGTCTTAAATGAAATTTGTTCTAATAAATCGGAACAAAGGTCTTCAACAAAGGTTATGTACAATCGTTTGAAAATACAAGTAGCTTTTGCGTAATTTCTCCTTGCAGTTATGCAAATTTTAAAACTATATTTTCTCATGAACTTCTCCGATTTTTTCTTACTGTTTCTATGGATTGAACAATGGACGCTCGTAAGAATGTGCAGGTCTCATTTTCGTTAAAGTATCTGAATTTGCAAAGATTACAGAAGTTCGAAATACTATGAGAAAGTACGTGCGGTTTTATTATGTTGGGGAATTAGTTTACATCTTGATGAGAGGATTTACTTCCATGGCGCTCTCTGGGTTGTAGAGGAGCGCCATTGATTCTGCTGCGACTTCGCCGAGGCCTGGAAATGCGGCTTCACTCTTTATATTCACGTATTAGCACATTAAAGAAATAGTCACACTGATGCACTATTGAAAATACTGCACTATATTACAATGCACAAATAGTATATAAACACTGCTTCATTGGGAAGATCACGTGAGTTGAGGATGATAACGCTCGACACTTCGGTAGTATATTTGGTGGCTGCGTGGCACCGATCTCCACCTAGGGCGACTGTTCCCGGCAGAGGCAGCGAAGTGCAAAGTCTGCCTTATACTACATGCATGTTTGTCAAATGGCAAAATGTTTGAATGATGAACGCTGTACTATTTTCGTTATGTGTTGTTTTCTAAAATAATTCAATTATATGTTGTAGAGCAATATAGTAAAATAAATTTACACATTCCAATAAATTAATAATTCTCGCTTACAGTCGAGAAGCTCTTTTTAACTAACAAGAATCTCTTTCTGTTAGACCTCCTAACTTGAACCTGGAAAGTTAATGTAGTTCTTACACTCTTAAGAAAACATTACAAACTCAAGATACTTTCCATTCAAAATATTTAATTTTAGTTCCAACTAACAATTTGAAATTGACTTATGTATTATATCATTTTAATGGATCGTGTGTCACGTATTATATAAATTTGCTTTAATGGAGGAAACAGGTATGAATTTAGCTACATTTGAGGAAATTGCTGTCAACTAACTTCTCCAAAACAGTTATGGGCCAGGTATCTAGTGACGTGTCTCCACTCCGGAGCAATTTGTGTAAAGGCAAACCTTACTCATAAGCCTTGTGCCGGTTGTTCTTGATTCAAAGCTTGCGAACTCTAGGAAGTTAGTTATTTGACGGCGACAACCTTGACATGCCTGCCCTACTCAATATTCGTTGAAGCGATGCATACGAACTAGTGGCAATAAATCAATAAATTATTTGTGTGATTAATTTCCAGCCATGGCAATCATCACTGGATTACCACTGGAGTACATCGTAGGAGTAGTAACGCTTCTAACAGTATTGATCTACTATTACTTCACTCGCAACTTCAAGTACTGGAAAAATAAAGGAGTTCCGTATGCCAAACCCACCTTCTTTTTCGGCAACACGAAAGGTCAGATGCTGTTCACCATCTCCCAGTCAGAATGCACGCAGATTATATATCAAGAGCTCGATGGCCATCCGTATGGAGGCTATTTCGACTCATCGAACCCCGTGCTGATGCTTCGCGACCCCGAGCTGATTAAACAGGTTCTGGTGAGGGACTTCTGGCACTTCCCCAGCAGAGGCTTGTCCTTCGATCCCAAGAAGGACCCGCTCACCGAACACCTCTTCAATGTGGAAGGGCAGCAGTGGAGGAACCTCCGGATGAAGTTGACCCCAACGTTCACCACGGGAAAGATGAAGGTGAGGCAATTGAGTCATGCTTGATCAGGTTTTTGGTTCAGATTCTTTGATCCATTAAGCAAATGCTTATATGGACCCTTGTTTTGCTTCTGGACATAAATGTAGCTTCAATATGGGCATGTTTTGCTGAGCTTTACTTAGCTGGTTCTGACAGGAATAGATTTCGGATGTGGGTTGAACTGTTAGCAATAATAAAAAATGAAATCTGTTGTTCGTTTCCCGATACAAATAAGGCTTCTGTTACGTGGAAGCGAAACTTTCTGGATTTCATACTGCAGGGTAACGAAAAAAGGGAATAAATCTTGTTCCTCTATAAACATAGTAAATAACTTTCTCTAACACGTTGTGAGAATCCACGACTTGTGGATCCTTTTTCATTCCTTTATTTTGTGGATCCTTAATACAGAACAATGGATTGACCGTAAAACGTTTGTTTGTTCATCTGTCCTTGCGTCTGTCCGTCCGTCTGTCTTTGTATCTGTCTACCTATCCCTCTGTGGTCAACGCTACTTCCAAACCGTTCAGATAATTTTCTCCAAAATTGATATTCCTCAATCGATTGAAATGAACTCGTGTCTATTGTGGTTTGAAATGAATATTTTGATTTCTTTTAGTACTTTACATAAAGCCTCAACATTTTTAATTTTTCTCAAAAATGGATCCACATTTTGTAATTAAACTTTTTTCGGCGACTACCTAGAATTACAAGAACAATTGAAGATAGATATTTGTCTTGATGTAATTTGTTCTTTAAAAACTGATCTGATATTAAGTCAAGTACAATTTTTCGAAAATATAATTAGTTATCGCGTAATTTTGCGGGAAATATAGGCAAGTTTTAAACTTTTTTTCTCTGGCAGGGTGTACACACTTTCTTTGAATTTTTTTTCGCATAATTTCTTCGTGTTTCTTCGCATTTCTTCGTGTTCCTATGTGTTTCTTCGCATAATTTATTTTTATAATAAGATTTTTTTCGTATAATTAATATAAAATGTTAGAAAATGCGGTGCTGTTCCCATTATTGACAAACGCGGTATTTCCGGTAATTGTACAAAGTAATCTGCAAAAATTCCCCATTGACGTTTTCCCAATCCAAGTATCTCTCGTTAGTAAAGCACCGCCCCAGCCGGGACAAGCTCTAAGCATCCAACTGGTCTACCGACGTATGTTACTGTGTCATGCATGTACGTGTTGTTACTGTGTGTGTGTGTTAGTGGATTTCAGTTTAGGACGAGGAAGAGGAAGAAAAGATGGCCCGTAGTCTGTGACCCGTTTGTTAGGGTACTGCTCCTGAATTCTCCTGGTGTTGGTCGGAGAAACCACGGAAAATTACCGATGAGAACAGCTGGCCGCTAAACCTCTCCCCCGGCCAGAGGCTGTACGCGTCCGTTGCGGCGTGCGTCCGTGCGCAGGCCATGTTCCCGCTGCTGGCGGACTGCGCGGCGCGCATGTCGCGTCACCTGGCTGCGCGCGTGCGGGGCGAGGCGGCGGGGGCGGCGCTGGAGCTGGACGTGCGCGAGCTGTGCGCGCGCTTCACCATCGACGTGATCGGCGCGTGCGTGTTCGGGCTGGACGCGCAGGCCCTCGACCGCCCCGACAGCCAGTTCCGCGCCATGGGCCGCTTCGCGCAGGTGGGCCCAGATTACTCTTATTCTTTACTGATACAACGTTGGTGTTCGATATTCTACGCTGCATAACGTACCTGGATCGAGAGGTCCGCGGTCACAAGGGAAATAAGAAAACAGTTGAATGATACTACATCTTCCCTTGCGGAGGGAATTATGAGGCAATTATGAAAGGGAATTATGAGAGGGAAATACGAAAAAAAAATTGAATCAAGTTAGCATCTAGTTAGATAGTAAATGAGTACATCTAAATCAATAAAATTAGCTAAAAAATAAAATTATGTATCACGGACGTTGGTTGGTTCTACTATCCGCGGGCGACAAATCACCCTCGGGCGTTTTCTCGCCGCTCGATGATTAGAACCCTTGTAACGCCTTTAATGCATCAATAACTACTACTTTTTCGCCATTACTACTAACGTAGTAAAGAGAAAGTACTTGAAATGCGGACGATTTTTTCTAATAGAATCTCGTATTGTCAGGTCCTGATATTGAAAAAATTGATAAATCTTGTTCCAGTACATAGTAAAAATCAGTTTGTGCGGTCCGTCCGTCTTTCGGCCGGCTGTCTGCGGTCAACGCTAGCCGCGAACCCTTTCGACTATTAAAATAAGCCTAGAATAATTTTGGAAAACCAACAAGTTTTCTCGATAACGAAAATTTCAACTTGTAACCGATTGCACAACTCTTCCTCAAAGACGATAACGTTCTACTCATTTTTTCTCAGTAAAATTAGGACGCGTTGTTACTTCAACTTTTAGCTCGGCTATGCAACATACATACATACATACATACATACATACATACATACATACATACATACATACATTCATACATACATACATACATACACACACATACATACACATACATACATACACAGTCATACATACCCCGCACGTCAATGACTTACAGACTTTCGAAACTAAAACATTGCAATGTCCTAACGGCCTTTCTATTCATCTGATTTACGGGATTTAGATTTATTTAGTCAAAAAAACAGTAAAAACTGTATGTGGTGTAGGGGGCAAAGATTATCTGCGCACGTTACACATAGAACATTGCATGTATCTGACCGCTTCTATTTTCTAACAAAAGACGAAAACTGCAAAACAGAATGACCGATGTACGAATGCCTGACGAGCAAAGGCGAGATTTCGAATCTTTTATTGAGGGAGCAGGGAGGGGCAAATTTTGGGGGTAAGTACTTATTTTATAAAAACGCAAAATTAGTTTTATAAAAAATTAATTAAAATTATTTTTGTTTAAACAATATTAATTTTAAAAGAAATGTACGAAAAGCAATATGCAGTATGCTTATATTATACAATATACCTTTTATTAATCTGCATTGCGCACAATAAGTATTTGATAAATAACTTATAAATATAATATATGTATATAAATATAATATTATATTGTAGATGCTTCGATTTCGTTTCATATTGAGACATTTGAATGCCAAATATCATATGTATATAATAATTGGGAAATACTCTTTCTTTTTGAGAATTAATTCGAGTTTTATGGATCATGATTTTAAGCATGAAACTGTTTCATTCCTAGATACCACATGTGTGTGTGCGTGTGTGTGTCCCAACATTGGGGGGGGGGGGGCAGTTGCGCCGTCTTGCGCCTCTGCTGACGAGAGAATTGTGTTGTCGAGATCCCGCCGGGCACCGCGCGCCGCCGCCTGCTGCGCTCGCTGGCGCCGTGGCTGCCCAAGCCGCGCGTCTACACCGAGCAGGTGACGGACTTCTTCCGGGGCCTCGTGCGCACGGCCGCCCGCCTGCGCGAGGACCGCGCCCCCGCCGCGCGCCGCACCGACTTCATGCAGCTGCTGCTCACGCTCCGCGAGCACGGCAGCGTCCGGGACGACGGCGACGGCGACGGCGACGGCGACGGCGACGACGGCGACGACGGCGACGACCCGGCGCCCGCGCCTCCCGACGCCGCCCACAAGGACGCCGACCGCCTCGGTGCGCTTCCCGCCCTTCCCTAGGGCTTTCCTCCAGCCGTCAGTCCAGTGCCCTTTACGACCCTTTATGCATATTCGGCATACACCAGACACCAGCACACTTGACCGGGAGAGGTGGTTCAGGGCATCAACTGTCACTGCGGTGCCTTTGACCGGGAGGTCTTAGGGTTGGAGTAATTACTACTTCACTTTCTGAACAGACCATCCTCAATATTCAGAATATCAGTCATGAAGCAATTTGCATTGGAGAAATTGTACGAAGTTAAAATAACTCACACCATTTTCATTCTTTGTATTTTTTTTGTCACAACCTATCCACTGGCGTTCGCCAGGTAAGGAATAGAGGATACCGAAGCTGGTTTGCAACAGTTGGTAGTTTTTATTACATTTTAAGTAATGCCGGTTTAGTTAGGACAATAAATCAATTCAGACCACATTTATTTGGCTACCTTATAGTTAATTTATTCGTGCATATTCGAATCTCGAAATTTTAGATTCGTTAATAGTTATAAAATTAAGATGTGCCAACCAACGCAATTATGGGGATTGGTTGGCACTGGCCTTAGGGTAGGTTGACGTTAGCATGGTGTATGCTGGCACACTACTTCCGTGTTTGTGGAATAATAAATCAATGCCAAAAAAATAATTTTTCAATATTTTATTGACACAAATAAGCGCAAAGAAATTTATCATCGTAGGAACAACTTGTAGCTTGTAAAACAGATTCATATCAGCAACTACAGCAGTATTCGTAGTTCGAAAATGGAGTATTTAAAACTCTGTCTTTAATTTAATTTAATCCGTCATTAAACTCTTTTTAATAAACCATTGTTTTGCCCTTGTTTTTGGAAATTTAGATAAGTAAAATCAAATGAATAACTTATAATGAATTGTATCAAATTTCGACACCAGTAGTGACCGTCCACTGCTACTTCAGAAGTGTCCACTTGAAGCCCAAAATTTGAAAAATAATAATTGAAGGCTTCTCAGCTTCAAACTTGCAGAACGTGAAGCATATGCCTTCTAGTAGTGAGGATTGAACCGAAGATAATTTATTTCTTTCCCTTTATTTTTTATTTAAAGAATTAGATTGAAACACCTTATTAATATTGACATTACAATGTATCATGTAAAGTATTTATAGATTTTTTTTCGTTTCACACACATTCAGGGGTTAGGACACCTATTTCCATTACTGAGTCGAGTATCGGACCACTACTAAAATTTTGAAATTTTTACGTAATGGAACAAAACCGAGAAAATAAATTAATAAAAAACAAAACAAACTAAAAATAGGCCATTTTTAAGGAAGGGATCTATTTAGACAGATGAATCGCCCATTGAATTTCACGTAACAAATCTCGTATTGTAGAACAAGAATATTACGAAAAATATGTTCTTTATTGTTTCTATTACTGATGCTTTGACCGTAGATGTGAAATGAATATCAGAAAAGTAGTTTTATTTTTTTGGAGATGGTTGGCAATGAGTGAATGGAGCAGGTTTGCACTATACAAAACGACCCCAACTCAAAAGTGCCAATCAGCCCCGAACGATATTTTTTTATTAAAGATGGCCGTAAAGGTAATTAAGGAACTCACAACCCAAAAGTAATATACGAAAATCAAGAACTTGACTTAAGGATTTGGCTGAAAACTAATGAAAAACACAAAATTTAATTACTAATATTAAAGAAGGGAAACAAACTATGAAATTATCACGTTCAAGCTCTAAAACATATTTGAGATTACGGTCCCAGCATAGTTGTGCTGATCATTCCTATATTTCCGTCCGAAGTTTGTTGGATTTTGAAGAATACGTGACCCAAGGTATGGAAGCTAAGTTGCTGTGTTAACTTCGTTATGACGCTATATGTTCATTGGCAAAAGGTGAATACCTTCGACCTCTCCTCACGATATCGAAATTTGTTTGTAACATTATTCTGAGACATCGTTAAATTTAACTCACGTATTTTCTCTCTCTCTCTCTCTCTCTCTCTCTCTCTCTCTCTCTTTCTCTCTCTTTCTCTCTCTCTTTCTCTCTCTCTCTTTCTCTCTCTCTCTTTCTCTCTTTCTCTCTTTCCTCTCTCTCTCTCTCTCTCTTTTCCGACTATAGATATATTTGGTGTGGCCATAGTAACCGCAAAGCATTCGCAGAAGAAGTCTTTTGTGTATTTTAAAATAACACCTTGCTATATCTCCAACGAACAAATCCTAATTAAAGAACCATAACATATCTATAACAAAAACCCTGAATTACTATTGTCCGCACATTTTCATTCAGAAACCACAACCAACACAAAAAGAAAAAATACAAGTTTCGACAGAGACAATTTTCGGCCACCGTATATAATTAAAAATATATTATTCCAAACAATACAATAAAGTCACTGAATGATAATTTGTTGTAACATCTACCATATCATTTAGGAAGTGACGTATAGATTTTATCCAACACAAAGAAATTATGGAAATGTGTTCATGGATTGTTAAGTGTAAGATAACTTTTAAACATTTCAGTTCTTATATTGGAATATTTTACAGTTGGAACCGTATGCCATTAACTATTAGCCATTCAAAGTTAAGAATCTTTGTAAGAATTTCACGAGATTAATATTGTAATTTTCATATGTATTAGTTAAATTAATGTTGATATTTATATGCACATACGTTAATCAAGTAACAAAACATTTAAGAATGTTTATGTAATATGTAACTGTTTAATTTATGGTCGTCGATTGAGAAGCGTTTTTTCTTTCAAAACCCGATAAATGTGAAAGAGATTCAATATAGATTAAACATCATTTAGGCGTCTTTTCACCTGATGCATTATCTCTTAAGTCCGGTTGTATCAAAACAAGTTCTGTAGTAAATTTTAGCTTTAAGCATTCAGAATTACAAGATTTTAGACAAATACGGGATCAATACAATTTCAACATTCGTTTTACGAAAAACTATCTTTTGCATTTATCGAGTTGGAAATAACGCTCCTCAATTATCATTTCCACGAAATCAACTCTGAAGAACTATTCCGGAGCAACTTATTTTAAAATATTTATTATATTTTTTAGAACTGTCTGAGGATCAGCTAGCAGCCCAGGTCTTCGTTTTCTTCTTCGCTGGATTCGAAACTTCGTCTGTAACGATGACATTCGCGCTATACGAAATGTGTCTTAATCCCGAAATTCAAGAGCGTGTGAGAAAAGAAGTGTCTGAAGTTAAGAGCAAGCACGGCAATACGATAACCTACGAGGCACTACATGAAATGACATATTTGGATCAAGTTATTCAAGGTAGGGGTAAACATTTGTCTTTTGTTTTGTAAACGTATTGCAAATTTCTTTTAGATGACATATCTCTAGTTTGAGCTCTTTACTGTAGACTACTATCAAACTACGTCAAAGTCAGCAGTTATCAAGGCTGTCCACAGAAACAAGTGTGATCGTTGTAGAGATCCCCTTGCATATCTGCCACCGTCCTTAATTCCCACCGCCACTTTTCCCACCCGTCCCTAGTGTTGCAAAAAGCTGTTGTAAGATGTACGTTACTTATGGACGCGCGCGTTGTGTTGCAGAAGCGCTATTATTTGATTACATTATTGTTTCCTGGTTCTTCCAGTCACCCGTTTGCTACAGAGACGCTGCTGTATGATGTACAATATACATGAATGAATGATGAACGCAACTTTCTTCCTACGCGCGTGTGGTGTGACAGAGATGCTCATGAGTAATTTAATGACATTTATTTGTATTATGTGTACAGTTCTGCGGGTGGGGGCGCATTTTATGGTTCTTACACCCGCCTGTTGCCTAGCAGAGATGCTGCTGTATCAGATACAATATATCCCGAGTGTCCAGGAAGGAAACAACGAAACTTCGACACTAAGCTCTTAAGTCAATTTTAAACATATTTTGTTCTAATCAACTTCTTCGAGATTTCGAATGGCTGAGCCGCAATAACTACTGAAAAGTTGGTTTGAAAAAATACTTTCTGTGCAGAAATTTGACTTCAGAAACATACAAAATAAATGAATATATATATATA
>BOPP01000050.1:3976028-4076303 GCA_017312745.1 Gryllus bimaculatus | reverse complement strand
CATCTGCCTCGGTGAGACACGCTCCTTTGCTACGGACTGGAGAGAAAGTTATGTAATGTGGGCGAGGGTCGCCACCCATTCGTAAAGTAAGAACGGCGAATTTTCGACAAAAAGCTCTTATTACAGGGCCCTGGTAACGTAAAAGTGGATAAATCCAGTTGCTATGTTTAGGGGGTAATCCTCTAACACGTGATGTAGCCAGAATCCATGTTTTGTGGGTCCTTGATACTGGAATATCGAATGAATGCAAAACGTCTGTCCGACCGTTTTTCCTCCGTCTGTCGGTCTGTAAACAACGCTAGCTAAACCGTTCAGCTGATTTTCTTAAAAAATGATATTCCGTGCCTCTGATCGGGAGGTCCTTGGGTTCGAGTCCAGCCGCTGTCTGCAGGAGAATCCCAGCAGGCGGCTACTCTCATCCTAACAATCAGGCCACGGACCGAACGCGATCTTTCCTTCCTCTTCCTTGTCCTATCACTTATTTACACACACTTACATGCGCTACACTACCACACATGTCGGGAGATCTGTCGGCAGTTTAGAGCGTGTCCAGACTGGGGCGGTGCACCGCTGGTGTGAGATATCTGGTTCGCGAAAACCCCGCTGGCCGACGAGCTTGTTGACTGCTTATTCGCACTCGTGAATTCCAACGTGAAATTTCGGGATTGGAGGTTTCTTTTTAATTGATCTTTTGGTTTCAGTTTAAGTTTTATTGTGGATAAGTAGTGATCCGAAATTATGTTTGCAACTTTCCTGACATGAACATAATTTTCTTGTAACTTGGAAAGGAGATTTCTACATGGTAAATTTGAAACCCTCCAATACATGAATTCGGTGCTCTCCATGTCTTTTGCTTGAAAGGTTACTTTCTAAAATGTGTTGACATAATTTTGAGATTAAACAGTTAAAAAATGTACAAATCTTTGTCCATTTTGATTAGTCCATTTCGGTACTGGATATTCTCCAATCGTTTTCTTGTTTGTTTTTTTTTTTTTTGCCTAATCGTGCATTAAAATCACCTTAGAGAATTTTCGCATTGCTTTGTGGGATTTTAGCAGCTATTTCTTCCAATGTTTCCCAGGCTTCATTTACTTTTTTTGGATCATTTTATTTTCTTCATTAATTGGCATATGTGCATTAATAAGGGTGTATGTTTGATTTGCGCCTTTTAGTGTGTCACTAATTTGCTAATTTGCTTCTAAAGTTAAGAGTGTTGACATTAGTTTGAAGTTCAATATCTTTTTGCTTACTGCAAGAGCCATTCCTAAGTGTAGTGTGTTTTTGAGAATCCTTTTTTCTGTCTTACTCTTATAGAGTCAAAAGTTAACCAAATCCATTGTGTTTTCATCTAAAACCCATGTTTTTTGAAGTGTCAATAATTGTATGTTTTGTGCTGTTAGAATCATTTGAAGTTTATTTAGTTTTCCTACTTGTATCAATGAATTTATATTTAAAGTTCCAAAAAAGGTTTTTCTTTCTGGCTAAATTTTTCCGATTGTCTGATTGCGTGCCAGATCAGACTGCCCAGAATCCGAAAGTCTGGTTGCACTGTTCTGGACAGGTTGCCACCTGAGATAATTATACAGTTCCTGTCACACATCTTCAGACTTGGTTATCGGGTTGGATGAATCCAGTCTTTTTAGGTCTGAAATGGTTAGTTCCAGAACGTTATTCCTGAAGGGATTGTCTCCCTTAGAGAAACTGCCTTCGCCACAGCTGTTGACGTTTCTCTAAACTATTATTATTATTATTATTATTATTATTATTATTATTATTATTATTATTATTATTATTATTACTATTATTATTTAATTACATCTCATTTCAATAGTGACTACATAAATCGTATAGATTAAAATAATCACAATACAAATTATGGCTATAATTTTGTATTATTGTCATTATTATTTAATTATTATATTTAATTGTTTCAGGTTTAAGATTTGGTCAGCTGCAAGTGAAGATGGGTCTTGCACAACTCATCTCTAATTTCCACTTTAAAATCTGCCCAAGTACTATTCCAATTGTGCTTCATCCTATGACCGCTGCAACTTCACCAAAAGATAAAGTAACTTTAAATGTATCTCTCAGATTATGAAGTAATGCGTAAAAAAAGCATTTTACAGGAAGATACCAAATACATCTAATTATTTCTATATTGTATTTTTAAAATAAAAATTAGTGCACGATTAATATAATTATTCTTGTCACGGTGTACTTACAACCCACACACTCATTTGAGATACGTGCGGGTAAATTCTAACCTGACTGTTCACGATCTCGCAGGTAAAGCTGGAAAGCCCGAAATCCGTACGATCCAGATTTTATTCAAGAACGGGCTCGTAGTGAAACTTATCATGAATATGTGTCTGTCTTCCTCTGTACAGTTTTGTTGAAACTGATGTGGTACACAGTTGTCAATCGGGGGGATTATCCCATTATATACTAACGTCCTATTTTGAGAACGGTGAATCATCGGTAAACGGTAGAAGCAATTAAAATTGCAAATGTTCTTTAAAAATATGTGTTATTAAGACATAAAAACACATAAAACAAATTTCATAATTTTCCTTCACATATAGAAAAAAGTTTGATGTTGCGAAAATGCAACTTTGGCCGGACCTTTAAAATCATACGGATTTCTCTGTGTGGCATGTATCAAAGAATTTAGAGTGTAAATGCACAACATTCTTTTTGCATATTAAATGTAGTGCTCTGGCATTACTTCTGGAACCTGTTTCACATTTCTTAATAAAATGATTTGCACCATCATGCCTTTTAGCGTTCAGAACAATCGATTTCCCTGGATGACCAAGACATGTATTTATGCCGACAGGATTTCCAGATTTCAAGAAGCATCGTGCTATAGTTGATTTGAAATCTATCTGATATTATGTTTTCAGGTGTCATGAACAATTTGCATGAATTTACCAAACAGCCGTCCAAACTGCACATAAATAATGGTTACCAAGTATTCCCCCACGAATTTGAATTTTGCAATTGGCAACTTAATTTTCGTGCATAGAAATTTTGGCTGGTTTATGAAAATGTATTATCATTCCAATTCACCATTCTAATGTCAATATTTTTGTCAAATGAGTCGTCATAACTTTCTTGATTTGTTTTCTGTATTTTTTTGTCAATAAGATTGTATTTTTCCATCGTCCTTCACAGATTGTGTCTGTTGCCAAAACTCTTTTTTTTCTTTAATGGCACAAATAAATCGAAAGAACAAAAAGAAAAAACAAAAAATATTCGATGGTTTGGTGTTTCTAGCACATATCTCTACTTCTAGTAAATTCACAACTTTACTTATATGCTAATCAAATTTATTTGTAAACGCGCCCCCATAGGGTTGAAATTAAAAGAGGTAACCATTTTATTAACAAAATCATCAAATGATAAAACCAAATCTGAGAGCCTTTCCTTTTATAAACATTTTTAATGAATGCTTATGAAAGAAATATGGAGCCAATTGATCATCAGTGGATAGATTGTAATTCATAATGTCGAAATGAGTAAACGTGGCATTCAGGAATGTAACGAGATGGCGCAATTGGGAAAATTTATCAGATTTATCGAGACATGCATTTTTTGTTAAATGTATATTCCTTCTGTGATAAATGAAACTTCTGTGAAAAGGTTGGTATCACGCAACAAGCTAGAATATACTGCGATATATACTAGTGTATTCTAGCTTTTTGTATCACGCCTTAGCACCGTAAAGATGCCAAGGATAATGATGTTGCATTAGACGATGTATTCGGCATTAAATTAATGTAAGAGGGTCACAAGAAAAGGAGCAGATAGAAGAGCACTTTTGTAATAGCTGCAAACCACAACTTTAAATTTAATATTTGGAAAACTAGTAATAATTCACAAAACATTGTTCAGACTAAGATACATACGGTGAATCGGTGTTGGCATTCCTACTTAAGGTATTAATTTGTCAGGGACAGCCATCTCAGGTAAGCGCTTAATTTTAACACTGTGCATAAAGGTTAAGAAAGTAATGTTTGGGAAATCACCCATTGTGTATACTTTTTGTCATTAATGATATGACTTTTGCAATTCTTAAATCATGTTTATATATAATCTTCATTTGTAAAAATGAAGCTGCAAAATTTCTTACTGATGATTATGATGATGAAACGTAGAGTTTCGTGATATTTCAACATCAAAGGTCATTTGCATTAAAGTAAAATTGCTCCAAACCTTTCTCTAGGCCCACCTAAAAATAGTGACGTAGTCACTAGTGACTAAAGTCTCTTAAAACTAGAATAAAACATTCATGAGACACATCACACATCAAATGACTAGCTACGTGAGAATGATTATGGCTGACCAAGAATTGGGTAGGACCGTTCAACAGACTGAAAAAGGAAAACCGTTGGAACACCATATCCTATACTCATATGATAGATACATAATTTGATTTCGGTCGCATCAACCTTTTGGGTTATTAGTGACCGCATATTCCCACATGAGGTGATGAAATGTTTATCGGTTGTACAAAAGTCTGGAGCGAGAGGACTCGTCATTTGCGAGTGTCTTTCAGAGATGGTGCAAGGCGGCAATTCTATCAAGTCGTTCTTTGCTTTATACAATGTAATGAAATGCGATTCACAGTCAAGATCGTTCCACACCGATCACACATGGGAGGCAAGTCATTGGGGAGGTGGTATCCCAATAAAAAGTGTGTGTTCGATATGGAGGCGTGTAAGAATTACTTTTTCACCTCATATTCCAACTTGCGGAAGTCCAAGGCTTCATGGTTTCTTAACTCTAAAGTTTAAGAATAGAGTTCATAAAGATAAGATAAAAATATTTTATATGCAACAATGTAGTTGTCGGAGGAGGTCCAAAAACTTTCAAACCATTGCATTTTCAAAATTTCAGATGTTTAACTGAAAATCGGACATCCAAAATTTTATATGATTTCTTTGCACTATTAGATTTAAAAAAGTAGGGAAAAATTGAAGCCATTTTGGAGAAATGTCCTAGAGGCTTCATTTAAAGTATCTCAAAATTTATGATTCGTTTTAAATTCAAAGGGCAGCGAGTTCGATTGGGGAATGTCTAGAAATGAAAATCGTCTGTACAATTTAGACTTCTTTAGATATTACTGTTCACAGGAATATGTTTTTGGGGAAAACCCCCTTTTCGATATCATTTACCCTCCCAAAATGTATGTTTAATGTTCTAGTGTCCATTCCGTTGGTGGTTTTGTAACAGAGAGAAAATCAGAACTGGGCGCATTGAAGATTCCAAATTTGGATAAGAACTGTGTGTTTTGATTTACTTGAGATTCCTGTTACTTTCGTTAAACAAAAGCATCCATCTGTAATGCGATCTCTACGTTCCCTCCACAACCGTGTATCGCAAATGGCATACGTAGGTGAGTTGCATGTAACCAGCCTCTCAAGTAGCGGGAGCAACGTTAGCAACAGTTTTGTGGTGCCCGACACTCACTCTCATCTACTTTTGATTCGAAATCAAACTCGTACGCTTTTTTGACGATTGGAGAAATGGATGTCTTTGAGACTTAGTCGTAAACTCGCCACACACCTAACAAAAAAGGTTTGGTGAATTAACGAACTTCTTAATAGACATCGCTGAGTAGTAAAAGAACACACTTTAAGAACAGATCTTGTGTGATCTATCGATTGACTTATGGAACTGCAACTTCCCTTTACCTACCCCAAGTGGCTATCTCCCGCTCCCCTCCCAGCATTATCCATCCCATCTCTACTCCCAGCATTAGGCAATAACAATCCTAAAATAACTGAACGTGATATGCACCGCGACAGCATAAATATCGCAGTCGAGCGCAGATAAAATTGAGTTTCATTTTTGATTTGACATGTGATGGAACGCAAGATCAAAATAGTCTTGGCAAGGCTTCCAATATTAGTAAATTAAAAAAGTAGACCCAATAGCAAAAAAAGTCATTTCTCAAGGAATCGTTTGTACAAAAGGGCCAATTACTGTGGAAGAACAAAAAAGGACTATAAACCAATGCATCTGGCAAAAATGGAACATGATCTGGGAAAACTCAAAGTCAAAACTACTCTTGGTCCGTAACAATCTATGCATCAACCATGCATCAAGAACAGGAAGATTCAATGTATTTTGACCAGACTAAGAATATGTCTCTCCAACTTAATACACTTTCGTCTCATGTCGAAAACACCTATAAACAAATGTCCTAAATGTGGAACTGCAATCACTATTTTCCACATATTAACAGAATATAATGGTTACCAATTTGAAAGAACTGGATGGCCTGAGAACATCAAGAACTGTTTGAACGACATCGAAAGTGTGTCCGATGTTATAATTTTTTTTAAACGAATTGGCGTGCTAAACTCTATATAAGAAATAGTTGTAAATCATTTTTTGAAGTTTGTACCTGTAAAATGTAACTAAAGTCTCTAATGACCCAGCATTCGATGTGACTATAAATAAATGAAAAAAATAGTTTTCAGAAGATAGTTTAGGCGACCTGAAACCAGAATTGCGCCACCAGCTTCCCTTTTTTTAAAAATCGGGAGCCCCTCGTGATACTGTTTGTTTGTTGTTGTTTTTTTTGAGTTGTCAGAATCCCGTAACAAGTCTGACGTGACAAAATTTCTAGGTCTCTCTGTTCAGTCAAACCTCAAATTGAATTTACAAATAACAGAATTAAACACTAAATTAAGTTGATTGTGTTACGCATTCAGAAGTCTTTCATAATCTCTCAGCCTTCATGCAGCTCGGTGCTTGTATTTTTCAAATGTACATTCCCGCCTGAGATATTGCATAATATTCTGGAGAAGCTCTTCATGTAGTATCCGTATAGATCCGTCACTCACGGTTAGACCACTTCCCATGCACCAATCGAGACATATAAGGTGTTATTCGACGCACCTTGGTCTTCTGATGGGGAACTGATATTTTGTGTTCGGATCCAACCAGAAGATTTAAAGAAATTTCCAAACACGTGGTTTGGTGGCTTGAACTTCAAGTGAATGCGGAGAAAACCAAACTGTGAGTAATGCTACAAAATTAAAGCACATTTAACTTATTGCGTTCGACTTCTCACAGTTAACTTCTTAAGCGTGCAAATGCCGATTTTCAAATGAATGTGACTAACACCTTATTCACATAAACACACAAAAAAGTCGTCTTTTGATGTCTACATATATTTGCCTACCAAAGGATTAATAGAGAAATTTCAGAAGTAAAAGTTAATACAAATTAAATTGAGTTTGTAGATTTAATCCTTTCAAAAATTAGGGAGTGGAAAACAAATCAAGGGAAGAATGAAATATAGTTGTAGACTTTGGGACAGAATTTTCGGAAGTAATTGAAAATGATCTTATTAGAGAAAAACGCTGAAGAACACCATACGGGTGATATTTTATGTGCATTTTAGTGTATATTAGCAAAAAAGCGTACAAAATGGGAGCTGTACTAAATTGTAACTATTCCCACCACCTGTACCTGCCATATAATTGAATGCAATAGTCTGAAAGCTTATTTTATTGTAATGTATCATTGTTTAGAATTGCAAGGCCCCTACGTATTATGATCAAAAAATTATTTCTATTACAAATTCCCTAGTGTTTTTGATACTTCAAATGCCTAAAAATATGTGCTTGTCACGGAACATCGTTTCGTGGGTCCGCGATGCGATAAAAATGTTTTCCAGCATAACTTGTAATCTATGGAAGCATAGACGGCAAACAGAAAACTTTAGGTCGTTGTCCATGTAAAAAGTTTTTCTTTAGCGGATCTTCAAAAGAAGAAATTTGCCAACACTGCGAAACGTACGGATTCAAAAAAGTCACCGAGTGGAGTGACTAACTTTTCTCTAATCCCGCAATTCTAGTATGAACATACTCGTAGGGTGTTAGCGCCCAAAAACCGCGTTTACAATTTTTCAAAAGTGAGAAAGTGAAAATATACGAATAGCTTTGAATAAAACTCTTTTTTGTCATATTTTGTGCGTATATTTTTCCATTATAGTGTAGGATACCTCCGGTAATGTAAGATGCCTCCGGTTATAGAGAACTACTGGCGACTGACATTTTTAGGTCACTATATCGGAAGTTCAATATATCTGAGGATGTCAAAATTAAATAGAATTTCTCCACAACGATTGATTTTATTAATATATAGATATACAGAAAATACATTAACAGCAGGAACTAAAAATGTCAATATCGATATTTGCCTTTTAAAAATCAATAATTTTCAATTGTTTACTTCGAACATTCTTCATTACCTGCATTGCCCATTGTTTCGAAGTATCATAATGCAGTCTTAGCACCCTTGGCAATCTGGCATTGGCCTCGTGCACTGTTGAAAGCCCCATTCTCGCCCAATAACATACGAGATCCTTTCGTTAGCGACAAAGCGCACGCGACTGTTGAACCTCGTCGCTTTCCGCGCGGCACGGCGGGCAACGGGAGGCTGTGAGGATGCGGTGGTCTCGTGCTCTCTGTAGCCTACGTACAATACATTCTCTAAATCTGATCATAGATTATAGTGTAACTACTCATATGACATTTGGATGAGGGGAACTTTTTACCATCTTCTGCGGGAGGACCCTTTGCCTCTTCCCCAATAGAAGATCCGAAATCCCGCCTCTGGCTACACCCCCTACCGCTGCCCCTACTATCGGCAGAAAATGTGTATCGCCGTAAATACAGAAAAAATCCAGATTTCAATTCAGAATGCCATACAATGTATTAAATAAAAAAGAAGTGACAGTAGAAAAGGAAACTCTTCAAATGGAGAAACGTTTTCAAATACCGACGAGACAAAAAATTCGAGAAGTCACTTTAACCGTCCATTCGAAAACAAAAATTTAGCAGCAGTATAATTAACTAAATAATTGAAAACAAAAATAAACCTTACAACAAAAGAATACTAAAATGGAACTGTCCAAAAATAAGGAAAAAATAAAACTGTCCAAAAGGAGGAACCCAATATGCACCTTCTTGAAACGACATTAAAATACGAAATTCTTGAACTTCATTACTAGTTGATTTATAAACTTGTTCATATAAAGTTTTAAAATCATATTAGGATTAATTATTTTAATTTTTGTCAACCCTAGATTTTGTTTTTTAAAGCAACGTTCACAGCTGTTTCTGGGAACATTGTTGAATTGTTGCTCAGTATTTGCACATTCTGAATTTTTTATTGGGATAAAAATATACATATGGTCATATTTTTCCTTTTCACCACACCATTAAGATTACAAAAAAAATTGTTACAATCTGCAACAGAGGTACCATCAAAGACAAATATGAAAGACCTTCAAATGAGATCATTACTAATTGCTCTTTTTATTCAAGGCAAAATTTGTCCTGTCTTCTTAAATACCATTTGGAAAAAAAAAAAAAAAAAAAAAAAAAAAAAAAAAAAAAAAAAAAAAAAAATCCTAAAACATTCAACTAACAGGCATGAAAATCTACCTAATCTACTTTTTCTGTTTAATGTTTCCCACACTTCACTGGCTTTTTTTAGGCTGGGTAAAAGGCATTCCTTAACCTAGACTTTGATGACATTTCTTTCTCAATAGTAACACCAAAATTATAAAGTCTTCACCTACAATACTTTCTGGTCCTAATAGCATCATTACAATTTGATTTTAATAATTTCATGCCTCATGAAATAGTGAACTTACACAGCACATTTCAGACCAAATACTAACTCATTTTATTTAAATAAGAACAATAAAAAGAAAATACTAAAACCTGATGACATGAAGTTTTTCCATTGAAAATGGTCTAATACAACCGATACAAAACGTAAAACGATGTTCACACATAGCCAGTTGAAAAATCACACACAATTAAAAGCTTTCTGATATTTTCTATTTACAATCTATTTATTTTTGTTTGTTTTATGATGGAACAGAAGAAAGCATTTTAATAAATGTTTCACCCACAGAGCCTGACCAGTTCCAAGTAATATCCTTACATTTGTTAAACGATTTAAAGTTTTCAACATTAGGATTTTGTTACGTGTTTCTAGTAACAATGCATCATACCAATCAACACATCTGAATGTTTACAAATATGAATTATTTATTTTTGCACCAAATTCCTTGTCAATCAATGACCCAGTTCAATTCTAAATTTACAATGCCTGGACCATGAGAACACAAGAGAAAAAAATTAAAATTAAAAAAGATAGAACAGGGTTCGTATCAGAAGTAATAATCACAGGCAACCTAAACGAATATTGTTTGTCTTCACAAGTTAGAAGTCTGGAAAGGAAAATTTCTATATATTAAACTAATATGAGCAAAAACTATAATAAGAGTATTGTAGTTTCATCAGAATAAAACTTGCCAGATTTCAAAATTAGTAATTCATGATTAATTACTAAAACCTGAAATTACAAATTCTTTTGAACAATGTAAAATCAATATGTAACCTGATATCATGAAAGAAATTAAATGCTTAACAGCTTATCAAATATTTAAAAATATACTTTGAAAGAAATACAATCATTCAATGCTCCATAATTCAAACTTTCCCCATAGGTCTGAACCTTTTTGATTAGTACCACTTAGTAATATTCAGTAGTACGTGGCATGTTGCTATGGAGACTTTGTAGGTTACAAATACTCTAAGAAGTTGTGCGTAGTTGTCTCCACATCAAAAATGAAAATTTCAACGATCAGGGTACAACTATGAAAATGCTGATGAAAAGCTTCCTTAATCAGAAGCTTCTCATTGAAATATATGGAAATATTTACAGTTTTATAATGACACATTGCCTTTCTCAGTCTTTGATATATTTTTGTCATAATAACCAGTGATCATTGCTTTTTATACCAACCTTGCACAAAAGAAACAGCATAGATAAATAACAAAAAAGCAATTAATCATGGTGAAAGAGCAAAAAGACCACAGAGAAACAATTAATACAAATATACACATTAATTTGTCCCTTCACACAGGTTACAACAATGTACACAGCAATACAATTGATATACGCTTCAGAACAATGCAACATTGTTCTTTCATATGTACACAATCTCAAGGCCATTTGATAAATAACTTATTTCCACCACATCTTTCTACTCTACATAATGGGAATGGAAACACAAACCGTTTTGATTCATGCTCTTATGACTAACAAATATGGAAGAAAATATAAAAAAATATAAAATCTAATGTGTCAACGCTACTTCAATATAAGGGCCAGCCTACGCAGTTAAGGTGATGTATGAGGATTAGGCAGTTAAACACAACATTTGTGTTACTGTAAAATCATTGTGAGAATGCAAACTATCACACAAAAAGGGAAATTTTAAAGTATGCATCTGGCCACAAAATTAATGCAACAATCCAAGTATGACAATGAACAATTTTCTAAACTTCCAAGTTTCAAGATACAGCATGGTTAACTTCATCCACCTATATTCAACAACTAGGAATCAATAAATCACAAAAAAAGTGATGATTTACGATGTTTCTGCAGAAATGAAATATAGAACTAAAATCCCACAAAAAAAAAAAAAAAAAAAAAAAAAAAAAATCTAGATATCTTGAACACTTCTTTAGCAGTAGCAATGGCATGTTACATTTTTTAAAATTTTTCTCAGTCAAATTGTGATTCCCAACCCAATTCCAAACTTGGAATCAAAGTTTGTTTGCTGGTCCATTTGTACAGAACTTGAAGCACTCAACTTAAGGTCATCATCTGGGTCCTGACCACCTTCCAATTTTAATTCCATATAACCAACACATTTATCATACATTTGCTTCCATTGATCGCTATTCCTTCATTATTGTTTCAATACCAATTCTCTACCCATTTTAAGAAGAGAAAGTGATTTGCACTAAAGTTTTCGCCGACTGCTATGAAACACTGAAATTGGTATTCATGGTCCCCACCTTTTCCTGAGTCACAACATCTATCCTGTAATTGTATTTGTACTACTTTCAGGATTCCTCAAGAAAGTCTGCAATAAATTAAACAGTTTTTTAATAAGGGGGCCAGGATATCCAACACATTCTCTCATTAATAATACAATGGATTACAATTGAGGTAGAAGAACCACAATCATCCATCTAATCTTACACATCATACAATAAATAAAATTAAATAAAGAACTTCACTCACAGAGAACATTCTATGCTGTTCTATAATCACTCAGATGACACCATTCCCTGAGAACACTCAGCAGACACAATCGTTTGACAGACAACCCAGTAACAACGCAAGTAGTGCTTCAAAAAACCAGAGAGAGCATCACAGTCATCTTACTCACTAGGACAACTGACTGAGAATGATAATATCTAGGACTGCCAAAAAAATACATACATAAATTTAAGTTTTGAAATATATAGAAAATCTAAAATAAATATTTAAATCTTCAGATGACCTTTGTAAAGTATGATTTGTAAGTAGCTCTCATTCAGTTAGGAAATTCTAGTATAATGTTTACGACAACTATTTTGTATGTAGTATTCCCAACTTCAGTTGGTACAAATAATCACTTATACACACAAAGGAATATAACAATACTAGGATTAAAATAGCTTTCCAAACTTTTATAACATGAATTAACTTTAGATAAGATGTCATATTCTGAAAAAGAAAATGTTTAAAATCTTAAGATCACAAAACGACTTCAAGTGCTTTTTAATTATTAGTAAGAGATCACAGTCTTATGCTGAAATTCGCCACAATCTTGCTACAGTATCTATTAATTTCCACCTATCTCCAAAATCATCCAATTTTCTCAGTATCTTGCTTAATGTGGTTAGCAATTTTTTTTATTTCTCTTACATAATTAATGTAAATCAAAATAGTTACTGTTCAATAATTCAATATGTCACATGCATGTAGCATATAATGTAATGCACAAGAAATAAGGAACCAAAGACACTCATCTGAACACATTAGCAGCCTTTAACAGCTCTACAGATAAATATAAATGAAAATAAACAAGTATTAAATATTTAAAATAAAAACACTAAAGTCTCCATGACACATCAACAAGTTGCTTAATTAGTTCAAATTTGCTGCATCTCAAAATGAGGTGGCTTCAGAGCATGTTTGCCTTCATAAAAATTACCAGGAAACAAAACTAGTTACAACACTATCCATAAGAAATAAACTTGTGACAAGTATTGGGAAATTCTAACATGTATCATTCCAGCAACAATCTCACTACTGTGCGAGGTTATCTCTCAGATACATTTCAAAATAGAGAACTATTTAAGTCATTGTGAAATATGAAACTTAATTTTTAAATTGTTAATTAAAATTTTCTGATGACATTTAGTTTTGTGAAGGTTTCTCCATTAATTACAGGATAGTGGGGAAGTTTTCTTTCAAGATGATAAATTTGAACAAGAAATGGTGTTTTCATTCATCAACTACTGTTAAATAAAATGATAATTAACCAGAGGCTAAAAATAATTAGAAAAGTTTCATATATTTAAACAATCTAATTGTTTAAAAAAATATCTTGTTCAATTCATTTTAGGTGTGAAATTTTAATTTTTTTGCTGTAATTATTCACAAGAAAGTGTTTATCAACAAGGAATTGTTGTACAAATGAGTACACAATGTAAAAGAAAAATGTTGAAGTGCCTTGCCTTTTATAAGCTTATTAAAAGTGGAAAGAGACTGTTTCTTATCTTTTACGAAATGCACAGAACAAGGAGAAAGATTCAATAAACAAGCATTATTTTTTCACATTTCATTTCATCTGAATACAATCACCTTCAATACCCAAATTCTCAAAAACATTGCATTTTCCCACAAAATAAATTGTTTTTTTCTTTTTTTTTGAAGAAAAGCTAAAAAGAAAGTAATATTGGAAATCAATATTTAGTGAACATTTCAAACACATCATTTGCCCCATTACAACAATTTAAATTTGTAAAATAAATACCACTTGAACTATATAAACAAAAACCTGGCATTTTATAAAAAAAATATTATATAGAAATTATGTACCAATACAAAATTAGATGGAAGTGAAAACCATGTCACAAGTTTATTGCCAGTGGAGTCTTATGTAACACACTTTTAATTTCTTTGGTGGTTTACCATAATACCATCAAAACTAATGCATTATCTTCATCACATTTTGTGTAAACTACACAAAATTATCACAATAAAGAGAATGGTCAATTGCAGTATGTGATATACATCTAATATTAAAGTTCTCATCAACTTCAGAAAAATATTGTTAAAAATTCCTGTTTTATTATTCTTAATTATTACTAATATGATAATAATAATTATAATAATAATAACAATAACAATACTTCAGTTTAATTACATACTAACAAGTGTAACATTACATTTTCACAAACACTTTTCAATGTAGCATGTTACAAAATTGACAAGAAGCACTTCCTATCCTTAGGCATAGTAAGAAGGAGGAATAGCTAGGTCCCCCAGGACGGTCAATTGTGCTTCAGTGAACTTAAGACTGTGTTGAGCCCAATTGTCATGATGGGTCCTTTTGAAATCTCCAAGAGTCTTCCTTATTGTGGACTGAAACAAAATAAAAAGGTTAGTGAAAACCACCAAGAAATAATCATTTGATGCAGTAATTAGGCAAAATAATAGCAATGCTTTGATAAAAAGTATTAATTCATAAAAAACAGTAAAACAATAATTCAAAGCAATAGCTTTAGATTTCAGGCACAACTAAACAGATAATTCATCCAAATGCAGACTATAATCTCAATTCACGGAAAAGTTTAGTATGAATTTATAATATTGTATTGGGTGTTTGCCTGTAATGAACAAAACAAAGAAATATACATAAAAAATATATATATATATAGTAGATTTTCAACAAACAGCAAATAGTAGCATAAAAGCTATGTAGTAATCTCCACAAAATATTCTTATGCAGCCAATACAAGAATTACTTCATTTAATTCAAATCTGTTTGTGACAGACAAAAAGACCCCTAGAAGCAGGGAATTTCAGAGATGCAACTAATGAAACGATAGTATGGGATTAAGTTCATATAGTTGGTGCTCCAAAGATAATACTACTCCTTTCAGTTATGAGAAGTTTTCTGTATATTAAACAAATCGTGTCCCCTCTGTGTTCGTCCACAAGATATCTACAGCCTCCTGAAGCTTACTTTATGTCTTTTTGCATCCCTCTAGGACTTCCTGCTATGAAGCCGTATGAAATCACTGTGCTTACTTCTCCTCGGCACAGGCATGGCATGCCCTACAGAGCACACGCTAGCTCCGAGCATGCACTGTATGTGCCCTATTTAACGGCTCTAATTTAAGTAGATGTAAAATTTAAACTTTCTAAATTTTTAGTGGACAAGTGGTTAGAAATTCTGGATGAGTTTATATCAAACTAGTTGTTATCCTTTTGACGCAATTACAAAATTAAAGGATAGAAGTTTAAAGAAAAGTGCTAATAAGCGTGTGCATGAACCTTCAGGGGGGTCATTCCTGAGCTGCACCTATATTAGTAACTTTCTGCGTAAACAACTACCGAATTTCACTAATGGCTTTTTCAAATGTCAAAAGAAAATGTTAAAATAAGCAAAAGCAGGAACATATGCCCACCCACAGTAAAATGAAATGAGATCCTTTTTCCTACCAACCAACAGAACCTAGTGACATTCAAGTGGTTGAATCAAAATATGAAAATATAAACATTAATATTAACTCACTGGTACTGGCTGTGGGTCATTCAGATGTTGTCCCAGAATAACAAATAAATCTGGAATAAATTCAGGAACATCATATGGATAAGCATTAATAAATGCACATAAGCCAAGTACACCTGCATGTCGAAGTTTCAATGATGTAACATCTTGGCGAGTTTTTGTTTTGCTAATTTTTGTTGCAGCCTTCTGTTTAAAAACATCCTGAAACAATACACAGAATGCAAGTATTTTAAATAGATGTTCATTTTCAATCTACAGTCTGAGATACAGTAACATAATGAAAGGAGTGCAGGCTCACCTGCAAAACCTTTATCTTCATAAAAGTGTATAGCAAATGCAAGTAGTACTAGGAACTTAAATAATAAAAAATATCCTCTAAAAGTAAGCCCTCTTTTACCCAGGCCATTCGCATCGCAGGCCTTGCGAGTCCAAACATTACACCACTGCTGAGATACCTTGCAATCCTTCCCAGGGGATATATAAAGAAGTTTAACCCTCAATTAGACAGAATTGTGAGGAAACAACTGCACTTTTCATTTCTTTGCTCCATCTTTAATTTTCAATATGTGAATGCTGCTGTACCTTTTCATTAGCAAAAGGTGATAAACAAAACTTGTGATCAGGATGTGTCTATCACCTGCTATGCGCATGGTTGTTGACATGCAGCTGTTGACATAGAATACGCTTCCACTCTCTTCTACAATCTAATGGTGAATACTCTACAATATGACTGCAGTTTGTGTTTCAAAACAATATCCAATGTAAATATGGAATTTCTTCCAAAGAAAAGTATCCATAAATTTGTACTAATATTCAGGAAGTCATATTTTCAATTAAATAATACAGAATCTTTTTTTTTTTTTTAATGAAAATTTATTTGGCCTAGAGCTTGTTGTATTTTTCTGCATGCCCTTAGCATACACTATCAACAATATTTTGAGAATTCTGAATAAAACATTGTTGCTTTGATCTGGGCTGTCCGGGTGACGCCGCGTCGATGGTTGATGTGCCGACGTCACCCAGACAGCCCAGATCATGACTCTGGCCGCGGAAGCCTACGACATCATTTAACATTGTTGCTTGTCGTAGACATTCAGAAAATGTAAGGATGTGTTCTGCAACATCTTGCAGATTGATTCTGCACAGGTTTTTCAGTAAATTCTGAAATATGGGTACAATGTGTGTTTAATTCTCTTCCAAAAGTTCAATTAATTCATAACAATATTAAGGACATGAAAATACTGTACTGAAGTAGATGGCAAAGATCATGCAGTTTTCCACTGCATTTGCCTGGTTGTGTCCTGTGAGACCATGTCCTTTCTCAAGGGTTAATATTTAAAAGTATTTCTCTTTTCTACACAGGTAAATTCTTTTGAAACACTTCATGTAGTTCTTCAATTAGTAGAACGTTAAGATATCTTTTTGTATACTTTCAAAACTCCAAATATTTTACAATCCTTTCCACATTCAATAAAGGCAAAAATCACTTTAATGTTTGTGACAAACAGGTGTGCATTATCTTTTACTTCATTTTCTGTCAGTTATAAAGAATTCACGGCAGTTTCACATTTCAAATAGGCAATTGCAAGTCCAGAGGGCTGTAAACCATACCTGTACAGAACATACATTTTATGGTTAATTAGAGTATTCAAAATAATGTACACATACAAGCAAAGCTGCGCTATCTTCAATAAAACCAGTGTGCAGCAAACCACCGAGAACTTGAGCAGATTTAACTCTCACATCCAACCAATCATCTTCCATCAATCTCAACACAATATTATTAACCTGTAAAGAACAGACATTATTACATTATTGACACAATGTCGATACACACTAATATCACAATTAAATATTTTTCATGCAACATTTTTATTAATATTTAACTTTAATAAAGTAAATACTGTGAAATCCTGTGCCTTCTATTTTATTCCCTGATGTTAACTAAATACAAAAATAAATTGATCTGAAATAAACTTCTCTGTCATCTGTGTCAAAAATACAATTAATCAACAAAGCCTTAAATAAACAGAAGCCAATATTGATATGGAAAAAGCATAATCCTGGGTATTCATTGTAAATCCAAGGAGTATCCCTAAATAGTCAATAACAAAACTTACTTCACTAGTCCATTTCTGACTACTTAAGATCACAGGCATGTTATTAAAAACCAACACTTGAAGAAATTCCATACAAGTAGCTCGAGCTTGCCAAGAAGAACTTTGTGACACCTGTAAAATATATAACAATTTATAATAGCCTTTTAAAACAATTTATGAACTAGGAATGCATTTTAAAAATTACCATTGGAGTACAAGCAAATTTCAAAATGTATTTTCACCATTAACAAAAAATTTATGTTAGTATTAGTTGTGCTCATTGGCAGAAGCATGCATACATTTACAACACAGTAACATATGCAGTTTTTACCACCTGACAAAGATCACAAGTGCACATCTCAAGTATCAACACACATTTTAGACAATGTACATCATTGAGTATCATCAATCAGCGTGCCAGAGACGCTGAAAACATGTAAGAAGTAAATTGGATAATATATACAGGTGAAACAGAGAGCACCAAGAAACTAGAATAGAAAGAAGTATCTGGTAACAAGAGGTCTGAGAAGAATATTTATGAAACATCTCAGAAAAAAAGTTTGAATTATATAGTCAATATGTAGAAAATTTCCAAGCATGATCATCGAATTTCTAGTTCAAGAACAACACTTATTGTACACAACACTGGATGAAATTGAATGGCAAAACAAACAAACAAACAAAAGAGCTACAACAGCACATAATTATTGGCATTGTTTCTAACTCATGCGAGCTAATCAGCACACACTTTCTAGCATTATTGGAAATGGTTATAAAACACACTTATTATAATATTGTACTTTCTGACCTCGCTTCAGCCATAATTTGAAACAGCCCAAACAAATTCAAAAGCACAACTATCATTTATCACTTCAATCAATTACTTTTTTAAACACACACTTTTAATACAGTAGGTAATTTAATTTTCATATAAAAACCTATTTTAAGACCTTCTTTGGAATATTTTATGATAATATCCAGTAATGAGACCTGATGAAAGGCACTCACAGAGCCATTTGTTGTTGTGAACAAACATTAATACAGCATTTCTTTCACACAAATAAAATTGTCCAATCCGATAAAATTTCTTTAAAAAAAAAATGTTGCCATGACTTCTGCCCTCATACTTGGGTGAAATTTTAATACTTGAAAATACTTGGGTGAAAGTAATTAATTTTAAAAATTAAACGTCCGCACACGCGCGCGCACACACGTCCGCACACGCACACGCATACACACACTTCTGCACACAAAATTCCTCATTGTGCCAGTTTCTATAAAAAAATAATTATATTTTTAAATAATAATTAAATCTATACAGATTATTTCTTCAAAGCAAATAAAAGTACATTACACTCAATAGTACTCTTTGATATATACACTAATACATAATTATTATGATGAATGCTAAAGAGACACTGAAATATAGTTATACAGTCAAAACAAATACAATCAAAAATTAGTCTACAATCCAGACAAACAGTTGTCAAAATATAGAGGATTACCTACAATTTGTAAACAATTATTACACTATATACATTTATATACAGATACTATTTTATTCACACAAACACTACAATTTAGTAACTACGTATACTATAATACTAACTACAATTTTGCTACAGGAAAACTGGATAAGTTCATGGATTTTATATTTTTTCCCTCACCAAATCAGATTTTATTTCAGGCACATAGTGTACACTGAACTGTTCTGACAACATAGAGTCAATTTAAAACAGCACAGGCTTATCAGGAACAGACCATAACGACTTATGCAAAAGTATAATGATTAGTGAAATGGTTATGGTCCTTTTTCACCTTGAAAAATGTTTCCTCTACTATAAGTCTACAATAAGACTGAAAAAAGTATAAACATTACATAAATAATATTTCTCAAATATAATCAATTAAGTATTCTTTAAAAAAAAAAAAATTTAAATTCATCATGTCTATTTGAAGCTTTTTTTCTTCTCTTTAATAGCGTTTTTGCCTAGCATTTCAAGCAAAACAAAGTACAATGCATCTGACCTCTGACCATCACAATCATGCAAAACAAATGATGCTGAGGGTAGGAAAGATCCAGGGGGTTAAAAAGGCATTTATCTCTGGGTTGACATTACACACACATCATTTACACATAGCAACAAACCATCCTACCTTCTTGATAGCAGTTAGTGCTGCAGAAACACAGTGAGGAACGTGAATGGTCTGGCCAAGAGCAAGGAGGACACATGTACAGCTGCGACTGAGCTCCTCATCAGACTCATAACTCTCCATAAGGCAGATAAGAGGCAAAAGTTTGTAGAAATCTGCTGACACTCCGTATTGGCTCCGTGCAACACTGGCAGAAATCCATTTACACACTGTTTCAACATATTAGGGACCATTTAATATCACCGTATATAGGCACTGTACATGTAGTACCTTGGGCTCTTTGGAGAAATTGCAAAACTGTCATGCAAAACTATAAATGTCATACTAGACATATTTCCATGCATACTTTATAAAATCGCATTCAGACATTTTCACACCTTCATCACCCATAGGCAATTTCATCACACCTGTTTAGGATTATCCATAAAATACGAAAAATATATTTAAGCAGAGGCCTGAGATTGTTAGTTACTTTTTGAAAGAGTTTCATAATTTCCATTAAAAACACATATGTATATCAACACATTTTACAAAAGAAAAAAATCAAGATTTGAAATTATATTGAACAGCAAAGTCCAAAGACATTGGAAAATCAACAGTTATAGTTCATTTCTAGAAGACAAAGAGAACACAGAAAAAGATTGAATTTTGATTTTTTTGCCAATATTGAATATCTTTCAAATTCAACAACAAATGTTTCTATCAGTTTTGTTAATTTGCATTCTGTAGAATATCTACACAAATTCTATGATTTTATATAATGGATACAATTTTATATAATAAGTAGAACAAAAGGAATTTAAAACAGAACATGTGTTTTAGAAAAATACACTGGGAGAGAGAAAACCAGAGGAGAAAACTAAAGAGAGCAACAGAACTGAAGAGGAAGAAAGATAAATGTATCTGTCATAGAAAGAGGGGGAAAAGAAATAGACGAGAAGAGGGAGACAAGAGAAATAAGAAAATAGAAATAGATAATAGGAAAGAATTAATGGAAAAGGAAAGGATCTTCTAGGAGGAAAAAATTAATTTTTTAATTTTAAGTTAAATTTTGATAATAATCCAAATTTTAAAAAAATCCAATGACCTAATCCTTAAGTATTTGCTTGAAGAGCTAGCACTTCCTTCCAAAACATTAAAAACCCTCAAATAGACCTCAATTTTCACCAAACGACAGCTTACACAGCAACTGATTTTGTGAATGATATTAGTGATTAAGTTTAGAATGTACATGATCTTGTTGTTGAGGTAAAACTCACTGGATATATTTTTTTTACAACAAAATATGTGGGGACATTAAAGAAACAACAATATGTGTGGCACATGAAAAATTTTTCAAGTTTTTGTCTTGTGAAATTTTGATATTGTAATTATTTGGAAGAAATGTATTATTTAGGTACTAATTATTTCAAAGGTTTTATAAATGTAAGTAAAAAAATATGCACAGCAAAGAAGTAGTAATGTAAAGCAAAGAAGATTCGTGACAAGTTGTGACTAAGACTACACAGTGCTTCAGCGTTTTTTGTTTTTGTTTTTTTCCTCCATCCAGGTAATATTAAAAGACTTTCACAAATTCTTGTGAAAGAAAATGAGTTTTTCTTCATTTCACTTGGTCAGATGAAGAAAGGCAACAACAACAACAACAACAACAACAACAACAACAACAACAACAACAAAGCATGAAATTAATCTAAAACTTAATTAATGAATTTCTTCATTGCACTACTATACCCAAGACTAAATGCCTTCAAGAACCATTGCTTCATTTAATTTCCTATGCTCAGAAAAAATGTGAAGAAGTGGATTATCATGTGAAGCCAAAAATATATCGCTATATAATCATCACTAAAAAAATATAATCACTAAAGAAGACTTGTTGGGACAAAAGATATTTCAGGCTTTTCTGCCTCAAATAGGTGCATCTACAAAGAAGTTGTTTGCAACCAAAGAAACCACTCTTTCTTCTTTAGAATAATATGAACAATTTTTCATTTCTTTCATTTGTTTATTCATAAATGTAGTGTGAACTGAACTCGTTCACTGATGCACTACTGTCTGAGAGAGGGTTTTTTTTGGAAAGGCCCAAGGCACTAACAGGACTGGAAGAAGAATATGCACAATTTAGAAAAGGTTTCTGCCACAAATAGATGCACACACATTTGACAAATGCTGCACCATTGTAGCTAACTGAAGAAGTTTTTTTTATAGTTTTCACAATAGTGAATGTGTTTACCAGTTTTGTGAAAGACTTTATTGGCAAAAGATGTGAATGAAGATTGGTTTGAATTCTGACATACAGCTCCTGTATGTGCATTACAGAGTAAGTCATAGGTTTCTGCTCAATATGCTTTTTATAATAATTATTTTGGGCATACATATCAATTTCAAAACTCTGTTTTTTATATTATCTGATTTTGTCACATACTTCAGGTCTCTGGTGCCAATGTCCTTTCAGTTTGTTGAAAAATAATTTTAAAAAGTAATTTGCAATATTACTGTTCTTTCCATCTTACTGAAGACATTTGCCACGTAAATTAGCATTTTCTCTCAGATGACTGACTAAACCCAAAAAAGCAGTTTAATTAGAAAACATTGGCACAAACATAAACTCGACTGACATTAGTTCTTTTCCACCTCAGAGCACGTGACAAGAAATGGCTAGGAGACTTAGTGGGATGTGCAAAAACACAGTGTGCCCCCAGGGCAACCCAGCGGTTGCTTTACAATAGTCCTAGACCTCTCTCCGGGTGGTGCACAAAAACACCATCTGTTTACTGGTTTCCTAGTTGAGATTTTAAATAAAATTGAAATTAAAATCCTTTTCTTTTGGTGTTAAAAATACTCTCTTACAAAATCAGCAATTTTTAGCCAGTTTTTCAAGGTGTCAGGTAATGGGTTAACAGCAAGAGAACAGCAGTGACATGAAAAATTTAGAAGCATTCTTCTCTTTCATTCTTTACTTACTTCTTTCAATCATGATATTTTCATCTCCACTCACTGCACATGCATTATCAACTATTTCATAAACCCAGAATGCTAAACTACATGTCATCACCACACTACTTCATAATGCTAAATCTAACTATCTCATTTCTTCTTTCCTTGCAAACTCTACTAATGTTATATTCAATCAAATTTCAAATAAAACTAAAACCATCCCGTTTCATAAAAAAAGGTATACATTAGATAAACAAATAAAAAAACCAAACCTCTACACCTTTCCAATTCCAAGTTGAGAAGCCAAACAAAACTTTGCTACTGCACTACCACTACTTTTAATATCGGGTCTATACTACCTTCAAAAAGATACCCAATGCTAAACAGAAAAATAACTCTGTCAGTCAAATAAATGAATACCTGTTTTTAAAAGTCTAATAGCTGGATCTTCAACTTTTTCCACTGCTTCTAATTTAGCTTGATCACCTTGTGCTCCAACATCAGCTTTTAGACTGACAATATGATTCAAAGAACTTAGTTTTACTGGAAAGAGAAAAAGAACAAATAATGAGATGGAATTCAATGTTTCAAATAATAAGCAGGATTTATTTTCAATAAGTTTCATGATCAATGTATTAGTGTATGAAATTACTTCTGGCAACTGACATTTAGCAAAAGGAAATAATAAAAATTTCAAGTCCAACAACTAAAAACATCAGTATAAAATAGAAAAAACATTATTAAATTTCTACATATCCCCAAAATTAAAAACATACACTATATTGAAATTATATTCGAGAGAGTATGGTTTATGGCTATTGGGAAAAGAAAATTCAATAAAAAGGGTTTAACATGAATCTGATGATCACTGATTTTCCTTTTTTGATGATGCTTTTTCTTTCACAAGAATTGTTTGCTTAATTAACCTACTTACATTTTTCTCTATAATATACAGTATACATATAACACAAAGAATTGCACATAAATGAGATAATTTTGTACACTGCTATTATTATAAATCTCTTGATTTTCAATAACCAATGATGCATCTGCCCCTGAGTTGGAAAGTAGGCAACACCTTCATTGTTGTGCAAAGATTACAAAATCTTCAGGATTTTTAATAAAGTACCACAACTTTTTTCCAAGGCATATTGCCAAATTTTCTAAAAATTTCTAATTAAAATGATTGCATCTAAATATTAATTTATAACAGTATATGGTCACCTCAAATATTTACATACCATTTTTATTAAGAAGATTTTCAGGCTTATCTACAGCTTCAGCACATATACTGTACAGCAGAGTCAATTGTGGCATAACGTAGTCAATAAAGTTGGATATTAAAGGTGATTGAGGAGGATTTCCCCCAGGAAATCTCAGATCACATTCAAATATATTATTTAAAACACTGAAAATTAAAAAACAAAATCATCAGAAGAAGAGTTTGGAAATAGCTAATACACTAAATTGACATGTTACCAAAAGTAATACCACACAAAAAGAAACAAAATGTTTGAGATGTAAACACCCATTTGCACACAAAATACATTTTAAACTTGCATTGGAACTTGAGGAAGAAATATATAGGTTTTGGAAATAAAAAGGCTCTCATACTTCTGGCTCACTACAGAGAAGGTTAGTTCATTTCTGTCTAATGTATCTGGTAGAGTTTTAAAATTTCAGAGAACTTTTTATTTCATACAGAATAAAAGATAATTCAGATTTTTATTTCCCCCCAAAGATAAATTTCTACGATAAATAAATAGAGATTTTGTCAGGTATCAATATTTTAATTCAACTAATGATCATTTCGATCGCTACGCGATCGAAATGATCATTAGTTGAATTAAAATATTGATACCTGACAGTATCTCTATTTATTTATCAAAATAAAAAAGGTATCTACTTCACCAACAATCCAATTAATAAATTACTACATAGAATTCTATGAAGGCAATAATTTTATGCTGGTAAATATCCAAGTTCAAGTAAAGGAATGTTGCCTTGCATTTTAAAAGGTTTTCATTATTTACAAGACTGAATTATAAAAACATCTTATAAACAAAACTAACCACATTCAATAACCAGTGCTGAAAGTGATCATTACAGTCAAAACATATAACAAATATGACTAAACAAGACTCCCAGATTAATGTTCCAAGAATTGTCTCCTTGACTCGTCTGACAGCTTGTAATTGGATTGGTTTTAACCACCCCCATATAATATCCCAGTGGCTCTCAATCCTTTTTGGCTAAAGGCATTCTCCCATCATAGGAAATGTCTTGGCACCCTCATAGAGTAAAAGCAAATGAATGGACATCCTTCAAATGCAAAATTACAAAAGTATAATAACTACATATGTAATTTAGAATTGGTCAGTTTGCAATACAACATTCAGTCCCAGAGGTTATTCATCAGTTAATAAATTTAGCTCAGAATAGCCAATTTCACTGCTGACTACAGAATCAATTACATTATCAGGCAGCTGCTTGATGTTTATTGTTACATGCTTTCCCCTGCAATTGTCATGCCACATTAGCTGTGGCACGAGTAGGAAGAGGGAGACGACGACGAAGAGGGAGATGACGACGACGAAGAGGGAGATGACGGCGGCGAAGAGGGAGATGACGGCGGCGAAGAGGGAGATGACGACGGCGAAGAGGGAGATGACCGAGAGAACCTGAAGTACGCAGCACGCAGTAACAATATAGGAAAAAATGCTGATTTTATAAAAACCCTTCTTTTCATAAAAAGTATGTCATAAAATACAAGAAAATTGATTGAATACAAAAAATATTTTGTGAAAATAGCAAAATATGTAATATATAACTAAATATGTAACAAAAAATAGATGAGTTAGGAGAGCAATGATTCACCACGATTACAATTTTTAGAACAGTAAGTAAAAAGACAAAAAATATGTAATTGCATAAAAATCCAGACTCTAGTGATCTGTATTCAGGGATGATATATTCTAACAGCCTAACAGTGCATAAAGAATTCTAAGTGTGCAGTTAAAAGTTGGTCAAAATGCCTCTAGTGCAGTTAGAACACAAGTTAGTAACTATGGCACTGACTGCATGCAGCTCAAACATTAGGTGATTGCAGTGAAATGGATAACATGATCAAAGAACGATGGTTAAAGTAGAGATATCAGGTTTAATTTGTATACCAATGAAATATATTTTGGATGAAAATTCATTAAGATAGGGCCATACAAAAAGTACCTGTTTTTATTTTTTTTATGTAAAATTGGCCTCCTTGTGAGTAGAGTGACACACTTTTTGAGTCAAATAAGTAGTTTTGTGATCAGAACATTGTGATGGGATATTGCGGGTACAACCTCGACCTAGCATCTCCTGAAGAAAAAAACATTAAATAATATTTACCATTTTGTTTCTAAGATAGTTAATGCCATTAATTTTAGAAGTGACAAAGAGAATGTGGAAATGATCTTTAATGAGTCCACAATTAAAGAAATGTTGGACGTTTACAAAAGTAACAAACTAAATATACATCTTCCTGGGTCGTTGCATCAATCTCCATGGATGGCAAGAGCTACATAATGTTTAAAAATGATAAAATTTCAGATAAGATCAGAACCTAAACTATCTAGTGTAATTAAAAATTCCTTACAAAATGTCTCTGTTGACAGAAACTTTATGTCAAACCATGTCTTTAGCGCAGTGCAGCTGCAAAAGATCCTTATCAAGATATCTACTTTTTAAATGTTTTAAAATTGCATGAAAGGATTCCTTTGACAATTTGAAAAACAGCTTTAAAAAAATTTAGACACCGTATGTGCAATTAATTAGTACAATTGTCTATCATATTGTTTGATGATGAAGTAGACGTACAAATCAAAATCAAAATGGAGCATATTTAGCCTGGTAGAATCTGCACTTAGAAGAGTGATATATTCCATTATCTGGAGAATCAAATGGAAAATAATACAGTAAGCGCAATTGTATCAAAATGACCATTCCTAAATTATTAATTCGTTGATAGGATGTCCCTTCTTCTTGGACAAGCAACTCTACATATTTAGAAGCTAAAAGGTTATTTATAAAGTTGAAAGCTGTGAATGACTGTGCTGAAAGGCCTATTGAATTAATGAAAGATTTTCATGGATTACTATATGTATGTGAGGAGCGAAAGCAATTTCTGTTGTGTTGTTCAAGAACATCATTCATTGTACCCATATTGCAAGAGAGAAACACAGTCTTAAGAGGGAAAATGAATTAGATTATAATATAAAATTATATATTAAATATGTATCAGTAGTTTTCCATCAACTTAACACAACAAAACAAATGATCCCTAACATTGAAATTTCATGCTCAAGTTGGCAGCAGTTAAAATCGACCTATTGAGATGAAATTTTATTTTTGAGTAAATTAGACCCAATGGAAAACATTTAGAGGGTGAACCCTACAACATTTGCAAAAAACAATATTTTTTGCAGTATAAGAGACACTTTACTACGTATCCTACTTCGAGGGTCTATTACTGGAAATAAAAGAAAATTTGAAATGGAAATTTGTATTTAGTATTAAAGCAAATTAAATTGTAATTTACTATTCATTATTAATTTAGGAGCCTGACTTTGTCCCATCAGTTTTGATGGGTTACCCCTGGTAGATAAATAATCAAATATATAAATGTATAAATTCAACTACATATTAAAATATTCAATGCACTTTTCAAGAGTAAGCTAAAATTGATATGGATCAACATTAAATTATTCCACAAACAAAATTTTGGAACTTATTTTCTCACAACTAGCATTTTCAAGAATGTCATTTTCCATTCACTTTTTAAATTATATGAAATCATATTTTAATTACTCTGATTGATTGCTTGACTAGTGATTTCAGGCAGGCGAACTGCTGAGGTCATTAGTCCCGTAAGTGTAGTGCATGTTTTTATCAGGCCGGTGGCAGTGAACTTCCCAAACTGGATGGTGAGATCCAGCACCAACCTGCAAATCATCTTGTGGGATTTTCCTCACCCAGTTATCTCTAACTAGTCTGCACCGCCCCAGCCAAGACAAGTGTTAAGCTCTCGACTGGTCTTCCAATATGTGTGGCAGTGTATTGCATGTAAGTGAAAGTGTGTGTAATAAAGGGGTGAGGATATGACAAGGAAGAGAAAGGAAAGATGGCGCAGATGGTCCATGGCACGTTTGTTAGGGGCCTGCTCTGGCAATCGCCTGGTGTTGATCAGAGAAACCATGGAGAACTATCTTTCAGAGTAACCAGCTGCTAGAATTCTCCTCTACGCAGTTCCTGGATTCAACCTAGCTATCTAACTACTGTTGAAAACCTTGCTTTCGTTGGGATTGAAACCCTATGACCTCGCAATCGAAGGCTCTCCTACACAGTGGCATCAGTTGATTAATTCATTTCAAAGAATTTTTCCATTAGAATTAAAAAAGTCCTTGATTTGTTTTGGACTTTTCCAGAGAATAATAAATTTTTTGACAAATAATTTTCCAAGTCTGTCAACACACAGTTATCGAGAGCATAACATATCCTGTGATGGACATTGTGAGTTCGCTACATACATTGAGGGGCATGTATATGGATAACTTGATCCCCAGTGAAATCAAAATATTCAAGTATGCAAAACAGTTAAAACCAACACATGTAAAATGCTTCTTACCTTCCCATACGTTCCCTCACATTCTGGAATGGGTGTGACAAATATGGTCTTAGTCTCTCAAACCATAAGTTCAGAAGTTCTGCCATTCTCCACAACTGCTGATTGAGAGCTCCTTGAAGGGAGTAAAGTCTCCTACAAATTGAAACACAAACAAAAGGACTCAGTACAAAACCTACATTAATTTTAAAAAGTACATGTGCGTTCACCAATGGGTTGCCTACTATCCAGCCCATGAAAATTGCAATTATTTTCCTAATGCTTTAGAAATTGCTTTCCCACTGCTGTTAGAAAAACCAAACTAGATTATAACTGTTTGAATATTCCATGCAATAACAATTTTTTCCTTATTTCAAAAGAGGCCTTCCAACAAGTTAATCCAAAATTAATTCCCTCTGAGAAAATCTTTATCAACAAGATAATCTTTATAAACAATTCTTCCTAATATATATAATACATGGTCACTCACCCACATTCAGTAAACGAAGACTCATTCCGACCAGGTTCCTCCATAAGTACCTCAAAAAGCCAGTGGTTGCGGCGGGGATCCACATTTTCCTACAGAGGATAAATATGTAACATCAACAGAAAAGCATCTAGCATTAAAAGCTACATTTATGTTATTAAAAATTAGAAAAGAAGTTATAGAGACAAAAGCTATTTTGTAAAATAGTAGAAAGTGTTGTGGTGCTTATGTTTTCATAAACCGAAAAATATCCCAGAAATATTCATTCAAGCATAAAGCTTTTTATTCATTACAGCTATGTAAACCATGATTTATCAGACATAGGATAAGTTAAAAACTTGCATACAGTTTAATACCAATTATAAAATGCTGATAATGAAATTTCAAAACATTTTGGCCACTACTGTTCGTGACTTACTTCAGAATTAAACACAACATTAATATCTTAAAATAATTTTTGTGGTCATTAGACTAGAGTCATACAATATAATAATTTAACAATTTTCTCAGATTGATGGCATATCATATTGCAATGTATTGTGCTGTGCGCACAATGCTGACGCGCCTCGAAGTCGCTCCGGGTTCGATTCCCGAACAAGCTCATGTGAAATTTGTTCCAACAAAACTAGTCTGGCTGCTTCACAAGTGCTAGTCCAACCTTTGTAAAGTATCCTAAAGTCTACCTCTCCCAATTTCTTCCCAATTATGGCCGCTGAATAGTGACGCGGGGCGATGTTGTTAAGAGGCGCGTACGTTAAGACATGCTACCCGTGGGTCCTCTTAACAACGACGAGACGAGACATACATAACTAATATTAATGGAGGATTACTCTGCAAAAAAGCGCTTTTCGCTGGATCAGGGGCTTCGAGACTCCTTGCGTCAATTAATAATGATATGAATGACTAAGACAACTTTTTTTAGTATCTGGTTGGGCGAAGGTGGAGGAAGCCATAAAACACGCGGGCATTTGCTAACTTGCCAAGCCGACACGCCCTTTTCTCTAGCAAAGCCCTTTCCGCTTGATACAAAGGAAATTCCGGGGTTCCTCTGAGCGCTGCTCATCAAAGCCAAAGAAGGCCACCCTACGGACCCCTTCACACGTAGACACCGCAGCGCGCTTCCGAACACCACGGCTGGTAGCAAAGCATTGGTTTAAATGGTCTTCCCACGTGCGGCGGATTCGCGCTGCTTAGTCTTTCGGCAGCGGACGCTAACTACGAGCAGCCCGGGACGACAGAACCCTCTCTTCCACGGCAAACGGCGGTGGCCCCGTGGGAAGTCCAGTGTCCACGTCGGAAGGGACCCTATATCCCTTATTCTCTGTGACTGACTTCTTCGGCACTGTAGAATGCCAGATAAGGATAACTCAATCCCTCAGAACGCGTAGGGGGATCCAGAAATTAAACTGGATAGAAAATGAAATTAAAAGTGTTTTGGTCGAATCTGCCATTACAGATTTTGTAAATGTCGCAGGCGACACTCATGCAGTGTTGGCACATTGACCGCCAAATTAGTTGAAATTTGGCGCTAGGCTTCAACAGCTCAATTTCATTACTCTTTGAAGGCCTTTCAGAAGAAAAAATATTTGAAACTTCAGGCTCAGGATATAATCTAATTTGGCTAAAAAAAAGCCGCGAATTCCTTCCCAGTTGACCATATACTCATTTCTTTCATACAAAGTTCTTTGATGTCGATTGTCAACTGCTTCCTGTTAGTTCGGAACGTCACCAAAAGATCGCATCAACTCCTGGGCAGCCGCAACGAAACACGTGCACATTGTCAGATTTCTCGGAATTCAGCTCTTTCCACAGAGACGCAGCGGGCTCGATTGTCATGAATATCAGAAAGCCACGAGCAGTTTCGTGCACAGAAGCTAAGTGAAATGTATTGGGCGCATTCAAAGTCGATTCGGGGCGCTGCCAGGCAATTCCCAGCACCTTTCTGCAGTTTAACGTGCAGTAAAACGTTCAATTTCGTCTGGACAGAGAAAATCATGACAATCTCTTCAATACTCATTGATTATTTCTGCAAAGTAACAATCTTTGTCAATATATATAGTTTCTTTTCCATAACACTCTCGTCTGATGAAAAGTTTCGACAGAAAAGGCCATGTTCGTTGCAGTTTCTGATAATTCTCTCCCAATTTATCTAAGCAATATTTCGCAGCCTCAGCATGCAACGATAAGATTTTATTCGTTTTCATGATTATCCTGTACTCTACTTTCTACACTTTATAGTTTGCTGATGACCGGGTAATCGTGGCGCATGACCAAGATGATAGAGAATTTACGTTGATAAAGATTAGAGATGAGTACGCAAAGTGGGGACTGACACTCAACATAAGTAAAACAATGTACTGGGCATTAACTAGTAATAATGAATTCATAACTATGGGAATAGGAAAAAAATATGAAAACTGAAGAAATAAAATATTTAGCGGGTAAAAATTGGGAAGCAGGGACTTTATGAGACAGAGGTTTTGGAACGAATTAAACAAGGCAGAAAACTCATCTGTTCCCTGCATTCTATCCTATGAGACAAAACCATAAGTAAAAGAACAAAACTAGATATGTAGAGTAATAATCCAAAGTGTTGTACTACGTGGTGCTGAGATATGGCAACTCTAAGAACAAATGAGAACAAAGTTGCGGGTCATGAAATGGACTTTCTTAGAAAATCCGCTAGCATCTCAAGAAGAGAGAAAATACGTAATGCAAGAATTAAAGAGATTATGGGTTTGAAGCAGGATATACTGCATAATTGAAAGTAAACTTATGATATGGACACGTGCAGAGGTTGAAGAACAATAGACTTCCAAAGAACTTCTGTATTGGCAACCACAAGAAAGACCGAAAAGAGACCGGTCGCAGTAGACAACGTACAGAAGTAATGGCTGGACGGCAGGTACCTCCTGGGCTGTGGAACAATAGAGAAGAGTGGGATAAAAAGTTAGTCGCAGTAAGGTCAACCAAACGGCTCAGAAGAAGAATGATTATCAGAAAATATTTTTACTTGAAAGTTTTGTGACGTTTAAAAATTAATACTTACTGACGTTTTTTTGGTGGGGATTTCCCTCATTTCCCTCCCCGTAGATCCGCGCCTGGGACGCGTAATATCTCGTTCGCAGTAGTAACAGACAGAAGACGTTTCCCTAACTCCCCCTCGACAGCCGAGTATCAACAATAACACCCAATTATAACCCTGAAAGAAATAGGTCATCAGAGTAGGGATTGCCTTGACCAATAAACGAACCACCAGCTTTCTGAAACATGCGAACATAGCCAATAATACGACAGTCGGCACACACGTGATCGAACAACGACGCACCTGAAAAGGGTAGGGGGATACAGGACAAGCAAACCGCGCGTCTAAGAACACGAAGAGAACTTCTTTCCATCTCCCGGCTCACGCGCTCTCTACCCAATCTCAACTCAAGTCTTATCCGCCGAGGTGCCTTCTTTGGCCTTTGCTTCGCCGAAGCTCCTCTCAAACTTCACTCCACTGAGAGCAGACTAATTATTGCAACACCTCCGGAAAGGATCTCGCACTGAACAACCATAATTTGGCAGAATACGGCAAAATCATATTTGCCACCTTAAATTAACTGACCAAGTGCCAAATTTACTCGGAATGAATTCAATTTTGGACGTGATACACTACCGTACGAAAAAAAACATGTACAGTACAGATTGCCGTACCGCGCAGCCTGACGGGGGAAGGTGACATTTGAGGCCTTACTCGGCGGGATAATCTAACATTGATACCGTCACGAGAGGACTTCGCCACGGCATCGTCCAACTCCATACGGCCCAGCAGACATGAAATTCTCGGATGTAACATCAAACCTGTTATCGTTGGCCCTGCCCATAGTCAATTGGTTAAGGTTTAGGAGGCCACTTTAACTACTGAGGTCATTGGCTCCTGTGTCAAAGTTGTTTGTTTGTTTTTTTAATTTAAATAGACTGGATAAAAGGAATGTTGCACACGCAACTTACCCGCTGATTAAAAGCGTGTACATAATCTAAAAAGAGAGCTTGAATTCTACATAAAATATACAAGTAGACAACAAAAGGTCAAGACGAAACGAACACGCTATATTTAAAGCAATCATAGAATTGGCTGTAAAGGGGCCACGAAATATATCGTCATCGCCGAGCACATCCCGTAAGGAGTTGCCCAGGCCATATTCCACAGAAAGAACCGTCCTGCACGAGTCGCAGAACTTCGAAATTCATCACGCCTAGAACGGGATGAGGAACGTCAGGGCTTAACAATCCTTTATCACACTTAAGATACAAGAGGTGTTGTGCCACTTTGCCACGCTCTAAGTAGGGATCGTTTCAAAAAAGCCTTAACATTGGTAGATGGTACAGAGTGAATGTCAATATGAGTCTTCCGCGCCGCCAATTTCACTGCCTGGTTCCGTCTGTGTGAGGAAAAACTGGAGACAGCTTGAAGAGATGAGAGAATCGGAGCAGAGAACTACCCGCCACAACGTCGCTGACTCCATGTACTTTGAGGCTTCGCAAATTGCATACATTTTAGCAGTGAATACACTACTCTGGGAATAAAGCCGATATGATTCGGTGATCCTAATGCAATAAACACTACATGCCAATGAGTCATTGTATGATGAACCATCTGTGTACAAGAATATACGATCCGGATAGGTTTCCTTTATTTTCTGAAACTGCAAGAAAACGAATAGTTTGTTTCGGAAGATAGAGTCTGAGGTCAATATTGGGGCGGAAGAGTTTCCAAGGGGAAATGAGGTCTCGTTGGGGTTTCACATGTGGGAAGACCGACGAACGGCCACAAAAGATTTCGCAATCTAATACCTGGGGGTGAGGTACCGATGTTCGAAGAATATCCGAGGTCTCATATTTAGGATCGATAATTATTCGGCGACAAGGATAGTTAAAGAATCCTGACACTAGCAACATAAGAGGCTAATAGATTATTCCGCCTTCTTTTTAAGGATGGCTCCCCAGTCCCAGATAGAAGGCACTGGAGTCGGCTAGTGCGATACGCATCTGTTGTGAAGCGCATACCAGCATGTGTATGGTGCTGATAGGTCGAAGTGGAGGGAGACGCAGATCCGTAAACTACACTACCATAATCTAAAACTGAGCGGATGAATGCTCTATATAGCCTCAATAGGCCAATGCTGTTAGCTCCTCACGATGTACCACTCAGCATACGCAGAAGATGATTAAGGGGAGAGATACATCTGGTTTATAGTCTACGGATATGAGCACGCCATGTAAGGGTGATGATGATGATGATGATGATGATTAAAGTTTAAGGGCGCTTCAACAGCTAATATCATGGGCGCCCGTGTTAAATTATTTTAAGGGCAATACGCACTATAGCAGTGCCAGACTAAAACGTTTTTAGTGCAAAGTAATGAAAGTAAAACTGAAAATAAACGTGTTCATTTAAAAAAAAGGGGAGTTGGGAGAAAAGAGGTCATTAGAATGAACACTAATATCTCCAATTAAAAGTCAAATAATTGGCATAATTCTCTTCTCTCTAAATCTCTCGCTGTAAATGTCAGTTTCTCGTAAGAAGCTAAAAAACTTGCGGAAAGCGGATTGATTTCCAAGAACCTGTGCTAGAGAGCTAGAAAGGTGAAGCCTTCGGCAGCTATCTCTTATCTTAGACCAGTGCTGGCGAACATGCCCCACGGTAAGTCGTTTCGCAACTATCGCAAGTAGGGGGAGGGTCACCGCGGAATGTCCGTGAGAGCAATGGCAGTGACCGACCCGAAGACGTGTCAGAATTATCTCATCGCACCTAGACCCACGAGATGTAGACCAAGGCTTTATGGAATCCTTGGTTTTCGTGAGTTCTGCCACTGCCATGCACTGAGTGTTGGGCGTTTTAAATACGCTTTAGAGTCTGCTGAGGGGATATAAGGAGTGTCAATAGATGACTTCCGAATGGCTGTTTTCGCGGCACTGTTGGCTAGCTCATCACATACGATTCCCACATGAACAGATACCCATCATACTACTACGTTATAGTGGCAAGACGGTGAAATAAATGTATTGTTGTAGTCAAGTGATCCGAGGGAGAAAGAGTGAAAAGTGACTGGAGTGCACTTCGGGAATCACTGCATAAACTACTCGTCGTGAAGCACCCGATTCTATGTATTTCAGGGCGAACCTCTCAGCAGAGAAAACGCTACAGTACGTGTGGCGGTTCTACAGTAGCACGCACATGCCACAGCCATTTCAGAGCCGTCAGTGTAGAAGTATGGCCTAGATAAGATGCTCTCAACTTATTGATGCTCTTTAGATGTAATATAGGCGAAGTTGATGTTTTAGGATAAGCTGAAGGATTAAGGATAAGCGGAGGTTGGATAAGCTGAAATCTTTTAGGGGTCGGAGATGTATCCGAGGAGGGACCAGACTATTAGGAGGTTTCACAGGGGCAGTAAGATTCAAGTTAAGCCCCCGAAACAAAGTGTAAAAGCGGATACCAGATGGTTTAGATAAAGATGTTCTCAGCAAGTATGATGATTAGAGACCTGGGTACAAAAATGTTCCCCGGGATGGACCATCCAACTCTGACACTTTCGCGCCGTGCGAACAGATTAAAATCTTGTCTTCGGCTATGAGACGGTTCTCCAGCTCCAGACAAGACACACTCGATACGGCTCGTGCAATAGGCACCTGTGCTGGCGCTGATTCAGGATGGTGAATAGTATTGAGAGGTCGTAAAGTTGAAGGTGATGCGGAGCCGTATACAATGCTGCCATAGACCAAAACATATCGAATAAGTGGCCTTCATAACCGTGAAAGTACATACGATCGGAGCCCCATACGGTACCCTTGAGGTCCCGAGGTAGGTTTAATGGCGATACACGTCGGCTCTGCAGGTTGCGAACATGTTTTAACCATTTAGTTTGAAAGTAAATGTGCCTCAAGAATGAATACAACTAATTCTACTAAAGTTTCTTCTAATCCTACAGTTTTTAACTGTTTTTGACATAAATAAAATACTGTTGTGAATTTTATCTGAATAAGCAACTGATTATTACCTATCTTTGTTTCATTCTGTTTTATAGCTTCAGAAAAATATGCCACATTTGAAACAAGTATTGCTATAACAGCACATACTTTATCATAATACTGGTAATGGTTATGACAATAAATGACAATTTCTGACTTACATATCAGCTATCACTCGAAAAACTTTTATACAAAGAAAGCACTAAAAATCCTAACTGAATTGACTACAAAATGTAAATGGATTGAATATAATAATATTCATTATTAAATAAAACATTTTAATATTCTTTAAAAATGCTCATTTCACTGTAAATTATATCTTAGCATATAATACATGAACATTAAGTTCAATAAGTTATGCACTTTAAAAAAATTCCCTCAAATGCTGCAAAAAATACTCATATTTTGCAACAATGTAGGTACACAAAATGATTTATAGATCCAATATTGAAGAATGGATTACACTGAGAAAAATCTCTGGCTTCAATAGTAAAAACATAAGTCACAATTGAAAAACATTTTAACTCAAAATTTGGCCAAAACTACTAATATTTTCAAAGAAATGTACACGGGACAGATTTCATTAAGAATGAAAAATCTCTTAACATCAATACCGTAGTTTTACGATGTTAATTGATTGCAATTTTGGAAAGTACAGAGAGTTAATTAAAATGGGGACCTGCGCTATTTTTATTAATAATCTTTGCTCTATTTGAAATATTGAGATAAAAATTAAAGAAAAAATTTAGAGATGTTTTAGATAAAATCCGTGATTTTAAAATTGCCTATATTTCAAGCAAAATTATGGGAAAAACTATTCATATTTAAATAAATTGTACATGACTTTAAAAGATCTGTAATTGAAGAACAGATTTCATTGGGAAAGATATCTGTAATCAATATTGTAGTTGTAGGAAGACGCCAAAAGAATTTTGAACTTCCCAATCTTTGAAAATGCAGACAGTGTTATTTTATAAGCGTCCTTTTCTCTATCCATGAAACAATATTCAAATAACTGGATCTGTTTTTGAGGAAGTTTTGAAAATGTTAAGGCTTCATGTACCCTCAAATATCAAAATATCAGTTTCAAATTCACAGGGTCTCAAGTTCAGCCAAATTGATCACGAAATGTCAGTTTTGAAGAAAATTGTCTGAATTGTTTGCTTCACATCAATTTTTTGCTATCAAAGTCCCACACAACATGGATTCTGACTGCACAAACTTAGGGGAAGAAAAAAATAGGGGGGGTGGGGGGATTTTTGTCGCAGCCCAAGAACATTTCCTCTATACTATGAAAGTGGTATACAAGAAAGTTACTATTTTATAGTATACAATCTGACAGGTGGCATTCCTTTGAATTCATCTACATGAAGTATTTAGTATTATTCATATAAAACAATTAAAAATGCATGATTATCATGAAGTCGTAGGCTTTTGCGGCCAGAGTCATGTGGGTGATCTGGACTGTCCGGGTGGTAAGTCATAGCACTCTGAGGAAGACCACGACAGGATGGTCGAAACATCGGCAACACAGCCTTCAAAGCGGCCTCACCCGGACAGCCCAGATCACCCGCATGATTATCATGATTAATAAAATAATTAATAATGCATGATGATATGCTGTCAACACAAATGTCTTGAAAAACATGAAACATTTACCTTTTTACATAATTTCTGATAGTGGATAATATATGGCACTAAAAAATAAACGAATTTTATTCACAACAGAATTATCTTATTCACTCAATTCAATTTATTGACTTCTTTACTCAGGAATAAAAATTTACTCACTAATACCATGAACAACAATTAAGCTCTGATGTAAAAAGATGACCATAGTACCCTTGTAAGTACCATTATATGAGACAGATAGAAGCCAGGTAGAAGAATATTACAGGGAATGGGAGCAGTTCAAAAACGAACAACAAAACGAAGTAGAACCACTACCACAGTGTTTATGCCAACTTCAATTTAATATTTTGTGTACTGTTGGCATTCACCGCCAAATTAGTTCAAATATGGCGCCACACTTCAAACAGCTATTTCTCTACTCTTTGAAGGCGTTTCAGAAGATCACTCATTTTAAACTTCCGCCGCGCAAATTCCTTCCCAGTTGACCAAATACTCATTTATTTCGTACAAAATTCTTTGACATCGACTGTCAACTGCTTCCTGTCAGTTGCGAACGTCACCAAAAGATCGCATCTCCTGGGCGGCCACGCCAAAATATGTATCCATTGGATACATACATGACTTAGCTCTAGGAAATATGTATCCAATGGATACATACATGACTTAGCTCTTTCCACCTTAGACACAGCGGGCTCGCATTGTCATGAAAATCAGAGGAGCCGCGAGCAGTTTCGTGGCCTAAGTGAAATGTGTTGAGCGCATTCAAAACGACTCGGGGCGCTGCCAGGCAATTCCCAGCACTTTTCGACAGTCTAACGTGCAGTAAAACGTGAAATTCGCAACGAAAATGTTTAATTTCGTCTGGACAGGGGTAACCATGACAATCTCTTCAATACTCATTGATTCCTTCGGCAAAGTAACAATCCTTGTCAATTATGTATCGTTTCTTTTCCACAACACTCTTGTCTGATAAGAACTTTCGATGGAAAAGGCGATGTTCGTTGTAGTTTCTGATAATGTTCTCCCAATTTATCTAAGCAATATTTCGCAGCCTCAACATGTACTAAACTAAAAATTCATTTATTTATTTGTAAATTTAAGAGTTTGATTTTATTTTTATCAGTCTCTACTATTAATACACCTTTATTTGTAGTACTGAGGATAACCTACTGAAACCTTTTTATGTCCAATAAACAGTTATTATTGCAGATTCTTTAACTCAATTGTTTTATAAAAGTAAATTCTGTTCTGGCGCTGAAAGAGTAATTTTTTCATGAATAAGAAAATTCTTAATTCAACAATAATTCCGAATTAGTTATATCTATAATATAAATGTAAAATTTAGCCTTAATGGTTGTCGTGAAATTTGGTAATTAAATAAAGAAATATATAATGGTTGTTTTTATTTATAATGGTTGTTTGTAATTAGTATAAAATTTCTTACTCCTCTTACTTTTAGAAAAATCATATTCCAGTATGATTAAATAACAATTACGTAAAATAACACTTACAGATGCAGTGGCAAAACAAACACCCCAGTCAATAATTGTCTCCTCGGTCATGTTCACAAGAGCACTTCGGATTAGTGGAGTAAGAAATTTCCACAAATCTCGAACCATTTCATAAGGCCAATGCTTTGCTCCCCTCACAGCACCTACAAGGAAATTTCATTAATATCACATTCAACTTCATCGTTCTTACAAAGTTGTTTACACAAAAATAGAATAATTCAATTTTGTTCACAATACAGAGACTTAAAATTTCTGAAAAGAGACTGACAAAAATATATTTATCATAATTCCAAATATATTAATAAAATAATTTTATCTTTTGTTAATATATTCCTTAACTTTTGCTACATTTTTCCATAACACGATCTAACAGCCTGAATTGTGCTCCTGTGAATACACAAACTAGACCTGATCCTTCCAGTACTATTCTAGTCAAAGACGTCTCTGGTAAAGTAAACTCTACCAATGGATAATTCTTATCAGATGAATAATTTAAAAGAGGATAATCCATAAAGTTTTATTTAAAAAAATAAGAAATTACTTTAAAAAAATATGAGTCTCTACTCTCATGCCATCACCACATTTAGGCAGATCCTAGCTATTTCACTGACCTTTCTTCAATTACAGTTCCAAGTGAAATGTAGAAAAATTTGAACTCCAATGAGAAGTCAGAAAGTATTCAAAATTCCTAGAATTGAATTTTTTAAAAAAAATAGTAATATGCAACACCTTATTACATCATTACATCTAAGTGATCAGTAAGCAGTGTATTTTAATGTTTTACTGTGTTATTCAAGATAAAACAATCTCTTAAAATAGAGGTAAAACTAACTTAAAAACAAAACACATGTGAATACATAAAACATGGTGTTCACAAACATAAACAAAAAAAAATTGTGACAAATTCACCAATGACATTCTTATTAATACAATTTTTCCTTCCTGTGCAGCTGGGGTTCTGTAGATCTACTACTGAAGTTTCTAACGTGATACAATGTGAATTTAACATTTTTAATGTGGAAATTTCAAACAATGAAAATTATTAATTAATATAAATCATATTAAATTAAGTCTAGGGTGTAGTAAATCCTACTCTCCCAATTAACATTGCAAGAAGGAAAAAGAACATAAAATAAGGTTCTGGAAATTCCTACATCCTTCCCCACCATTTGTTCAAAAAAATATATCATTAAAGCAGACAAATTCACAAAATGTGAGTTGCAGCAAGAGCAAATATATCAAATCTATGAATAAAATGCCTTCTTACTGCTTCTGACATATTCTGGTTTCCTGGATTAAATTAATTAATTTAATTAAATTAAAGTAGTTTTCCTTTATAATTAAATTTATTTCCACCATTATTTATGAAATAAATACCATTTTTACTTACAAAATCTTCAAATTCAAGGGGTTACTTTTATTTCATCTCATTGTCCTGACAATTTTCAGAATTCAAAAATTTACACTCAACTTATCTTTTTCAACAGTACCTTGAAACAAATATTCAAGGGGTCAAGTGTCTCATCAAATTACATAAGAACTCCCATTTATATGAAGCTGAATTACACACAGTATAACCAATTATCATTAAAAAGGAAAAAAACAACAACAAAATGTCTAAATTCGGAAATGGGGGGACCTTGCCACACAAAATAGTTAATACTTCAAAGCAACACAGTCTTTTCAATATAAAGTGAAATGGGATAAGAAAATTCATACTGTATTGTTAGGATGCATGTTTGTAATGAACTTTTAAATACTATTTATTTTGTAGTTTTTATTTAATGTAAATCTCACAGTTTACTGGCTTCTGTAACTTTTGTGTGTTAAAAATATTTCATTCATAATGTTAAGTTTTTCTGTCCGATGTCGTTTCCTTTTTATTTCTGAGATTAATTAAACGATCCCAATTTTCATATATCTGTATCGGCCAAATTCCAGTTTAAATCAGATAATTAGAGATTACTGTAACAAGCAATTCAAACTATCAAGAAATTTGAATTAACTGGTGGGTTTAAGGATAAATTTCTGGAAAACAGACGTTATAAAAAATTATTGCAACTTGGAAAATGAACAATAAAAAAGAATTATTAGTTAAATTGTTGATCAAATTGAATTATCACTTATGATATAATAAATATGAAAAACCAATATGAATCCACAACAACGAACACATAGATACGGATTATGTTTTACAAGGAAAAAGTACTGATAATAAACACTTCAAGACCAATTTTAAGAAGGTAAACTCACTATCAAGCCACTTAAGAAGGAAAACTCACTGGCTGCAAGAGCCAAACCACTGGCAAAAATTCCTGCGATGTGGGTATCCCCAGTTGAAACAACATTGTTAAGAAGTCTAATTTCTTTGATTTTCTTTTTAAATCTCAAACAAAGTTAACTTCCACATGGGCTAAGTTAACCAGATAGCAGAAACATTTACGGAATTTTTAAAATTTCAGAAACAAACCTGCTATTATTTCTGCAGCACATCTTTGATGACTTTCCAATTTAGAACTCACTAATGCCTCCAAATGTGGCATGAAAATCTTGAACATTTCATATCCTCCATTTCGAAATAGTCCCTAAAAGAGAGATAGATATTATTATTATTATTCAATTGTTAGCAGTAACATTTCCATTTAATTAAATGTAAACGCTTATAAGTGATTCATCTGAGCAAAGTTTGTAACAGCTGCAAGATTCCAGCTAACCCTTCAAAAAAAGACCGTATTAAAAATTAACATTGTTACTAATTAATATAAAAACAATCAAAATTTCTTTCATCTTCTTAGCGATTAAAACTATGTGCAAAGAGGATTCATCTAATAATTCTTTCTATTTAATTAGTTGGTATGCAACTCTGCAAAGCTTTGAAAACTGACTCACACAGGGCTTACCAATGCCCATCTCACAATTTTCAACTGCTAAAATATCAGCAAAATATCACTGTGAGGAAATCTTACAGAACTAAGTTGCTTGAGAAAGCTCACTCAAAAATACCCCATTTTGAACGAAACAAAGAGTGCAAAATTTGTTAGATTTAAGTTGTTAGATTAATTAGATTTAATGACATTTAATTAGCTTTTAATTAGATCAAATTCATTAGATTCGATTGTTTAAAGGCTGTGTGAGTTGTGCAAGAATTATCACAGGTAATACGAGTGCTTTGGAAATTGTCAATAAATGCCCGACTCGTGAAGCGAGGAAGGGATTTATCTGAGAATTTCCAAAGCACAAGTGGTTCACGAGTAAAATTATGTTCAACAGAGTTCCAAAATGCAAAATATATTGAAAATAACTGAAAGCTATGTTAGAATCAAAGAGTTTATGTTCTAGTACATTATGTGTTGGTTATAGGACATCGACTACTGACTACCATCTCTTAAGATAGATGAGTCACAATTCATGATTGGTCAATAGGGAGAAGCGGTACGAAGAATCAGATAGAAAAACCAACACACTATTTGAGAGCCTTGATTGAGATGTTTTGTGTGTATACACAATTGTTTTGCGTTTTTTGTTTGTTTTTTTAACGAGTGGAATAGTCAAGGTAAATAGAAAATGTCTATTCAGACTTGAGGCGTCCAGTCTCCAATATAGTAATACCCAGATCAGCACGTATTTTTCAACAACTCATTTAGACACAAATTTGACAGTAATGGAATATTTATTTAACCCTGGCACAATCCATTGATGAAACAATTGACTTTTCCACTCTTGTTGGTGGAATATTTCACAAAATGGTATGTTTTTTTCAGTACCTTCCTCCTTCTCAACACAAAGTGTGATAGCATATTTCTAGAAAATTTTTGACATTTTAAATGGAAATCTATTAGATCAGATGCACTCAATCATGTTGATATTCCCTTCATTTAATTTTAAAATATTCTAGTGATAATGAAAGGAAAATTAAGGAAATTTATTTTAAAGTTTAATTAATTAATCAAAAATAATTAAATAGTATATATGATATTTCATATTTGAATACTGTATTCTTAATGGATAGGAACAATATTAACACGGTTTGGCAGTACACGGTTGAGAATTTTCGTTGACTCATTTTCCCAAACCAGTTGTCTACAGATGAGAATTCTCATCATCTTGCTTTCTCCCTTGTGCGACCTCTATTATTGTTTTGAGGAAATATAGCTTTTCTGACTGCTACTAGCTCTTTTAGACCTTATGGTGGTTTCCCATATTCTCTTTGGCTAGTAAATTTTAAAGATTCATGTTTTCAAATATTCAAAGAATTGATTGCAACTCTCCCAGAAAAAGTCCAGGAATTGAGGTATGACAGCATCATTTGGTGTCCGTATGCAATATGTAAATATTTTTTATATTTCTATGCCAAACATGTTTTTGAATAGTTGGACTTGACATTGACATAATTTTAAACTTCTTCTGTGTGTACACATTACATTAAATAGAAATGCAAAACACAGTTCATAAACCTAACTGACCTCATTGTTATAAAATTTCCATTTTTTGAGCACCTAATCCCCAGATGAAGTAAACCGATCATGTGATATAAAAGGCATTGCGTCTGACCAACGGACAAAAAATTCCAAATGTGAAAGTTCCAACCAATCAACTCTTCTGAAATTCATAAATAAAATTTGTAAGCATTGATCAATGGTCAATAAAAGGTCAAAATATAGCGTTTAGTCAGAAGAGGTTACATGTCCTCACCAGGTTACAACAAATCCCACTAGACACCTTCCTCAACTTAAGATTAACAAAGAGAATTTTTATCAGTGCAACATAACTTTTGACAAGTCTATTGTCATTTGTGGGTGGCAACACTGTACCTAAGAAACACGATAATGATTTCCTGGATGGTTTACACAAGGTGTATATGATGCATTTCCATGTATTTTGTTTGGGCATATTTTTAATGTTCTATATGGTCGACTATTTACATACACTTTCTAGTACTCCACTTCATAGAAGCTTTGGAAAATTCTGTGTTATACGAAGATGATAACAAACCTTGAACATCAAAAATTTGTATCCATTGAATTTGTCCTTCCCTTTCTTCTCCTCTAGAGTTAAGAAATTCATCAGTCTCTCTACGTTATGTGATTTGGAAAAGAATGCCTTGACTTCTTTTTCTTTATCATTTAGAGCGTCTCCCATCAAAGGTGGAGGATCTAATGTCTGTTCATAAAGTTCCAGTTCACTGCAAACATTAATTCATACTATTTTAATAGACATTTACTCCACTAGGTCCCAAAACTCACATAAAAGCTCCCAATACTACATTTTTCAACATTGCAAATCAGCTGGACAACATTACAAAGGATTAAGACATAATGATAAAAACATACACTAATTAAAGCGTAACCAATCTCAGTTGCATATACATCACTGCTGATTCTAAGATATTAGATTTCAGTTGCACTGCTCATTATCTACATTTTGGAGTTTCCCATAGTGTAGTACTCTCTACTTTCCTTGCATAAGTTTTCTAATTCTGGCGTAAACATGTGGATGTCCATGAGGTTCTTGGCAGGTTTTTAGATAATACTCTTATTTCCCCTAGTCCTACTAAACCAATGATTCTGACAGAAAACTCCTTAATCCCAACACACCAACTGCAATTTCTCTATCACATTCAATCTCAAATTTCATGTTCATGTTACAAGAAAACTCAGCAATTTCTAATTTTTGGATTTATTTGCTGTGCAACGATAATATTCTTCCCATAATTTCAAAGAACAAAACAATACAAATCAAAATAAAACCTTCAAACAAACAAACAAGTTTTCACTGGGATCTCAAGAATGGTGTAGTATTCATTTCACATTTATCATTTCAAAATTTTTACCCAATGGTTAACATTTGAGAGCTATTGCATGACTTTTGGGACACAAATTTCTAATAAACTAACAATATTAAGGAAAAATACATATTAAATTGTAAATTAAGTTGCAAACATACATGCACCGCTCTTTACGTTACCACTTTTACCAATTTTTTTGTTTCTTTGAAAGACAATAAAACCAGTTGTAGGCATTTTCAGTGCATACATTCTTGTAATATTTGCAATTGTTAAAAAAAAATTACATTGCAACTTGTATCATATGAATACTTTGGCCATCTCTTGAAAAACTCTTCTTGCCAAATAGAAGTCCAACAAGTTCAAAATATACAATTAGTCTTCAAAACTCGAAAGTTTCAATAAAAATAGCACTTCTATAACATATCTATACTTTAATGTATCTTTACAAAAAGTTAAAAGTTAACTAGTTGTTTCATAAATTAATCAAATTATAAAACACACCTACAATACAAATATTAACACATGACAAGATCCAGAAAATTATACATGGGTAACTTTTTAACATTAAAAAGTTTTAATTAAAATGACACTGAGATTAGTTAGATCATTGTGCTCTACCCATGCAAAAAGTTTAAAGAAACAATTTGGAGCTGTCTTTCAGAAAACATGTTCAGGTATTTTTGGAAATATATCATGATTTAAATAAAATACAAAAGAAAACTAATAACGTTTTGAAAAAAGTGTACATGAAACGATTTGATGGGAGGAATAGATGGTGTTAAGAAATAATTTTTTTGCTTCAATTTTGAAGGTAGAGTATAGATTCACAACAAATTTGCAATTTTCAAAAATTTTAGACTAAGGAAAATAGGACTTTGATTCATACTTTAAAGTGCACTTGCCATATTCTAGCAAAACTTTAAAGTAATTTTTTTAGCTATTTTTGAGAAAATATTGGCCACAAATGTTTGGAAAATTGTTACAATTTTACTTAAAAGTACACAAACGCTAATCACATTTTCAAAAAATTACATATTTAAAGATCTAAGTTTAAAGAAAAAATCTCCAGCTTAAATAATGTAGTTGAAGGGAAGGATAAAAAAAAATTGGAGATTTGCATTTTTCAAAAAATCATATGTTTAAATGAAAATTGCACCTATACTGTACTTATAAATGGATTTAGCTCCATTCTAGACAAAAATTGAGAGAGAAAATTTGGAAGCATTTTTGACAACGTTTTGAAAATATCTTACTAGGCCTTACTTACAGGCTTCATGCAAACTGTCCCCACAAATTAAAATCTCATTTTCCAATGCACAAAACCACACGATTAGTTTGATTGATTGGGGATTTCGAGGCATTTACTGTATACAGTTTAGGCATTAGTGTTAATCACATATGAAGAGAGAGTGAGAGAGATTTTGATAAAAATCAATACATTTTCTGTACCAGGAAACTCCAAACATTTTTGCATTGTTATCTCAATAATTAATGAATTTTTAAATAAAAAGTTAATTTGCAGCATCACATAACCTTTTCTATTATATATACACACACATGCATACACCACAACCAAGCACCCACACATTAATACACATGAAAGTAAAAGGTTGCCTGGAATTGAATATCTTACTCTGGCCAAGCATAGAATCCATGATATGGTCTATGGGCATAGCGTGGTTTGTTCCATTCTTCTGCACTATTAGGCAATTGTGGTGTTCTGTATTGAACCCACTGATTGTCAGGTCTATCTCCTGGGCATATATTGCTGGGCTTTTCCACTATGACCCCATCAACATTGTACGGATTCACTTTAACAACTTTCTGAGTACGTTTCTGTTGCTTCAAAAGGAAAATAACACTTCGAATTGCAATCTGGAAGAAAAATTTAATAAAACATTACTCAAACTTACAAGGACTTATAAAACTAACATCCACAAACAGTTGCTTCAATAAACAGGATTTCTTTTTTTTAAACATATACTATACATTTATCGGGCTTAGCCCATCATAGGATACAAATGATATTAAAAAGAAAAAGGAATCCCTGTGCAATTGCACACAGGCCAATGTTGCCCACAGAGGAGGTGAAGGTAGGGCTCTTTTTCCAGATAGTTGGAAAAAATCCTTCATGAAGAGATGTATTAAACAGTATATGTAACATAGGCATTATATTGGCAATGCAATTTTTCAAAAACACAGATAGGATTCCATCAGATCAGGGCCTTTGCTGCGGTCTAACATCCCAATTGCTATGAATACTTCAGCTAGAGAGAGAGAGAGACAGAGAGAGAGACAGACAGAGAGAGACAGAGAGAGAGAGACAGAGAGAGAGAGAGACAGAGAGAGACAGAGAGAGACAGAGAGAGAGAGAGAGACAGAGAGAGACAGAGAGAGACAGAGAGAGACAGAGAGAGACAGAGAGAGACAGACAGACAGAGAGCGAGACAGAGAGAGACACACAGAGAGCTTTCAATTTTTTTTATTAAACAAGAAGCCAAGAACAGATCTCTCAAATGTTGAAAGTGGAGCTCTCGTACATTAGGGCACACAACCTATTTATTCAACCTTGTGTTATATATACATTTACCTTTCGCAGTTCAATGGAATCATTCACTAATGTGTTTAGGAAACACTTGACAACTGCAGGAGGATAGGCAACATCTGGGTGGACCAAATCTCTCAAGAAACTCAGAGCCATTGAATGGAATCTCCAATGTCTATAAAAAATTGACAAATTAGTATAAGCATGTACACTAACTGGCATACACTCAGTTAATGATATTTCTCTTACAAGTTTTCATTTTCAATGGCGTTATTCAAAGAGTGAAGAAGTGACAAGTACTGCTCCAAATTGTACTGATTTTTCAGAATCAACTGTTTTTTCCCCTCCTCAATTAAATCCTTCGTGGCAAAGTCATGGCTTTCTCTTGGTACAGATGCCCAAAGATCTTGTCCAGCTGCCTCACAAGAATCTGGAATCTGATAAATCAGATAATTATAAAAACCTTTAATGGAATGTAACATTTCATCATCATCATCATCATCATCATCATCATCATCATCATCATCATCATCATCATCATCATTATCATTATTATTATTATTATTATTATTATTATTATTATTATTATTATTATTATTATTATTATTATTATTATTATCACACTCATCACTATATTTGTAATATTTTTGTCAGGATAGTGATGTTGACAGTTCATGTTCAGTCAAAACTTATCTTGAGATTAGATGTAAATACGTTGGCTGCCAAACCACAGTGCCAATTTGTTCATCAAAAAAAACATTAAGATTATGCTGAATGCTTTTAAATGTGAATCAATGTATTTTTAACACATTACATCAAGAGGGAAATTTGAAAACCCACAAAGCCTCTACTATGACCACGGATTGACTACATTACCCAATTTCAAGGCTTTGAAATAGTGTATTACAATCACAAACCTAAGCAATCTACTCAGATCTTATTGTGAGATGATATATACAATAATTCTTAATACATGATTGTCTAAAAGAAACAATTTCTTAAATTTTTCACAAGAAATACAGAAATAGAAAAACACAAAGTGTGAGGCAACATTTTGTAACTCACCTCTAAATTGATAGTAATAGTTGGAAATTGCTTATGCACAACATCCACCAAGTTCTCGAGCAATCTAATAACAGAAATTTTCTCTGAAGGATGGGCTCTGACAATGGCTGGCCACAGAGAATTCAAGACATACCAATCATGTCTGGCAACCACAGGGTTTTGTTTACGCCCAAGTAGAACATAAAGCGCACCCTGAAAACAATAAACATTTTATTAATCATTTGAAATCAATTTTTGTTCAATTATTGATCAATTATTATTCAATTATTAATCATTATTTTAAGAAAGAAACTTAACACAATTTTTGGCTCTACAGAAATTTACCCCCTATAATTATTTTTCATTTTGAGCTTCTTTCCTAAATTACATATTTATTACAAGAACTTTAAACTCTGAACACAGTGTATCAATACAAAGAATTCAATATGAAAGAAACATTTCAAAACCATGTTAATAAACATGAATGGAATGTCTTTTCGAGAATAATTTTTGAGAAGTACTGATGTTATTCTATCACAAGATTTTGCACCATTACAAAAATAAATAATTCAGGATGAATTGTATGTACAAGTATGCCTTAATCAATTCATTACAAAAAGAAAGAAAAGGGAAATATTAAGAAAGAAGGAGAACTCACCTTAAATTGCTCATGTTCAATAAGCGTATTTTTCTTTAAGTTTTCAAGAAGTTTTGGAATAAGTATCACATAAGAATATGGAAATATGTCCATGGCTGTAAACAGTTTGCCTTGTGCTCTTGCTCTCACCTAGAAGAAGATAACTCTTATACACTCAACATAATTACCCAAACATTAAAATAACGAAAACTGTTTTCATATTAGTAACATTAAAAGTAATGCAAGTTTCAGGAGAGGAAAGATGCTGATACACGTGTGGTATTCGAGGGAAGTATGGAATGAGAGATTATTTATTGTTGTGTACTGTGTATTATTGATGTGTGGACTATCATGTATGGCATAAAATAATAACACAGATACAGATTGTTCAGTCATGTGACCGTGTTTTTTTTTTTTTTTCTTTCTTTCTTTCTTTCTTTCTTTCTTTCTTTCTTTCTTTCTTTCTTTCTTTCTTTCTTTCTTTTTTTGACAGCTACTGTTGCCACACCACAGGGATTGTGCCAGGGGGCATAGTCAGTGATTAATGCACAGAAATTATTCGCTTTTATTCCACAATCATTGCCTAACTTGTCTTGGAGCTGTGGAACCACCTATTGTAGTGTCATTAAGGAAAATGTTCATGAAAAAGTATTTTGTTATAGTGATAGAAGAGTATGAAAATACTTTGAAACTATGGTAAAGATAAAAGTTAACATTTTCTGTATGCTGTATTTAGTTAATATTTGGAGACTTCACTACTGAAATGAGAAGTTCAACTAGCAGGAATTGTGTTTATTTGGCAAGCCTTTTGCCTGCTTCTTGGCATAGTTATATTTGAAAGGCAAGCAAAACATCTATTAAATTCTTTACAATTGAAAGATATGAAATGGGACAAATAATTAAATGAATAAGACACGATTTGCATGTATTGAAGTATGTTTAAATGTCTGACATTGGAATTAGATCAGCATGTCTAATGACTTGCTTGTATCATGAATACTGCTTGTCCGGTTTGAAGCACCTACATTGGTGGTTTAATATTGTTTTATTTTGATATATAATTTTATATACTGTTTTCAACAATCTACATTTCATTTTTTGCCTCTCGACCATGACAAGATAAGAGTAAAGCGTGCTGCTTGAACAAAAGTTTAGACGAAGGGAAAATATATATTATTTAAAAATTATTATAATTATAATTATTATTATAATTATTATAATTATAATTATTATTATAATTATTATTATTATTATAATTATAATTATTATTATTATTATTATTATTATTATTATTATTATAATTATTATTATTATTATTATTATTATTATTATTATTATTATTATAATATTATTATTATTATTTATATAAGTTACATAAATTATATTATATACTTATATAATAATATATATTTAATAATAATACAAATTATTATTATAATTTATTACTTATTATGAAAAAAATATAAGAGTATTATGACACTATGACAGCAGAGGTGTTTCAGAAGTGGATGAAAGCTTTCTACCTTGATTGTTAGAAACATCCATTTATGTAATAGACAGCTGTTTATTCTGTGCTGGTGAGTGATATTTTTCAATAATAGTTCTTTTATCCCTTTCGCTCCCTGCGGGATACATATGTCCCGCCAACTTTCACCAGGCTACTATTGGGATATTCTGCTGTAAATTTCAGTTTATTGTGTGTCCCAATGGGTTCCTGAAGCCTACGTAATTAGTTCTTCGTTTTTACACCATATTGCACTTGTGTATTGGCGGTTTTTGTTCATATTCGTCTGCATTAACGGTGAAGTCCTTGACTGAAACACCTTTTTTTGTTGCTTGATATTGCTGTTACAGGGATTCGAGTTTAGAATTGAGTGTTAGAGTTGGTGAGTACATGTATTTGTAGTATCAGTGCTTCTAAACATAATTTGAAGGTAAGAATTTCTATTACGTCAGATGGGACACATGTGTCCCACTGGGATTGTTGTGTGGGTTACAGGTGTCCCAACAGTATCTTTTCAGAAAATTACAGATAACATTTTTTTTTTCGCGTTTTTTTGCTTTTCAGAACAAGGAGTGGGAAAAGAGGCCAAGAACTTCTTACAGACAAGGAGTTGTAAGATATATTTTTTAAAGCAGTGACTTGGATGATTTTAGTTCAGATGATACATTTGCGGATGGAAATTTTGTGCCAGATTGTAATACTAGTAGTGATGAAGATGAAGATTCAAAAGATGCAAGTAGTTCTGAGGGAGAGAGTGCTGTGGATAATAATGCACATTCAGTTGGGGACGAAAACAATATTCCAGGCATTCTTTGGACTGACGCAGTAAATGGATTTTCTTCAAGACTGAGTGTAGCTGCAAATCGTCCTACAGTAATTTTGTGCAAAGACCTGAACCGGTCAGCAAATGAACTTGATGTGTTTTTGAAACTGTTTCCTAGAAGCCTAATGATATACATTGCCCAGTGTACAAATGAACGTTTGAAAATTTTACAAAGAAAATATCCATTGAAGAAGTGCAAAATTCTTGAAACTGACAGTATAGTAATTATGATGCTTCTCGGAATATTACTAGTCATGTCCTATAACAAGGTTCCTAAATTTGCACATTATTGGTCCACCAATATTTCACTGGGTAATGTAGCAATAAAAAAGGCAATGTCTCGAAACAGATTCCAACTTCTTTGGTCAAAGTTGTACTTGAATCGTCCAGAAAAGCCAAATACTGCTTCCAAAACATACTATATTGACGAAGTGCTGTCATGTCTGAAAGTAACATTTCCCAAAGCAAGAGCAGAAAGCCCGAATCAGAGCATCAACGAGTCAATGACTAAATTCAGGGGTCGTTCCAGTCTCAAGCAGTATTTGCCTCTAAAGCCAGTCAAAAGAGGTATAAAAATGTGGGAGCGATGTGTCTAAGACAGGATATGTACACGACATGAATGTGTATGCGAGTAGAGATGACTTCAGAAATGAAGGACTTACACTCGGAGAACGAGTTGTTTTGAGGCTAACAGAAAATATTTGAGATCCGACTGTGAGTCTAGCTTTTGATAGATTCTTTACGAGTGTGAGACTCCTGAACTCACTGAAATTTCCTGCTGTTGGGACATGTATTTTGAACAGAAAAAACATTCCAAAATTCCCCAACAATTTGGAAAAGGGGGATTTTGAATTTCAAACAAACAATTTTGGAACTCTTGCTGCTAGATGGAGGGACTTGAAAGATGTAGTTGTTCAGAGCAACTGTCATGGCACAATGAGCAAACCAGTAGAAAGGAAGCAAAAAGATGGAACCAAAGTATCAATAGAATGTCCTGAAGCAATTTCATTTTATAATGAAATTATGGGTGGAGTTGATCTATCTGATCAAAAGGTTTCCACCTATGACTTTGACCGCAAATCCAATAAGTGGTGGAAAAAGGTTTTTTATAAATTACTGATGATTACAGTTGTGAACGCATGGATCATTTTCCAAGACATGAACAAGAGGAAAACAACCCTTCTGGACTTCATGGTTCCTCTATCAGAAAGGCTCCTAGCTTAAGGAAAGTCAATGGCACAAGTTCAAAGAAATCCAACAAGTGGACGTCGATTGGTGGCACAAAAACTGATGTTGAATGTTGGAGAGCACATGCCTGTGGAGGGGAAAACAAGGAGACGGTGCACTAAATGTGCATCACAAAAAATCGAGAAAAGGACAAAGAGATTATGCACAATGTGTGATGTTCCTTTGTGTACAAGTTGCTTTACTACATATCATTCATGAAATAAAATAACTTTTCTTTAGTTTTCCTAATCTGGATTTTGTATACCAATGGGACACATACCTCCCACATTCCAGTCCCATTGGGTCATATATGTCCCAGGTCCTATTTCAAAATTCCTGAAATGAAAAATTAAATTTAAGATAATAAATTGTTAAAAAGAACTCTCTAGGCTAGTATTTTAACATCTGCGATGATCCACCACTTTTCAGTTGGCCAGGAAAAAAATTGGGAGCGGAAGGGTTAAGAATGTGAAAAACACGCATTTCTGAAATTCATTTCATCCTTTTTAAAAATAATTGATTATAAAAGAGGTACTGCTACTATACAACTCAATCACAAAAGTAAATGTTTCAACATTATTTACATGCGTTCAATGATCTTATAGTAAAATCAGTAATAAAATTTTAATTGGAACAAAGTTTGCTAATAGAATGTAAAAAAGCTTCGAAGACTGTTGTTCAGAAAAAGTTTCTCACTGAAATAAGCATACGCGTTTTAATTAAATCATAGAATTATGATCCCAATATTTGATAAATCATATTAGTTGATGAGGAGAAAATGAAATGACAGAAAAAGCTGGTCATTGAGTTCTGTCTCTCCCCTCCTCATTTTTGTCACTTAAAATACCATCGAGTTTGTGTGGAGACAGTGCAAAAGATATTGTCATCATGATACTGTGGAGAAGTGAATAAATGTAAAAATATTTCCTTGAGATATTTTGCAGAAATATTACTAACATAACACACTGATTTATTCTGAAAACTGCTATATTCAAGATAATTATGTGGCACATAATGCAAAGAATATAGAAGAAGAGTGTAGAGTGAAATAAGAAAGGAGGCTCCAGAGATTGCAGTAATAATAAATATTCAGGTTGACTGTTATGATGATAAAGTGCCCCTCAGTGATCCCATTCCAGGACCCTCTGATATAAATAAAAATATGGTTCCCCAAGAAACTGGGTTTGAAAATATTTGACAAATTTTATTCTTCTCAGGAGCAGTTGCAAGTCATAAATTTATATTCTTCCAACAAGCGCAAGTGAGTGGTTATATTCCAGGTGAAATAGTGAATACCATATATCATTATTAAGCTGATCTTCACTAACTGGAACATATTTTTTTCTACTATTATCATCATTATTCTTATTTGTACTTTTACAGGTTTTGCTTAAGCGCTATATACTATCAGAATTGGTAGAAAAGCTTTAATAACTAATACATCAGAATTTAATTTTCAATAAACATTTATGAAACGAGCTATATGTAGGGACATCTTTGTACTTGAGATCTCTAACAACAGCAATCTTTCAAAATCCAGATAAAAACTACCAGATGGCTTTTAAAAAGTGACTTCATTGTACATTAGTGTTGAGAAAAGAATGTAATGTGCAACATTAAAACTGCTAAAATTAAAATTTGAATTTTTTGGTTGAGAGGTGGAGACTGCGGTACCAGTTGAAGTTTAGCAAATATTTTGATCTTTATCTAATTTGCTATGCATTTGTATGTGTGTGAATGTTCTCTCTCGATCTCTCTGAAAATAAATATTGCGTAAGGTAGTTAAAAAGCTTGTGGTTCGGTAATGGTTTGATGGTGATGGGAGTTTTAGTAAATCATGTATAGTAAGTAGTAATCATAACTGAATTTTACACAATTTAATTTTGCTCTTAGTTAATGTGTCTAATTTTTTTTCGAAAATTAATTTCATAAATTGATTTAATTTTTTATTTTTGCTACACACATGTAGGGGTATTTTTTATCATTTTTTGCAAGATATGTAGTATTTTTCTTGCAATTACTGAATCGTTCCTCATGTGTATAGGAACATTTTAATTATTTATTATGTGTTCCCACAAATTACAGTAATGAGGTATATTTCTCAGAAGATGTAAGTAGTCACTTCATTAAATCTGACGTTAACTACCTTTATAATTTCTTTAATAATTAAAAGAAATTTTAAGTCTTTTTTTAAATTTTTTTTTATTTTTTTTATTTTTAGAAAGAAGATTTTGAATTTCATGAAGTTGATTTTTGATGTGTATGAATATGTGTTTAAAATATATTCTGACAACATACACTATATAAACCAGGAAATAGAAAAACATTCTTACTTTGAATAAAAAAGAATTAGAAATGCAGATTTAATTACAAGAAAAGTTTTATCTTTTGAGGAGTATATCACTTACTTATGAAATAAGTATCAATAGAATGTGAGATCAGAAAAAAGTTATCAAATTAGTTAGGTCGGGTTTGATAACCAATCAAATGTTTATATATAGGACGTTACAATACAAATATTGCTTTTAAATAATAAAGTTATTGAAGGTATATCATGTTTCAATTTGAATTTCTTAAGTCTAAAATGTTCATTGTGAAAGTGGAAAAGCATTTATCTCTCCTAAATTAGAAATTATTATTTAACATCCTATAATATCCTTTTAATAACAAACACATCAAAATATTTCATAGCGCATTTTGACCCATGGTGTACCTAATATCTAAATTTTAACACACTCTTGGTTTTTTCATACAAGATGAAAAACTTTTCACTTGAAAGTTATTAATCTTTCGATTAACTGTGTGTATTTTGCCAATCAGTACTGAGAGAATGTTTACTAACTTGAATCTTTTTCCTCACAGTAACCTTTTGACATAGTGTCAATATTTTCCAAGGTTGTATAATCAGTAGGACCCAAATTGTAATAAAATATTAAATAGCAATTAATTATGGATTCATGTTAATTACACATGGTTAACATTTCAATGAAGCATTTGTTTACCTGCCATGTATTGTTGAACAAATGAATCACAGCATGTAAATATTATTACCATAATTTCACAATTAACTAAACAAATCTGTCCGTCAATGATCAATAATTAAATGGATGAAAAACCAAACAATATAAGTGACATTTTATAAATTCTGAGAAAAACATGTGTCACTTACTGTGCTGGTTTTCACCCATTTAATTGATAATTAGTCATAATGATCAATCAATAGATATAACAAACATCAATTATTCTAATTAGGAAATATTCTACAGCACATGTTAATTTAAAAGCTCTGAACACGCAATATCAAAACATACCAACAAAATTCGGATAGTTTTCACAATGCCTACATGGGTGTTTGGCGGTATATTTCGTCATCATTTTTCTGTCTGATGGCTTAATTCATTCAGTTACACATATTATCAATAGCATTTCAAAATTATTTGCATCAATTCGTGCAATTTTTTGTCAGTAATGATTGTGGAATACAATCAATCTCTTGTGAAAACTATTTCTAACCTTTGTGTCATGAAAATACACTTAATTACAAAATCCAGCCAACTGATACGGCTATTCAGCTGACCGGTGGAAGAATATATTTTGGAGAGTGATGCAGTCTTTGGCAACACTCATTTGATATAGAAACTGTCATTAAAAACGTTTATTGCCCTGAACACTCTGCATTTACTCTATGAAATATATCCAACTTGGATGAAGTAACAGCGTAAATGTGTCCCACTGCCCTGATGAGGGAACAAAGTTCCGTAACATTGGCAAACTAAGAAACTTTTTTATTGAATGACCAGAAAACTATCAAACAATTCTAGTATTATTTATTTTTGATTTATTTAATTTTTCTTTCTTTTTATTTAACTTTATTTATTATATATTTATCATGGAAAATAAAAAAAGGTTACAAATGAAAACATTCCATGGCATGGGTCATTCTACACCAACTGCACATATTTAAGGAAAATTTGACCTTGATTTCCCAGATTAAGCTTTTTTTCTGTGAAGAGTATAAGAAAAAATATGAAAATGTTTTTCATTTTTTCCCAAATATAATTTTTCAAGAGGACATTAATTTTCAAAAAAAATGCCAATATTGCTAAAGTTAATAATGTTTAACTTGTGTTGAAATTGTGACAAAAATTCAGTATTTTGCATCAATAAAGAAAAAATAATGGTATCTAAATACATCAATTGTCATCTCTGAAAAGTTCTGTATGTCTGGTAAGTTGCAAAGTGGGACACCAAGATGGGTCCCATCAATTAATTACAATAGAAATGTCTCCTTGCTGTTTTGCTGCAGCGTCATCTGTCGAGTACACGCTAATCAGCAGTAGATGATTACTATCGATATACTTTCACAGAGCAATAAAGAGAAATATCCCTTCACATCTACTAAGTCGCTAAAAAATGGTGATGTTTTTGGAGTGTGTGATTTGATGTGGAATGACTCGTACATATATCAATTAACTATCAAATAGAAAATAAACGTATTTTGGGTTTAGGCCTTTTAGTGTAATGAATTACACTAAATAAATTAAATTAAGTAATAAAGTTAATTAAAAATTTACGGAAAATGTAGATTTCTCTTACCTCACTGTACTGGGAGGTGCTGAGAGTGAGAAGATTCAACATTATCAGTTTGTGAGTAGGTGTAATACAGAAATTGCCTCGTTCCAACAACACCTCATGCTGAAGCACAGCTCTGTCAATCAAAAGAGCTCGAAGATGCCGCTTTTCTCCAACAAGTTTGTTTTCTAAAATTCTTTTCACAATGCGGAATCTCTTCCAACGTGCTTCAAATGCCAATCTCTCATCACGAACATCCGTAAGCAAACACTCCCAAATCTTAAAAAGAGAAAAAGGAAAAGTACTGTTAACACTGAAACAATACATATTAATACAAAAGTGGCACAAGGGTGGCGCAATGAAGTAATCAAGGCTACCAACTTCACATGGCCAAAATTGTGTTCATGACAAACCAGTGTAGAAAGCTAATACACGATATCACAAACAAATGGAAGAGGCTGTTCGAGTTCGAATAAGCAGTGAACAAATGGCTGGCATCCTAATATTGTGCATATCCAGTTAGGATAACTAGGGATCCCTTGCGATCTGTGTACTACTACTAATATAAGTGTAGAAAGTATTTATATGGTATAAAGTATGGCAACAAACCCAGGAGGAATGAATTGCAGCAGACTGATAAGACTGAGGATTGCACATTGCTGTAGGATTGCAATATGGCTTTACACATGTAGTCCATGTAGGGTCCAAGTGTGAAACATGATAGTCTACAAGGATGTGCTTTCAAGATTTAAGGAAGTGAATGTTTTGGATAAAGGAATTTGTGTGGGTTACATAAAAATGGTAATAATTAGGGGCTAAATATGAGCCATAAATTGAATACCACACAGGTTGCAAACAGATGGCAGAGGCCAAAAATTATAGCATCACAAAAACTATGATTTTAAGTGTAATTGGAGGAAAAATTATGTAAGGATAATTATCTTTTACTTCAGATCCCTTCACACACGTACTATTTATTGCACTGCTTTAATTAATTTATACTAAAATTGGGTTGAATCAAATCACTTTACTCATTAAGCTCTGAATTGTAAGAACTTCTTTCATACATGTTTCTATATTACCATGTTATATTCACTTTTCCGCATATGAGCAGAAAATATTCTTTGCTGAATGGACTTCATTTCAGTGTTGAATAAATCTTCATTGTAAGACTGGGAACAATTGCAAATTGAGACTTTGATGCAAAAACAAAATTAGTGATTAGTATTTCAACCATTTTGTTTCCACACCAAATTCATAATTCTAATTACATTTTATTTATTATGAAGTACAAATTATTGATAAACTTTAGACAAAATTTAACAAAAAAATAAAGTATGGCAACAAAATTGGAGGTTTGGAAGAATTTAGTTTATATTGAACGTCCATTTCAATGTAATAAGAAAAAACGGAAATTATTGACACAATTTTATGTCAATGAACAGAATAACTGCACGAGATACATATAGAAAGAAATAACAGCATAACACATTTTCTCTTCAAAAGCAAATAGATAATTTCAATGTTCACTCTTAGTATCACTGAGAAACTGAACAAAAACCACAATCACGATAAGAGAATTAAGAAGTTTCAGAATAAAGGAAGAAGGTATTCCCAATTTGCTCACTTCAAGTTTGTCAACAGAACAGAATAAAGAACTTCAAGAAACTGGCATTCAAAAATTCAGTTATCAATAATTATTTTTCTTCAGATTTCCAACATGGATTTCAGATCATGAGAGATTGGATATTAAAATTATTAAGAACTATTTTATTTAGTCAAATTAAAATTGAACTAATCTCATCAGTTGAAGAATCTTATCAGTTATGAATTAATTTTTAGAACTTGTATTTAGTTGATGTTAACAGTCTGATTTTCTTTTTGATAAACAGTCTGATTTTCATTTTAATCTGCATTAGCAAGCCTTAACTGAACAAATAATGCAAAGGGAAGATATCAAAATGAATTACTCACATTAATCAGCACAAAAAATGATTTTGTATCATCCTCTTTGCATTCCAATAACTTCACTTGCAATTTGTCCATTAGGGCAACTATTGCTTTCTTTACATTCATGTTATTCACTGTGATACCATGATCCTTGCTCCGTTCATAATCCAATTCAGTTTTTGATTGGAAAGGACTGTCACTGAGGCAACTCTTTGCTCTGAAAATAAAAATACATGACTAAAAAATATATAAAACTAATACTATCTGAACATGTTTTCTTGAACTCTGTATCTTCATCATACCCAGTAAACCTAGTTACACTGTAATCGAAAAATAGCAACATTGTCCACATTTGATAGTAAGAAATATTTACACCCATGTAACAGACATTATTTGCAAACAACCTAAAGATTTATTTTTAAATACTCCTGGACAAATAGCTAAAACCATTTTGCTCCTCTCATATCAATACTTGAAAAAATAAATTTAGGGGGGTTTTCAGGTCTCTTCATTACTTACTCTCATAACACCCATCCTTTCATCTTTTCTGCACACTGCTAACAATAGGTTTACTTTCACATGTGCACAGTGAAAAGGAATATGCCATTAAGTAAAGACAGTAGAGGCAGGAAAGGACCCTCTTAAACATAATAGCCTTCACTAGAGCGAACTGAGAGCTCAAGAATACACTCACAGATAGTACACACAGCATTAAATTTTATATCTATGTTAATATATTTCATCCACCCCTCTAAATATCCAATGAAAAAAATACACAGACACAGCTGAATTCTGTAATTATGATTTTGTCTCATACATTTTTTACTATAACGCATGGCAAAATATTTTTGTGCACACCGTGTTACTGTTTCACAATGTGGCTGTTACTGGCATTGATGTTATTCTGAAATTGTCTTTCGTATAAAAGAAATGAAATTAGAATACAACCACCGGATGTACTTACCTTGAGAAAAACGCCCATTCTCTGATCCGATAATAGTTTTGTGTTTACAATGTTAATCGCTCAAAATAATTGCTGAAATACTTGAAATTGGCCATACATGTTTACCAACTTCATTAAATATTTACATTACTTCCTATACTATGAAGAACATAGAGGGGGGCAGAAAGTTTAGTTTTACTTCTGGAAGAGCAAAGATAGGTTTCCGCTCTCAGAGAAGAGTTTTTGTTCTCAGCAGACGCCAAAAGATTTTGGCTCTCACACTTCTTCGTATTTTGTGGTCGGAGCACACATTTTGGCATTTGTCGCTCAAACAAACATCTCAGACGAGAAAGATGCTGTTGTGGAAGTGCTCCTACATAGTTGAAACTGCTGTATCAGTGGAAATGATCCTACATAGTCGAAACTGCTGTACCAACGGAAGTGCTTCAACAGTCGAAACTGCTGTACTAACTAAAGTGCTTCTAGTAGTTGTAACTGCTGTACTAACTGAAATGCTTCTACGTAGTTGTAACTGCTGTACTAACTGAAATGCTTCTACGTAGTTGTAACTGCAGTACTAACTGAAGAGCTTCTACATAGTCGTAACTGCAGTACTAACTGAAGAGCTTCTACATAGTCGTAACTGCAGTACTAACTGAAGTGCTTCCACATATTCGTAACTGCAGTACTAACTGAAGTGCTTCCACATATTCGTAACTGCAGTACTAACTGAAGTGCTTCTACATAGTCATAACTGCAGTACTATCTGAAGTACTACTACACAGAACGGCTGCGCCCAGATTGGCTAATCACCTGCTGTCAGGCCACCTGTGAGACAGGGCAACCACACGAGAGAAGTAAGGCAAATTATCTATCTGTGGTCATTAGCCAGTTCCCACTCCCTCTCCTCCCACGCCAAGAAACACGGAAAGACACTCAAAAGGAGCCAGGCCACTGGAGGCTGTCATCACAGCGGCAAGCCTATTGCTATGGCAGTTCATCATTTGCTCATCATATTTCAGAGACATGATCTTCATCGTCTTAAGTTAGTTAAATGTATTGTTTTATAAATTCAAGAGTTTTTGGTAAGGCTGGTACAATTTAAATCGCATTATTTAAATCAAATGATTTTAAAAAATCAATGATTTAAATCAATATATATTATTTGTAATAGTTGAAAATATATTTCTATTTTAAATATTTGTAAAATAAAAATTACTCCGATAAAAAGGCTTATCAATTACAAATTTGATATAAAGAATATATTTCTTATAAACTTTTTCACATAATTGAACAATTGGTAAAATAAAATACAATATAATACACAACAAAATTAACAAACTTGTGAAACAAAGAACAATAAACAATTAGTCATAGAGTTGTATACTAACAGACTTAGATGATCGATTAGTTTTTATCCAGCATTTAACTGTCTGATGTATAAAAAATAAAAACTGATGTATTTGTGTATGTCTATATGTGAGTGCCATATTTTCATCCTTCACTATCAACATCATCTCATCATCTACACCCCTGGGACTAAGAACCTTAAGGGATAACAATCAGAATTCCACTAAAATGCTGATCCCCCCCAGATAAAGGTACTTGCACCTGCTGAAGCAGGATGCACGCGTGGTCCGAGTTGACCTATACGCAGAAGTAAGAAATGGGAATTATGCCTCGGAGGCCAAAACTAAAAGAATTATTTTTTCCTAATGTCAAGAGGAACTTGCTGGTCTGTTACTGTTGTTGTTGTTGTTGTTGTTGTTGTTGTTGTTCCCATCCGAAATGACTCACCCTGAGTATTACAATTTTTTATATACTTCTGTCAGCTCAAACTCACAATTCCAATGGAGCTTCTTCCCATTGTGGAAGGGGAACTCTGCAACCCAGGAAGGCCCAAATAATTCCTAGTGACCGCTGCAGTTCCTCTCTAAAACATAGCAACACAGGACAGTCATTACAATGCAATTAAGCCATTTTATTGGATGCAGGTTTTTTTAAATTTAAATAAGATATTTTATTTAAACCACTGTCATTCCATTAACACAATTAATTAAATCACTGTCATTTTCATTTTAAACCAACCTGGCATTTCATACACTTCTCAACACATTTCATACACTCAAGAAACAAGCACAGACAATTTAAATTACATTATTTTGAAATCTAAATAAAATGAAGAGCTTGGCTTTAGACAGCCCTACGCCACGTACAAATTCATACCGAGAAATAAGTAAATAAAAAGTAGATCAGTCATTCGTTGTTGCAGAGTAAAGAAGAAATATCTCTGTAATACAGCATCATCTGATGTACCACCATCACAAAACTCTCACAAAATGTAATAATCAATATGGTGAGTAGTATCACCTTCTTTTTGTTGAAAACATGGCATAGGAATAACTAGCATCAAGCCCTTCAAATCATTCCTGAAAACCTTTAGTTCACACTCACTTCGACATTGAAGAAGTATCAGCAATGAACTGCTCGATAGAATTCATTTCAGGACACAAGTATGAATCAATAAAAGACTTTACACAATTAATTTCCTCTTTTCCGGGAATATACCAATTCACTCTTAGATCATGGATGTTTCCTGCTTTACCCCAATCCTGCACAATACAATATAACACAATTCAAAAAAAATTCTGACAATTATATTGCAAATATTTTAGACTTTGTAATAAATAAGTAAATAACTACAATTTGCAAATCCAAAAATTTAATAAAATCATTTATTTCACTTACTCTAACAGGCAAATAGTCTTTGATGTCTTCGGCGAATGTTTGAGGCACACTACGGAATTCTAGAGGGACAGTAGAACACAAACTATTCAAGGTAAGATGCATCAATCTTGCAGCAATGGTATGTCCTTCACGACATGTTAGATGCAGTGTGCGATCCAGGACTTTTTTAAGAGTAGGCACATGTGGTAATAGAAATTTTCCTGGACAATCAACAATCTGTAAATATTAAATAATGTGTTTTACAATAAAACTTTCCATTATAAAGAGAATGTAGCTTATTCTTATAAAATACATAGAAATGTTTAAGTAATATGAAACGATTCAATTTCTACATACTTTTTAATGTTGATCTTAATATGCAAATTTCCTCTCCCAACTTCCAAAACTATTTCCAAAATTCTTAATCCCTATTTTTCTTATTTACCTTTATTCTCTTTCTCTCCCCTCATTCCAACAGCCTTTGAAAATCTGCATGCACCATCTGTCAGATACAAGTCCCCTTCCAAAACCACTCAATTCAAGCAGGTTTACACAAAAATCGTTTTGCTTTCCATCCTTTCAAACAACTGAATAACCAATAAAGCCATAGGAAACAAATACAGGAGGGAGAAACAAAACAAGATTTTTAATTTTTTCAGGACTACCAGGAATGTTTTATGCAAGAGAAACAGAATTCAGTAGCAAGCTGAAATAGAAACACTGACATTCACATCCCTAAGAACAAGCTATGTATCATCAGAGAACATTCTCGAAATTGGATTCATGACTAATCGCTGACAAAAATTGATATTGTAACGGATATGGATATTGCGGTTGTTGCCACCAGCCGGAGTACATGGCACAACAAAATTGCCCCTCTAGGCGGTTCACCACCTCTCCACAACAGAGCAGTAGTATGTAAAAGTAGCCCTAAATGATTACACATGAAATACAATTTCAGGGGTTTTAGATAAATACATTTCAGAACATTTGCTGTGAAATTAATGTTAATTAAATTAATATTTTTAGTTTCACTTTAATTTTCCTACGCATATCCTCTTATCTACATTCGATTCCTTCCAAGTAGGAAAATGGAGGGGTTACTACAGTTTCCTTTCCTGACACTAGCTGCGCTCAGAAGCGTGTGGCATACCACGGTGCCACGAAGCCTGCCAATGCCACCAGTAGGAGAGTCGTTCGAAAGATCAACCAAGGAACTTGGCATAAAAATAAAATCAATAACCAAAAGTTACCCTCAAAAACTCACCTCTGAGAGCACAACCAAATTGTACAGTAACTCATTGTCTAAGGTCTCTTCCTTCAAAATGTCTTCAGAGTCAGTTAAAGTAAGAATGTTATCACTGAGGCATGGAACAAACATTCTCAGTGTTTCTTCACCATTTACCTGAAGCAAATATTGGAAAAAAGAATTAGTTGACAATTTTTTTAATATCAATATATTAATAGATTACAAACAAAGTTTTTACTCAAAGTATTTAAAACAATTTTGCCCACGTTCCAGAACTACATCTCCTCAAGAGCAGCATCATACATTGCATTAACTTAAAGAAGAAATGATAGATGAACTCTGTTTGCCTAAAAAATTGTATATGACCTTTTTACTTTCTTGTCCTAGATTCTTAAGAGAAAGAATCTTGTACTGGAAATTTTTTTTACAGAAACACTTGTTGCTAGGCCCTGGTAACGGAAAAGTGGATAAATCTTGTTCCCAAATATAGTGAATTACTTCCTCAAAGGCTTAGTGAAGTCAGAATCCATGTTTTGTGGATCCTTGATACTAAAAAATCGATTCAACGACACAACATCAGTCCATTCCTCTGCCTGCCTGTTTATCAGTTGGGGTCAATGCTAAACCCCAAACCATTCAGACAATTTTCTCCAAAATTCAGATTCCTCAATCCATTTAAATGACCTTGAGACCCTCTGAGCTTGAAAGAAATATTTTCATTTTTGACCGTACTTCACATGAAACATAACATTTTCAAAATTTTCTCAAAAATAGTTCTAAAATATTTTATTAAACTTTGTCCTCAGGTTGTTGTTTTTTTCCCAGCATCTTCCTACAACTAGAATACTGACGACAGAATTTTTTCCTTTCTGTAATCTGCTCTTCAAACAATTCTTGAAATAAGATCATGTACAATTTTTCGAAAGTTTTCATGTTATTTTGTGTGAAATACAGGCAATTAAATTTTTTTTTTAAACAATTACTTTCTCAAAAAAGCTTTAACTTTTTTCTTTAGTTTTGCTTTTTTCATGTATCAAAGGCGATACAAAAATTGGGGTTGGCCTCGCTTCTAGAAACACACTGTATTTTTGAAAATTGCAAAAATTTTAAAACTGCTAAGTTGACGGTAGAGATACTTGCCTTATACAAAATATATTCTAAAAAGTCGCCTCATTAAAACAAGTCAAGGACAACTTTTCGAAAAATTAGCAGTTTTCACATAATTTTGGCTTGAAATTTAAATATACCTTGGATTAGTCACGAGATCATAAAACAAAGCAGACTCAAAACGTCAAGCATGGGCAAATTATAGAAGAACTGGAACAGATGAAAGTTACACCATCTACAGGAACATCTCAAGCAATCTCACCTCTAATGTGAGACAGCATAAACAAAAACTCAGAAAGCAAATTGTTCAGGATGGTGGCAAAAGATTCTTGTTCTATATACGAAGACTAACAAACTGTAAAAGTGGTCCTCCTATGATTGTTCTGAATGGAGATTCTGTGATAACTGACCCATGTGAGATCATGGAATGCTTTACAAATGATTTCGGGAAAGTATATACTGTTGAATCAGAGGGCCCATTGCCAATTATTGAATATAAATGTACCAAAATTATTGAAAATATTATATTTTCAAACATCGAAACTGTCCAGATAATGTGTGGACTAAATGCAAGCTCATCCACTGGTCCTCATGGTATTTCAATCATGTATCTGAAAAATTGTAAACTATAACTAGCTCCTTTACTGAACAGAATATTTAAACAATCATTAGAACCAAGGAAGTTGTCTTCCGCATGGAAAAAAGTTGTTATCACGCCAGTTTTCAAGAAAGGAGACAAAGTTACCAGAAAACTACAGACCAATAAGCTTGACAAGCACAGTGAGTAAAGTCACGGAAAGGATAATTGTTCGACAGCTTCTAGATCATGCATTTGAAAATGATATTATCACTATTCAACAACACTGTTTCATTCCAGGAAGATCCACATCTACAAATTTACTAATGTATGGACCAAAGAATTGGATCAGAAATAACCAGTTTATGTCATTTATCTAGATTACGCTAAAGCTTTCGATAAAGTACCACATAAACGTCTCATCTTTGGGTATATGAGGTAAACTATTGAGGTGGGTTCAGGAATATTTATCGGGCAGAACATTTCAGGTGGCGATTGGAAACACACTGTCGAGCTTGGAGTACTGCTGCAGCTGTTTGAGGTTATTGGTGGTACCCGGCATCCGTGTGTTGTGTTGCGTTGCATTGGATTTTGGTGGCTTTTACGAAATTTATTTGGTGTGTTGTGTGCGTTTTAGGTATATTTGTATGAGTTTAATATCGGTGAATTCAATATTCATACATTATTTTTGCATTATTGTGGCAAGAAGTAAAAATTAAATTTGGTTATGTCAATATGTTATTTTTTGCTATAATATTTTGTCTTCTTCCTTTTTTGAATTCTTTTTCACCAGCCACCAATATCAATCAACTTCCATCCAATGCTTACATGGGGCATTCAACACCTTTTGAGAACAGACACCTTTGTACACGATACAATAAAGCCAGATTGTATCAAGTACTGGTGAATAAAGGAGTGCAATGAATGAAAACAATAGTTTTTCAATTATGTTAAAATTCAAAGATTTATTAAAGAATAGTTCCCACAGTTAACCCTTTGTAGAATCATAAGTGAATTTAATTTGCAGTTATCACGCTGAAATTTGGTTTGTCATAACGAATAATTTTCTGTTGTGAAACAATTTCTTTCCAATAAATAATCAATGAAGATTACAAAATTTATTGATGAACAAATGATGAAAATGTTTTCTTGTAAGAGCTTGTATAATATCAGTATTACAAATAAAATTTGTATAATGTAAATGGTTACCCTCTGATTAATATTTTTGAAAACTCATGACATATTTTAGTGCATTATTGCTTGCCTATATTTGGCAAATCAAATGCCTTACTTCTGGGCTCTACTTGTATTAACATGTACTACTTAATTGTTCAGATAGCAAATTAATTATTACTTTGTATTTCAGAGAGATTTGGATAGTAGTTCATTATTAATTTTAATTTATTGTTAATTGTATCAGCAAAAATTAATATTTAAATTTAAGAATGGAAGGTAAATTAATTTACTTAAATAAAAAAAGGCAATGGCTAATATAAAGAATTAATCGTATTTAAAATACTATAAGAATTACACAAAAAATGAACTAAAATGAAAATAATGAAATAAAATCAAACTGCCACTGAGTTTGCATTAAGAAACAACCAAAAACACCTTAAAGAACGCAACACATGCAAAAAACATGCAAAATGGTGTAAGGAATAAGTGTTCAAATATCAACTGTGTCGCTATCTATTGGTTGCATCTCAAAGTTCTTATAAAATCTATAGTTGTAGATTCCATAAATTTGCTTTATGCAATGGTGCACAGCCTATGGAACCTATAAATTTTATTGAACCCATAGCTATGGAACCAATATGGAAAGCTTTATGCAACTAACTCAAAGGAGTGATATTATAGAATCTTTTAAAATCTTGGAAGGGATATTATAACATTCCTGAATTTAACTTCTTTACTAAAACCACAAGATATAAATATATATTTTATTTTATAACATTGTTACTCCACAAAAGTGATTTATTATATAATTTTATTACGCAGTTTGTAAGATATGTCTACAACAGCTTCTTGCTGCCACCATTAATAAATAAATAATAATAAAAAATGCAATTTTTAGAAAACATCTTTCCTTCAAAAATGCTCAATATTTTTTCCAGGGATAAATCAAAAGAGGCTTAAAAGAATGGTGCACAACTAATATTTTGAAAATTGCAAATTTAGACAAAAATCTCAATTTTTAATAAGGTTCTTTTTTAATGTCAATTATTCGAAATTTTCAATAATACAGAGTTCGCCAAAAATGGGGGCTGTTCTTTACTTGTTCGGGGTATAGTGGATTTCGTTCTTCATATGTCTCTATAGGTTTGCCATCACAAAAATGTACATCTTCATGATTCCTTCTGCCAACCTTTGTAATCTAAGAAGGTATTAGTAGTATTCAGTGTTGTTTATTGTTCCAACATGAAATGGGTGACTTCGTCAAATATTGTGGGAAATAAGGCAGCCATTATACAGTGGTGTCGTGGGACATTATTAATTGCTACTGGGAACAGAGGAAAGGGACTTCTCATGCAAAAAGAATCAGCCAGGGACGAAACATCACTGCAACACGAGATACAATTTTTGAAAACGTTCAATTAACTGTCAAGCAAGCTCATGTATTCCTTCGCATATAAATACATAAATAAATAATATATAATTGTGATTTAGCATTCCACCGAAGGCCAAAAATTATCACACAAGACTTGTGGAGTGGCTATTATTTCTGCATGATGTTTACATGGACGGTATGGACAGAAGGTATTTACAAGCATCGAGAATTGGTGAATCTAACTCAGTTGTAAAAATTAATGAGTGCAAAATCGGACAGCGAAAATATCATAGGTTTTGTAGTAGAGGGCATCTGGGGGTTTGGACTCATTCATAGTGAAACCAAAGAAGTAATAATTTGCAGATTTGCAACTTATGATAAGGAAGTTATAGATTGCAGATGGGATGCAAATACTTTGTTGCCATGATTCCACAATATATACAACCATAAACAACTATTATTATTATTAATGTGTGAAGGGGCTGCCAAGGTCTAACCCAACATAATTTAATTCACATGATGGGAAATCATTCTCTTAATTTTGTGGACCCAGTGACAGGTGCTACTACAAACACGCCCTAAGCCAACGGCTCCAAGTTGGTAGTAGCATGGTGCAGAGCGGCATTACTTGTTCACAGGTTGGTATCAAGACAAAAGACTGGTGCAATGGGCTACGTCAGGGCCCGGCAACTCTCCATCAAAATCGGGGACAAAGCTCGAGGTTGCTACTATAGGAAGCGCTAGTGTCGCCGGGTGCAGCTGCAGGTTAGGCTCGCCAACTTTCCCACATACAAATTGGCTAATTTGGGAGAAATACGAAAAGTGTCTTCTAAATGTACAATTATTCATAATCTCTACTTGTAAGTAACCTCTGAAGAAGCGCGAACATAGACATTATCTTTTGTAACATTATGGTCCTGCTTGCGACTCACGCACAAGTCACGCACGTTTAAAGTATCGTTGGCAGCAGTTCCTGTTTTAGTTCCTGTAAAGAAGGTGATGCAGCAGAGCGCGCCACCATAATGGTCTCCACCACGTTATATGGGAGTTATAGGGCCCTGGGGCTACGTCCTCCAACATGTAAAAAATATCCTAAATGAAACCAGCATCATTTCCTTTATCATTCTGACACAATAATTTTTTTTTTTTAATGGAAATGTTTTTGAGTAAAAAAACTGTTTAAAAAAATTTACTCAAAATTACACAAATACTACTCACATTGTCTAAGAACTACACATGAGCTTATTTCAATATCAGTCTTTCGACAACAAATTTACTTTGGAACAAAATCATTATCTTCAATGTTGTAGTTAGATTTTGTTGAAAACTTTCGAAATTTTCAAAAATTTAGAGATTTTAATGAAAATGGTATCTGCCCCATTTTCTTCCCTAAGATTCCTTTACCATTTCCAATAATGTACATTTTGGATGTCAAAATATTTTACAAATTGAGATGATGGTGAAATAAACAACAATTTCATATCTGAAAAAAGGAATGTTACTCACGTTTTAAATACTCACAAACATATAATTAATACGATGATTTTAGCACATACCTCTTTAAATTTTCAGATATAGACCTAATCAAAACCCTATTAATAGAAACTATAATTTGCTCTGAAGTACAAAATCACATTGTTTCCTTAAAAGAAGATATTCAAATCAGAGTACCAAAATTCACAAATTATACATTACACACATCCCATTCTTGCCATGACGTGTTCTTATAAAAATGGGATAATATAAGGCAATTTACAAGTGCATTGTACCCTCAACAGTATTTCATAAAAAATAACAACACTTCAAATTTTGACTCGCCTTTATACAATTATTACACATAGTACAAGTAATAAATTTTATTATATATATATATATATATATATATATACACACACACATATATATAAATAATAATAGAATGAGAATTATAGAGAGAATCATGAAGTTTGGTTCGTATTAGAATGGAATCCTGATATGAAGAGGAGAAGAGGAAGGCCATGTCATATCTCTTCATGTAACTAAACAGCATGATAGTACTTGTGTCATCAGAGAGAAATGGAGAGCAAAAACTACTTGTGAGTATTATTGAAGATGTAAATGTAAATGTATTATAAATAAGATCTCACAGAATTCTTGCAAAAGCAATACTTTTGTCAATGAATAATAACTGACCTTCGAAAATGAGCGACACATTGCAGCCATAAATTGTCCTGCAACTTTAGTTTCTAAAATACGTCCCATCACAAAGGAATGTAATTTCCTAAGAGCAGCCTAGAACAAAATAAACAAATAATTACAATCACTTTCAAAATTAAAAATTTAAGACCCACTAAATATCTTGTAGACAAAACAAGCACACTATATCATATGCACTTGAATATGTACCCAGACCTTCACACACACACAATGTCACACACAAATGTCAGTGTCTCTGATAGTGTACATCTTATACTACATTTTAGTTCCCTGCAATCAAATAATTCTATTTTCATTTATGAATGAATTTACTTTGGTAAACATGGAAAAATCTGAAGAAAAAGAGCAGAACAATGTCTCAGGTAATTGGAAAAAAGACCAATCAGTTCATTATTTTAAAATAATAATCACACATAAGAGGAGCTTTTGAAAATATTTACAAGTGAGCCATTTTTAAAAAATTAGAAAGATTATCAGGATATAAATATAAGCAGAAATTCATTATATTGACCATGACACTCGTGGACATTTGTTAAATATCTAGATATCTTAAGAGTACCTGGATTAAAGCCTATTAATAACTTTAGAATATTATACAATACTTTTTTTAATCTGGTACACTTTCATGAGAGTGCAGCATAGACCAGCTCTGAAGATACTATTGTGTTCAGAGGTCAGAATAAAAAAGGGTAGACAAAAAACTAAACCTTAAAAATTTGAGGCGATGTCTGTGTGAGTAAGGCAATGCAGGTAGATGCCAGGGCATTTTCAGCTAAGTTTTCCATTCTACTTCGTCTATCAGCTTCCCTTTCAAGACGAGTAGATTCAAGAGAACTGCTTTCAACCAACACAAAACAACGGTCCAGGAATTGAAGAACAAAATCTTCGAAGTTAGATGTGGCCAAACATATACTTTCTTCCTCCTGTAAACAAAAATTAATAAAATAAAATTCTGGCTTCACAGAAAATACTCGTAAACAGATAAGAGAAATTATACAGTAAATAAACAACCAAAATCATGAATACACAAAAACATCACATCAATTCCTTTCAATTTTTTGAAAATAAGAATTTAAAACTTTCCACCTTTAGACCTCAGTAAGATAAGCTAAATTTTCATTACTCTTTCTTTTACCATGAAATGAAATTAAAATACAAACTATCAAAACACAATTCATAAAATTTTTCTCATAAAACAAAGTATACAAAACATTTCTAATTAGGGGCGGATTTTGATGACCTAAAACATCACCAAAAATTTTTAATAAAATGATCTTTAAATGTTTTTAAAATGCCCTAAAAACAAAGAAAAATGACGTAAAAAAATTATCAGAACCAGTACACGTGAACAACTTAAGCTTTTGGACATGTTACTGATGTAATTGAGGCCTCTTATTGTTGAAGTGAACTTGGCTAGCAAATTTTGGTTTGGACTGTTCTTTACCACAAAATCTCTTTCTTTAGTTATCACGAAATTGGCCAAACTGAAAATGAAGCTGAAAGGTGTCACACAAAGAAATCTAATAGGCTACACAAGAATTCTGTGAACATTTGTTGCATTTTGTAAATATTATTTGAAGCAAGTACCATTATAATTATATTAAAATCAATTAAATCAGTGAAAATTGCTTAAAATGACAGTAAGAGGTAAAAAACGACTAATTAGTTAAAATCAACAAAAAATGCACAAAATGTCACATAAAAATGGGTAATTTCCTTTTATCATAACATAAAATTAATGCCTGTACTAAAGGCATTGCTCAAAGGTGAAAGGAAAAAAATTACATTTCATTAAAATCCGCCACCGATTTATGACTAGTAATGTCCAATAAAATTGTTATACAGTATTACAAAACACTACGTTGCAAAATGTAACTTGCAAAGAATGCAAGAAATAAGATAAAATCAAGGATAATTGTTAAAAAGTAACCTCATTTCCACAAAACAGGGTCTCCTCTAGGTAGTACAACAACATTCATTTTCAAGCAGCTCGCCTCCCATTTCTTCTTAGGTACATAACAACTATGGATTGGGAGAGGGGCAGGAACAATGTTATCCCAGGAGCCAAGGATCTGAAATTTGCACAGGAGAAAAATGAAGGGCCATCAATCTATTATCCATGATAAATACGATAATAAAGTTTGTCCCTTCATATTCTCTCAACGTAGATTTTACACAAGCATTTTGGAATAAGTCATGACCATGTTTATATACTGATTCGGAATTTCTCTTGAAGGTTGGTGTTAAAAGTAATACACTTTTGGCACACAGCGTGTTGTTGTCTTTAGAAACTATTGTCAAATTTTTATCGACATTATTAGTAATACACTTTTTGTTCCTTCATGCCCAATCACACACACAATGGTCAAAACTGCTTTTTGCAAACAATCCCATAGTTAGCACACCAAATGCTACCAACTATTAACAGTTCTTGTAGTTGTTGATTTTTCACTTACATGGGCATTCTATACTGTACATGGTTATCATTTATTCCATGGTTACATAAGCAGAAATTCAGAGAAGAAAGATGCTTGTAAGCTGTTTAACTAGAATTCTCTATAGTTTTTAAAATATATAGAAAAGACAAATGTGGGAAATGATACACACATGAAACCATCCACAAATATGTCAATTATTTCATGCAAATGCTACATACAATTCTTGCAAATTTCAATGTCACTCAATAACAACGGTAATTCATTGGGTTTCAAAAATCTAACTATTATCATCAGCTATTACTGTCACTGTCAACTATCACTGTCATGATCTTAATAATTTATTGTTTTTATTTGCTTGTCATTTGACAGGTAGAAGTTCCAGTAATGCTGTTTCTGACACAGTTCTTTTACAATATACATGAAAAACATTGTGATAAGCCTACAAGAAAAATATTTTTTAGTTCACAGGCATGACAATGCAAGTATTCAATACTTAGTATAGATTTATTTTCTTTTTCTTTGCTTCGCTTAACTTAAACTTCTTTTTTTAGGCTATTTGTATGTATTGATTTATGGTATCAAGTGTTTGTGTTACAAGCGTAATAATTATTATAAGAATGGTATATTACTATATTGTGGCATTAGGTAAAAATGTTTATCCATGAATATGATTATGAGTGAATAGGCGCAGGCTTGTGTGCATGTGAGTGTTCCTAGGTCTGTGAGTATATGTATGCAAGTACGTTTGTATGTATGTATACTTGTGTAATATATACATTTATTTATCTAAATGTTAGTATATATGTATTTTCAGTTGTGTATGTATCATCAGTATGTATGTGTGTATGTATGTATGTATGTATGTATGTATGTATGTATGTATGTATGTATGTATGTATGTATGTATGTAAATGCCATTACATATGCTAGGTAATGACAAAGATAAGTTTTGTGTTTGTAATTGTACTTATATTTTCTGAATTCTGCCACCTGGCAAAATTGACCCAATTGTAGAATAAAGCTTATACCTCTATTAGATCGTTATTAATACATTGTTTATTAATGATTTATTGAGAAATATTACATGACATCTCACAGAAATGACATAGTAAAATAAATAGCAAATGCAAAAGAAACCATACATGCAGAAATAATGTTAACTATGCGGAATTTCATTCAGAACCCCACAATCCTACTGGGAAATTGAAAACCCAGGAAGATAAATGTTATTGATCAGATAGACACACATTTCACTGTATATGTAAAAACAAAAATGATTGTAGTCATATCAATGACAATGCTTAGAAACAAGTCTCTTACAGGTCAGTTTTAACATGCACACAGAAGTTTTCTGTAATGTTGTGTTAAATAGACAGATTACAATACTTGATTCAAAGCCAATGAAACAATTCAGCTTTTGTGGCAAGTATGCGGATAAATACATTACAATTTAATACAACTTGTTAAAACATTAAACATCTTTCTCAGGTTTGTGATCAATTAAGGTACAACCAAAAGAACAAAGTAGCAAATCTATATGTATACCTCACACAAATTGAAGTTAACGCACAAGTGCATTAACTTTAATGTTTTGTAATCAGAACCAATACCCTTCAGTTCATAATCACAGTCGCTCGCAGGTAGTCGCCGCGTGTGGACGTCTTTCGAGGAGCTCCGCGAAGTGAAAGGCAATGGGCGTGGATCTTGCTGTGTACCGAGCGCGCGTTGGGGCATGGGCTGCGCGCGCCCGCCCCGGTCGGGTGGCTTCGGCGCAAGGGGCGTTCTCGGGCTTGCGGGAGGAGACGGCGTGGCTCTACTTTGTGCAGCTGTTTTGGCCACTCTCCTTGTGATAGGAGGAGTGGAACAAAATCCTGGTCCCGGTGTACAGGAGGCAGAGGTGACGTGCTCCAAATGTGATAGGAATGAGCGAAGAATTAGAAGATTGGAAGCGGATTTGGCACAGGCCCACAGTCATATTGGAGAACTGACATTAAGAATCAGGGACTTAGACGACGTCAGCAAAGGAAAGGAAGAGCAAAATGTTCGCGTCCCACAAGAAAAAGGGAGGAGGAACGAGCAGCCAAATAGGAGCAAGTCTCTTCAGCCAGATGCGCCATATAGTAAGGTGAAGGTGCTAGGAGACTTGATGCTGCGGCACAGCGGCGGCGTATTGAAAATAAAAAAGGTGGCTGAGTGGTCTTTCTTTCCGGAGTAGATATTGCCACCAAATGACTTCGGTTAGTGAATCAATCGAATCAAATGAACATGGCAGAAGTGGTTTAGATTATGTAGGAACCAATCGCGGAAACGACCCTGTTTACGACCAGTAACATATGGTCGAACTAGGGCATGCATCCGAGCTAAATTTAAAATGCAAGGTATTGTTTCCGGGAGTTATGTGCGTAAATGATGTCGCACTTAGTAGAATACGGAACGGTGAATTTGGATTATTATGGGCTGTAGAAATTTGATGTGTTGTTGATTCCCAATCCTGTTCGGGCACGAAGACTAGGACGGGACAGCCTCATCTCAATTCAGAGGTGCATGGAAGTTGGGATGTCTTACGACCAAGTATTACGGGTCATATTTACGTGGAAAATGAGAGGTGGAGGAAGAGGCAATTTGTCGCAAGGCCAGTGAATGGTTGCTAAAAGGGAGCCATGCGTTTTGGTGACTGCTGTGGGGGGGAGGTGAAGGAGGCGACGCATCTGACTGGCTGTTGGCGGGAGTGACGGAGGCGACGCATCTGACTGCTGCGGGGAGGCGACGAGAGGCGACGCAATTGACTGCTCGAGGGAGGTGACGAAGGCTGAACGCATCTGACTGCTGCGAGGGGGGTGAAAAAGGGCAAGCATCTGATGTGGCTGCGGGGAGGTGAAAAGGCAAGCATCTGACTCTGCGGGAGGATGACAAAGGCAAGCATCTTGATCTGCTGCGGGGAGGTGACAAGGGCGACGCATCTGATGCTGGCGGGGAGGTGACGGAGGCATCGCCCATCTGAATGCTGCGGGGGAGGTGACGAAGGCGACGCATTTGATGCTGCGGGGACGTACGAAGCGACGCTTGACTCTGACGAGGAGGTGACAGAGGGACGCATCTGACTGCTGCGAGGGATGTGACAAGCAACGCATCTGACTTGCTTGCGGGGGAGGTGACAAGGCAACGCATCTGGACTGTGCGGGGGAGGTGACAAAGGCACGATCTGACTGCTGCCGGGGAGGTGACGAAAGGGCGAGCATCTGACTGCTGCGGGGGACGGTGACGGAGCGACGACGATCTGACGGCTCGGGGGAGGTGACTGAGACACGGGTGGTGGCTCTCGGGGGAAGGACCTGACGCGAATCTAGGATGGATGCATGCGTCCGAACACTGACATTCAGGTGAGGAGTAGGCTTCGTAACATTGTTTGAGGTGAACTGCGTAGTATACGAATAAGGGATCGGGATTTTGTATTTAATTGAAGCATGTGACCTGTGTCATAATAGACAGAGTCTTGCTTTCGGCGAGGTAGCAAACCGGAAATTTTTCGTTCAGACTACATATACGTTTGGAAGAGATGCGAAATAGAGGCGGTGGTGTATTTATTATGCGTGAAAACAACATTTAATATCAGATAAATTGGTATGATAATGAATTTAAAATGACGGGTGTATGAAATTTTCTGTTCAGGAAGTATCTTAAATTAATTGCTAGCTATCGTCCACGGGCAAAGCTATGAAATTTTAGGCGCTCTCTCTAACGAGAGAACAAAAAGATATAAATAACCGTCATGAGTTATTGCTAGAGATTAAATCTCCCAGCGCAAATGGAAGGAAGTGTTTGCAAGGGAAAGTCCAACAACTAGTCAACGACTTGTCTGGACAGGGATTAGAGCATGGTAGTAGACAGCCTGACACGCAGGATGCGATTCTGGATATCTGCCATTTATTAGACCGAAAAGATTTATTCTTGTCGTGCGACCATTTTAGAAGCATAAGTTGCATAAACTGTTTTATCATTTACAGTTAAATATTTCAAAGAAAGTATAACCATTATTTCTAGTGAGTGAATACAAAGAAAACGAACTGGTACAAAGGTTTCTAATTACTTAAGAGAACGATATGGCAGTTCTTAGTAGGAGAAAATCGATGAAATATGGGAAGAGTTTAAAAATATATAATTTAAAAATGCTGAGGAGTCTTTCGCTGTACCAGTAAATTGCTAAAAATAACAGGATCCCGTACTATATAATGCAAAATTAGGCATGGAAAAGAAAAACAGGGGGCATTTAAAACCAAACACCGTAGTGAAATCATGATACATTATTTCGAAATTATTCAAAAGTATTAGGGAAGGAACGAAAAATGCAAGAGGAACTCATTTAAACATATTCTTATGCCGGCAGGCAGAATAATTGGTCGGTATTTTTTAATATACGTTCGTAGATGGAAAGAAATGTAAAGATGAGATTCCAGTTGTTCGTGTTATAATGCCATAAGGACCACAGGAAAAAGCGCCAGGTTTTAACGGCATATTTAGCTCGTTTTCAGCAAAATTAACAGTATTCAGATACCAACGCTGGTAATTAATGTTAGTTTTCATATTGATGTAAATACTTTGGGAGAAAAGAATAAATTAATGAAGAGAGGAAAATACTGAGTCCTGGATGGTATTTTCCACGGACATATTAAATTAGGCGGAAGCCAATTTACCTTATTTAATTAGGTTATTTAAGTATCAATTAACAACGCTTGCGTACCGAAAGATTGGAAGCTGGCTCTCGTATTACAATTTTTAAAAGTGGCACTAAGACAATAATTAGTAACTATATGCCGTAACCTAACATCAGTCTAGCAAACTTATGGAACATCTAATTTCAAGCTATATTCAGAAGACTGGAGGCAGAGAGGTGCTTTACAGGGTAGCACGGTTTCAAAATGGTTTTCTCATGCAAAGTCAGCTTAGTCTCACCTCTAAGGACTACCGACGTAGTTGATAAGGGAAAAGGGTCCGTGCGATATATAGTTTTTCCAAAGCTTTTGATGTTTGTTCACACTGATCGTCTTATAAAGAAATTAATAGCATTCGGGTATAGAACAACTAGAGTGGATAGCGTGGATAAACGAATACTCAACAGAAACATAGAAAGTTCGAATGGTAGGTTTATTTATCAAACCTCGGAGAAGCGTACAGTCAGAGAATTCCACAAGGAAGTTTATCGACCACTCATGTTTCTGGCTTCGGTGAATGATTGCCGGGACTTAATTTACCTTCAAAATGTACGGGATCTTTGCAAAGATTGAATGCGAGTATCTATGATTATCAAACTCGGGGATAAAGACGAGATATTTGCAGCGAGACTTAACAAATTATATCTGGGCAGAAACAAACGAGCATGAAAGAAACAGTTCAAAGAGCAAGTCATCCGTTTGGTAGGGGTCGAAGTACACGATGAATTTTTAAAAGCTAACAATAATGTTAACCTCGAGTCAGGTCTTGCAAATACTTAGGAATACAAGCTAGACAGTAAATGAGCTGGGAAAAATCAAGTCAATTTCGTTGTAGGGAAAGCCTGGAAAAGCTTTACATTTGTTATGCGGATACTGGAAAAGAGTCATTGAGAGCAAAGAACATAGCATATATGTCATAGTGCGACTATATTAGATATGGCGGCGTTTATGTTGGGGACCCATACAGAATTTTGCAACAAAAAAGATATGAAAATGTCCAGAGTAAGCATCAAATTTACTTTCAGGGGTACCAAATAAGGGTATGGATCACTCGAAAGGAGGAGATTAAAGTCACGTCTCTATGCAATGTATAAAGCGTACACAGCCTTCGAGCGTTGGAAGAATTTCAATCAGATTAGGGAAACCTACAAATTTCGGCAGGCGATCACATGCACAGAATCAGACAGAGATTCAGAAAACGCGACGTTGGGAAATATCATTCGGAATCGCAGCTAATGAGGATGGGAAGCAGTTTGCCGTGAAACTTTTCGATCCCATTCCTCAAAGCCTGAGCAATTTAAAAATAAATTAGTTTTTTGAATGTAGATACTGTTATAATGATATTAATAGAAAATGTCAGTCGCGAATTACTATGTCTACTTTGTAATTAACGTATTATTATTGTTGTTATATGATTTATTATAATGTTATTGTCATTATTAGATTATTCATTATTTATGTTATTATTATTATGTATTGTTATTATTATTATTAATTTATCAATTGTTATATTATTATTACTATGGTTATTAGTTCATTTTATTATTATATTGTTAATTATATATTATTATTGATATTATTATTATTATTTTAGTGCAGTGCAGTGTGCGTGAAGTGCAGTGACGTGGAACTGAGAGAAACGAGGTGATGTAAGGAAAACATTACAGCTCGCTGTATGACGCATCGGGTGAATGTTGGTGAAGTGGAGTTTTATGAAGAAGGTGAACGTGAAATGTCCCCCCCCCCTTGGAATTGTAACGTTTGTTAGAGTTTGTATTAGTTGTTAAGTTCTGTAATGTTAAGTTAGTGAATCTGCACAAGTTCGACACTTATTGCAGAATTATTAATAAATCTAATCTAATCTAATCTAATCTAATCTAATCTAATCTAATCTAATCATTCATATATTGAAGGAAATAATCATACACATTGATATCTCCAAATTCTACATCTCAGTAACTCTGAATAATTATTGAGAAAAAAAATTTCAAATTAATAACATCTGAAATCCCAAAAAGAAAACAATGGAAAGTGTATGATATTTTATTTTATTACAATGAACTTAGAAATGCACTTACAGACTATTTTACTTACTTCTGTCAAATTACTGTGGTACTCAGAAGCTTTAGAGCAATCAATGATAGGAACCATGTTAGCCACTGTAGATATAAAATGTAGTGACACAAAACATTTTCTTATGTCATTTGGATCAATGCCAGGCAACACGGACAAGAGCATTGGAATGACATGGGTAGGGCCCTCTTTGAAGTCTGTTCGACCACCTTCAGCCATCGGTCGAATAACTGCTATTAAACACTGTAGAGCTGCTTGAAATTTATGGGGCTGAACAACAGTTTCCAGGTTAGCATACACACTGCATAATATGAAGAAAAACACAATCAAAACATAAGCAAAATAACAAAATATTGTAGTAAATTTTGTTTTTGCACTTACCTTTCAACAATTTCAGGTATAATCAACTGAGGCCTTAGTGTTGCGAGATGCTGCATGGCTTGACTCACTTCCAAGCCCATTTTAGAGAACATAGCCTGCATAGCCACTGGCTTGACTGACAACACAAATCTGGTTATGTCATCTTCTGTTAACTTGTGTGACTCTGGTACTGGTGTCTCCCATGTCAGTTTCTTGTATCTTTCACTGAGAGTATAATTTAATTTTAATTTAATACAAACTGTATTTACACCATAAATACATTACTTAAGGCACAATCTTACAAATTAAGACGTTGAACAAAGTAGAGAGGAAGTTTGCTGAGAAGTTCTGATAGCTTCAACACCCATCTGCCAAAGTTTGCGGGATGGAAATAGGATTCTAAAGTCATCATGAATTTATCCAAATGCTTCTGAGCACTGCTACCACCTCCCTGAAAACAAAATAAAATTTACTGCTACACACATTAATTCATTATGATTTGAACGGATTAATTTCCAATTCCTTAAAATTGTATACCAAAAAGATTAACCCATATATTTAAAAAAGATTAATGATTAATATTTTAGGTACTTTTTAATTCTGGAATGACATGATATTATTTAAAACTTTTTTTTTAAGCAATCATTGTAATTTCTATATTAATTTATTCTTCTGTATCATATCTCTGAGGCATCGGACACAAGTATCATGAAACTTTTACTTCATTTAATCAGTCACCATGAAATAATGAAGAACTTACTATTATAGAGAATTTGCCATTATAATCATGTTCCACACACAAGGAAAAACATACATATCTTAAGGTCCTCATATACAAATATGCTTTACAATTAACTAATGAATAATTGACAGTATTAAAAATGAGAATCTTTTCTTTAAATAGGAAACACACATTCCACATATAAGTTGTTACGTTTATTGACTTATATCATTTAAGTACACTATCATTTTCAATACAATGAAAAATATTCATTATTCAATTTCTGTTTACAAAGATTAATGAATACAAAAATCATATTGACATTCAGAAATCACTATGATGTTTATTATTTTCTTTTCTTTGGTAACTTACATCCAACACAACAAATTATCTAAGACTAAAATCAAAGGTTCCCAATAATACCCTACAATTGTCTCTTAATAAGAGTTTGGGATTGAAATTGTTGACAACACTTGGAACATTTATAGTTTACATAAAACTGGTATTATAGATAAAGAATTAATGCAAGAATACAAACCAGAACTGACACAATCCACAAAGCCATTGCTGCAGTTTCCAATTTGTGATTTTTGGAATTATGAATCTGTTTGTAGGATACTGGCAGATTGAGACTTCGCAGAAGTCTAGTGAAAATAAGAGGAACATATGGCTCCCAATCAATGTAACCAATATTGCAGCGGGCGAGGCGAGCCATCAACCACATCATATCCTTCATAAGAAAAGCACATATTCAGTAATAAAAGGTGTTCAATAAAACAAACATACCACAGAATTTCAATATTAAAGCTACATCAATCTTAAAAAGATTACGTAATACATTAAGCTCATGAACACAGCATTCAAATGCATGGATTTCGGACATCTTCAAATTCATTCTGACAAAAATTTAAAATTCTTTTAAGAAATTTACTCACAGCTTCCCAGCTTGGTGTATTGTTACAGACATCCCAAAGATTCATGAAGTCATTAAACCAAAGTTTATATCCCTTATCACTACGTGATGGTGGTAAGGCAATCGGCAGAAACCATTCCAATGTTTCAATTGTACTGACAATTTTCGTATTGTCAAATGGACACAACAAGGGTCTCCATTCATTCAACATCTCTTCAGTTGCAGATGCAGGAAAATAACTAGGTTACAAAACAGAACTTTTATTACATTAAACCATAAAAAGTATAATCAGTTTTATAACAATATTTGATACCGCACTACAATGGGTACGCTTTTAATTTACAATGAATCATTGTATAAAGTGGAAGTAGAATACTTACTAACGAGCAGCATGGACTAAAGAATCCAAAGTTATTTCCAGAGATCTGCAAAAAAATTTAAATGGTGCAAAAAATGCAGAGAGAGAACATACATATTAATTTTATCATCTCTTTCACTAGTAACATAATAATACTACTATTTTTCAAAACTATGGGAAAGAACAGTTGTTTTCTTTATTGGGTGACATGGACATAATTAATTTTTGAACCATTTAATGGATCACATGAACAGTAATTTGTCCTAGAATCATTTACCATACATTCAGCCATTGAAATTTACAAAAGTCAATGGATTTGACTATTTGTATTTGTGAAACTGAGACAAGGGCTGCAGATTACATGTGCACACTGATACACATCAAGACACTTGGTTAATATATATCATTGTTCAAAGTGTCAATTCAGATCTTATTGATTTGTTGAAATGAATTAATTGAGATTCCTGAAAAGTAGTGACTTTTACATCTGATACATTACATTTGACACAACAACAAATTTTAAGGAAAGACAGAATAAGAAATGAAGATATGAAAAACACTTAAATTAAAAATATTGTCTCAGAAATTGAAATCTACCCAAAAAAAACTGCAAGAACACACCAAAAGAATGATCATAGAACATTTTCCGAGAAAAGTCCTCCAATACAAGAAGAAAACCTGGCAGACCAAGAATGCACTGGGAAAATCAAGAACAACTCACAAGCGACAGAGAATATTAATAAACCAAGGAACAGGTCAACAGAACTACACCTTAAATGTATTTGATGATGATTATTTGATTACTACCAGGTTTTTTAATAAAATTTTAATGTAAATATTTATCTGATTTCATTGCCTGTCTAGAAATTATTCTTAAAATTATTGTGATATGCATACACTACAGAACGTTCAACCACCTCAACTACCCAAGACAGCAGGACACCTACTACATCCTAATTTGTACAATAGCCTTATTCAGAGGTGACCAATGGTAATTATTTCTCACCCCACATCTAACCAATGTTTTGGATCTTATGTTCCACACCTACTTTAGAATCATATGGAAATAAAAATTATAATGACTCAATGGTCCAGTCATTTTGGAAAACCTTCCATGTTTAAATAAATTTTAAAAAAATACTACACATCAAAGATATTCACAAAAACTCTTTTCTAACAACATTAAAAGAAAATGGCAGAACAGAAGAGGAGATGAGGTAGCATAAAAAAGCACAATTTCACACTCTAATAAAAGCTAAAAATCAAAATTGAAAAAAATATTTTCCATCTGCAAATACATACAAAATTGCAAATACTGAAAGTTACATGTTTTGCACAATAAAATACAATTCTTCCACAAAACAATTAAATTATAACAATATTTATTGCATAAAAAAGAAAAATTCAATGGTGGTAGAGGGAGTTATCAAAATGAGTTTGTTGAAAAAGAGAAATAAAAGATCAGACCGATCTTGTAATTCACATAATACTTTTAAAAAACTAAATTTCCTACATAGAAGATTTCACAAGTAGAAAGTAAATTTTATCTCTTATAACTCTGAAAGCAACATAATTCCATTGTCACCATAAATGACTTGACTACACTTACCAGAACACCATCCCAAAATGATGATGGTATCTTTTACCATTGCAGACTTGATCAATATAATCATTATAGTCCTGGAAAACTTTACCGTGATAATTACGAGGAAAGAGAATAGTAATATAGATTGAAGTACAAGATGTAAATGCTCAAAGTAATGACTATTATTTTGATTCCCTGAAGGCCTTTATTATCAGAAATATCTGACCTTTGTTTTTTTTAACAATAATTAGTCATAGGCTGGTATTTACATTTAAAATCTTAGCTTAAAACTTTGTTATGTTCTTCTAAAACTACAGAAGTAACCTGTCTCTCCACATCGTTCACAATACTACTGATTTTTCAATATAGTTGTATGAAATCCATATTAATGTAAATGTGCATGGTAAGTAGAAACTGTACTTCTGAATCTACACTAAAGCATATTAGAGGTAAGAGAACATTACTTACGAAAAATAACGATACATTCCAATAGCACCACGACTACTGGAAAAAATTCTTTTACACAACTCGTACAATGGCCTCCATGGTAAAACAAGTTCCTCAGGAGAAATTAGCTCTTTCTTTCTGTAAAAACATTAGATTCACTTCACAAACTAAATACAATATTTTAACTTATAATACTTATACTGAATAAAAAGGCCATTGCCATATAAATGCAAATATAAAGACTTGAAATTAATTTTTTGCTAAATATTTCACATGTGGCACATTTAAAAAAACTGTTAAAGACACTTCAAACTAGTGCTACATTTCAAAAAATATTTATAAAGACAAAAAAAATCAAATTCACAGCATAATTAATAGATTTATAATTTTTTTATAGGTATTACTAAATTAACTCATTTTCCAGCAACATCAGAAAGATATTACAAGTTCTTATCTACAAACTGTATTAGAGATCTAAAACAAACAAATACTCGTTTCTAAATTCTCCATCACAAAAATCTAATTTTACATCTCCATACAATTTCTTCTATTCCAATCAAGCAAAAACTTCACAATAAATACTTACTTTAGAAGAGTAACCAAAACATGTCCAAATTTGCTAACAAGATACGGTTCTAAATTTGGAATGGTAACAAGTTCATACATCAAATGAATAAAACGTAAATGATCTTCTTTTGAAAATTTTAATCCATATAACTTAATATACCTGCAAAAATTAAGAAATTAATTTTTCAGACAATCTAGAGACAAAATTATGTAACTTCAACAAAAAAATTTTAAATCATTATTTATAAATAAGCTAATACATTTTTTATGCCATTCATTATAAATAACTATCAATTTTGTATTTCATACCAATGAAATTCAACTATGTTCAGAAAAAATTCAAAAGAATATTAAAATAGAATTCATTAATTATTTTCAAAATCTATCACTTTTCCTAGAGAAATGTAGATGCTTCAGATTACATATTCCTTCCATCAATCATAAGTAGATATGCTTTACCCAAAGTAGCATGTTATTCTTAATATTTCACGCTTTTGACCCATTAGTTACTGATGTATAATAAATGAAATTATTTCACAAAAATGGTTTGGTCAGAACACTACATAGAGTAAGACTCAAATAGATATATACTTATTGTTTGAGCACTATTACAGAAAGTTTTCAATTAATGCCCATTCCTTAATTACTGTAATCACAAATTTACTATGCATTTTTTAATATTGTTTATTTATATAACTGGATTCCATAATCTTGGCTAACTTTACACATATTTCTTAACTTTTCCCAACAAAAAATTAAAAATAAAAAAACTGACATCTCGCCTATCAACTTAAAATGTGTGACAGTTTAATAGACTGATATCTAAATAACAAAGCCTGGTTCTCATATTCACACTATAAGATGCACAAAAATTTACCTTTGACTTGCATCCAAGCCAAGGTTTGATATTGATGACTTCTCAGTGAAAATGATAAGCCTCTAATAGGCAATAAGTAAGTTAAAATACAAAGTCAATGTTATACCTAATATATCTACCACTAACGCATGAATTATTCAGTAATCAAATTTCAATTCTCCAAAAATATGAAATAACATCTCTTTTCTGAAATTATCAAATGGCTCGGCATTCACACACACAAAAAAGAAAATACATTACACGAAACTAATTTAACAAATAGATAGAGAAACACACACGCCATGTAAAAATCTCAGGTTACATATTTTCGGGACATAATACATTCACAAAAATTAGGGCACTAAATGACACATTACACCCAGCAATGATCAACAATATTCTCCATCAAAGTAAAAATGTACTTACTGCTTCAGTCTAGCAGTCCACATTCCACAACCAGGTCTCATTTCACGCATCATCACAGAGAGACCAAGATTTGTCTTAATTTCTAACAGCATACGCTGAGATTGATCATCCAATTGTTGAGCGTATGGTAATAATTTATTGTATACTATCTCTTTCTGGGGTTTAAACCCCAATATTGAAGAACGAGTTTCCCTATCCATGGTTAACTCCACACTCAAATCCAAGAACTGTCTCATAAACCCCACGTTTTCAACTCACTGACACGCAAAATACACAGCATATTACATCACTAATGACACTCAGCTATGACTTGCTTTTTACAATAATTCAAACACTGTTCCACGATGACAGAATTGTATCAGTCAGCACGTCGCCATATTACACATGGAATAAAGAGATAAAATATAGAACACTTGAATTGTCATTGCACAGAATTTCGAAGTGAAAATACAATGAATTTACAAATAACAAAACAACGTCATCAAAAGTGGAAATAGGCACATGGATGAATGTGTTAATCTAAGGTAGACACTCCCTCAGTGTAAAGAGTGTTGTTCCATTATCAATGGTGCCCGTTTGGTAGAGGATCTACGTGTCATTGGTCTCATTGATACAGCAATGATATTACATTTCCTGTCATAACTACTTAAATATGTACATCGCGCTTATTTATTAGTGTGTTGACATGACCAAAAAATATAAATAGTCATTGTGTTTTCTAAAATATTTTATTGCTCTTTCGTTAATAGATTTCATCTTATGTTGTCTTCCACTCCTAACTTCTGTGATGACAATTTAAAACGGTTGTAATTTATGATTGTTTCTTTATTCTATGCTTAATATGACGACACAATGACTATTACAATCAGATAATATGTATGTATAATAATATGTGTATATCATTCAGAGCGGTGTGAATCAGCTTGTGGACAGGTAGTAGATGTGGCAATCAGCTGTCGCGGCTTAGTGTTCTCATTATATTGTTAATATAACATGCTATAATGAACGTATAGCCACAGTGCAAGATATAATACTTTCTTAATGAAAGTATATTTCTTACACCGTGGTATAGCCAATGATTTGCAAGCTATTGATGTGTCTTCTGGCTATCCATTCTTCGATCTGTATATTTGGTACAGATTAAGTTCGAAATGGGTTTAACGTTTAGCTATCCAGAGGATTCGGACATTAACCTAGCAAGGTCGAAAGCCGCTGTTTGGAGAAGTCTAGCGGCCGGCTGCTCTGATCGGTAGATTTCCGTGGTTTCTCCGATCAACACCAGGCGAATGCTGGAGCAGCACTCTAATAAACTGGCCGCGCGCGATCTTTCCATCCTCATCCTTGTCTATTCTCACCCCTTACTTACTGCGCACTTAATACACACACTTACATGCACTATATTATACTTGGGTTTTTATTTCTGGTCGTGTGAGGACCTGACTTCACGATGGAATATCCCACGGCATTTCGCGTCTTACGTGGTCATGTTGCTAGACCTGTTAGATGTCGCATGTTCGGCAGCACTGCTCGATGCGGTTGCAATCATACGTCATCTAGTGGCACGTCCGAGAAAGACGCGAAATGCCGTGAGATATTCCCTTGTGAAGACAAGCCCTCACGCTCCAAAAAATATAAACCCAAGTACACTATAGTGCGATTTTATAACAGTGCGCCTAAAGGCTCGTCTCCATGGTGGCATTATGTCACTACATTTCCCGTTTTCCTCAGTCTTGCCGCTACATGTCGCATGGTCGCGATTGTACCAAGCACAGCTTGCTACCATGGATGAATATCTGGTGTTAATCTATGTTAATACGGTCTTGACATCTAGTGGCACGGCCGAGAAAGGTGCGAAATGTAGTTACATAATGCCACCATGAAGACGGGCCTTGAGGTGCACAGTTATAAAAATCGCACAATACACATGCCTCTCTCCCGTCTGCGTTTTTCCTCCACTGGTGGGAGATACCTGTCTAGGGGGGAAAACTTGCAAGTCGACGGGTAGGTTGGCTCCAAATCTCACCATCCTCTAGGGGAAAATGACAGCCGCATCCCGAGATAAATCATTGTACTACATTTACAGGACCGTTTAGGTGATCCCTTTGTTCTTGAAAGGAAGTCACTACTTATTACTTACTAGCATTACTACCCCCCAGGGGCGAATACACTGGAGGCAGATCTTTGATTTTTGGTAAATAATAAACATATTCAATAAAAATTTTAAATTATATAAACAAGTGGTACTATGAGATTTTTATGATTACAGAGTCATTATTACGCAAATATAAAGACTTAAATCAATTCATTTTTGTCAGATAAACAAAGGAAGGATAACAAATTAAAATAACAATAAAATTCCCGTTTAATTAATTCCCGCTTTTTTCACAAAATTCACATGTTCTTATCCCAATCAGATAAAATACGTTGTATACTATGATGTCCAAATAATAGATAAATGAAGGTAAAATTTCTGTAGTACTAAGAAAGAATTATATTCCAAGTGAAATTTTTGGAAATAAGTATTTATAGCTATTATCTTACCTAGAAGTGTAATGAGTGTTACTACTGCAAGGTCAATAGTTAAAAATCGAGGCAAAACGTGGCGGAGTCGAGATTTTTAATTTGGACGAGGCAGTAATAACACTAACATTTCGTGATATTTTTAGCATTTTAACAGCCACTATAAAATTTCATTTGGTGGAATGCCTGAAAATTAGGTTAATTTACCTAATACACATTTTTAAATGTACTATTAATATTTTAATTAACAATAATTATCCCCAAAACTAATATGAGTCTCTTTTACAGTGAATTGTTTGAATCTGATTTGTATCACCAGTTTTGTAATAAACATTTGTCTTGTGATGAATCGATGGTTGTTTATTCGTCATACACAATTGTAATTGTAAATGTGACTTAATAATAATAATAATAATAATAATTATTATTATTATTATTATTATTATTATTATTATTATTATTATTATTATTATTATTATTATAACCAACAGAGTTTCGAAATACCTTCAAAGCCCTGATTTGGATATTCAAACGGCTCAGAATACTCATACAGCTTCAGAAGAATTGAAGACTGTTTGGAAGCACTATGATGATTTGAAAATGGTGCAATAGAATTATCCAGTCTGGAACGTAGAAGTGTAATTTAACGATAAACGAGTGAAGAAAACTACGATATTTTGTCGAACTTTACTGGGACCCAGGACTCATCGATGGCAAAGAAAAATACAAACATAATATTTACTATGGATACCTAGATATTCCCATTAACCAGTTGGAGCGACGATTTGTTGGATTATAAAAACAGTGGCAATTTTAAAAGTGATTCAGCCACAAGTTTTGATAGCTCTTTCGAACGATGAAATTAGGAAGAAGCACAAAAACGTCAATCAAAACACCCACTAGATGTAACATGACAGTAAACGTGTTGTCTCAGATATTATCTTTGCGCCTTTGTTAAAAAAGTCAAATTTCATAACTCAGATTTGTTAAAGTACTTACGAAGTATTAATAACTAAACGTTGCTCACTATTAACAGGTTTTCTCGATGTGTGTACAGTAATGACATGACATTTTTGACACTTCCTGCCACGCTCGTCAGAGCCGAAAGAACGTTTTCAAAATGAAAGCTGATTAAAATATATTTACGAAATACAACAAATAGCACAAGACTGAATAATTTCAATATTTCATCAGTTGAGCATGAAAAAATCAATCAGGTTGAAAAACAATATTTCTATTGTCATTGACAAATTTGTAAATGCGAAGAAAAGACCAACGTTAAAATTTTAATTTATATTATGAAAATGCAAAAGTGGTAATTTATTTTCTCTAATAGTTTATTGTAATATATGTTTTCACTTCTAAAATTCAATTTATAATCACAAAATTAAATATTAATGATGTCTTTAAATATGGGCCCCCATATTGTCCGTCCAAGGTCCTCTGTTGAACGTACGCCACTGGTTTGCGTCATCCAGAATCTGCCATTTGCTACCCAGAGGCAATGGTGTGCGAAGGTGCTACTTTCAGAAGCTCTAAAAGTCACACGTTCTGCACATCTGTATGACGTCAGCGTGGCCAGTGCTGCGCCCTGTTAGCACCAGTTAGCACGTTGTACGAAGTACATGACATCACGTAATTTCCATGGCAACGCTTTAATAATAACATAAAATTGTAACTTTAATTCTTAGATTTCACTCTCAAATTGAACAAAAATCGTAGAAGTATTTAGTCGCACATTGAATGCATGAACTTGAAAGGCAAAGTTGAGCCGTCAGAATATGATGTGGAGCAGAAAATTGTTGATTTGCAACTTCAAGAACGGCAGAGAGCGAGATGGTGGAATTACTCATACGCAAGACGTCGCTATCATCACTTGAAAATCGAAGAGAAACACAAAAGAATCCAACATAGCATCAATTCACAAACATGTTTAAAAAATAATATAGATCTCCAAAACAGTGACAATACAACATTCGTTTTACGAGAACATAAATCTTTTTCTACAATGAGTGTTATATTCCTTCAGAAAGTAAGACACAAAATTTTATCGGGAAGACAATGCTACAGAAAAATAAAACATAAAGTTATCCCGATGGTTAATGGAATTTGGGTGGCCGTCCAAAAAGTATTTCAGTATCTTCACATTTTTTTCCAGTCTAATTCTGATGAGAATGAGATATGTAAAATCAGAATGAAAAATATACCAAACAATGTGCATGTGATTCAATTAAAACAATTACCAGGAAGCATCGCGTTTATATTGCCAGAATTGGAATTAAATGGGGACCACATGTTGGAAATAGAAGAGGGAAAAATTGCTATTACCGAAAACTGCAAATTTTCAATTCATCCATTGAAATGCGAAGAGTCAGAATTATCGAGTAAGAAAACCGCTAGCAGAACATAGTACTCATAGTTGAAAAACAAATTTCAATTCAATATATTTTCAGAAGGTAAACATTTCAAAAAGTTTTGCAAAGGAAAATATGACATTTGTGAGAACAGATTATTCCAGGAAATTTATTGGGAAAAACATGCCAAGTTCTCAGAGAAAACTCTTATCAAGAATCACATAGAAAAATGACAATTTGCCCTATCCAGAGTAGCTTTTTCAAAGACAAAATTTTAAAATATCTACAAGAACTAAATAAATCAAATAATTACTAGAATATCATGTGAATAGGAAAATACATAAAAAAATGATGAGCTGTATTAGTAGTGAATTTATTCTTTCAAAAGTAAACCAAATTTTAAGTTGAAATAATTGTGTAGATTAAGAAATGAAGAAATTGACAACATAAGACATCCATATTGACATCGTGTTTGTGTTTAACAGTGTGAATTAATGTGACTAATATAGACAAATTCTTTATTTCCAATAAATATTTATTGTGCAAAGAAATTGAACTTTACTTTTTGTCACAATCATTGCATTTTGTTATACATTGTGTCATAAAATAAAATAAGTTATAGCTGCCAATAAAGGAATAAGAAGATACATTGAGCTGTTTTTAATAGATAACCTTTGGCAATAGGACCTAGAAATGAGAGGCCTGTAAGTTTTGTAAAAATAATGGGTGTCATCAGAAGTGTTTCCATCGAGGTGAACCCAAAAACAATTTTTTTTTTTAATGTAGTACAATATCAAAACAGACATCAAACAAATTACCTCAAAACAGACTAGTAATTGTAATATAAATTTTATAAAAGAGGATCTTGCAACTACAATCCCATAGCATTCGTGACAGAAGTATTAAAATATGATATTGGTAGGTTCGATGTAGTTAAAAATTAAATATAAAAACTGTTTATGAAAAATTGATAATGTCACTTTTAAAAAATAGTTCTTTGAATTTGTAAATTGAGCATACAAAATGTTCCCATGAAACCATTAGTTGTTAAATTAATTCACTGAATATGATTTCTAAGACTATTAATTGAATATCATTTTTTTGTCAATTCCTGTAGGACAGACATATTTGAATTTTTTTAAGATTAATGAATGTAATTTTTAAAGTTACATATAATGTGATACTTTCAAATAAATATAATTTATCCTCACTTACTTTGTTTAAGAACAGCTATTTATGCAGTTGCTCTCTCATTATCATCTACATTTGAATAAAACATTTTGTATTCTTAATATTTGATACAACACCAGTTTCTTGTTATCATCTGTTTTTGATATTAATAGAATTGATGTATCCAAAATATTTAGTCATAAACAAAATTTTACAAAAGGAAAATCACACATCTAAAAAAAATTAAAAAAGTAATAATAATAAAAAAAACCCTACGACAAACACTTAATCCTTAGTGAACTATTAAGTATGTAGGTATTTTTTTTGTCAGAAATTATATTTTTTTGTTTTAGTAATCAAAATCAGAATAAGTGCAGTTCCAAATTGTAGATGCCATTAAACATACTTGTGAAAGTATGTATCAATTATGAAAGTTATGTTTAATAAAACAAAATTCTACTAAATTAAAATAAAAATATAAATTCTCCTTTATTAGCCATTGGGTTTTCATCTAGGATTTCTATCATCATCATTTTTCTGAAGTGTTAGTTAAGTCTTTTATTCATAAGGCATCATTTTTCTGAAGTCTGTATTTTTCTTCTCTGAAAAACCAACAAACAATACCAACATTCTAGATAAGAGCTAGGATTTCACCATGTTTTATTATATTGATTCCTTCACTCCTTACAAAAAACCTTCAGTAATTTGTACTTGACTGATTTCAGAAGCTGTAAGGTATGTCCTTAGTATGAAATTCTAAAATTCTTTGTGTTAAATACTACTTGAGAAATCCTCTCATTAAAAATATTATTTGACAGTTTGTTTCACACTTGGCATTACAACATTTTGCCTTGCACCATATTAGCTTCTTGTTTATGTGTCCACCAATTGTGTCAGTGGTAGGCGGACAATGTGCTTTGCAATTGTGAAATATGGTATTTACAATAGATTTATTCTGTTACAAACCCTACATTTCACAGTGACAAAGAACATTGTAATTACAAAAAAATATTTATAATTTTTGTATTTATTGCAAAACTACTGTGTAATAAAATGCATTTTACAAAGAAATAATATTCACATTTTGGAAATGAAGATTTTTTTTTCAGCCAATATCAGGGTCCTTTTTTCCTTTCAGTGAAAATAAAAACATTTTTAATTCACTAAACATTAAAGAGTATTAATGAATTACACACTACACATGTCATGTAGTATGAGATCATATGATTTATTGATTAGGATTTCCAGGTAATTAGGTAATTAGTCCCGTGTGGAGCATGATTTATTGCGGGATGTGATGGTGTACTTTCAATGCTGGATGGCGATATCCGGCGCTGATCTATATGTGGGCTAGCTGAGTTTCTCTCTTCCAGGTATCTCCCACATGACTCCTGACTAATATGTGATAGTGTGTGTAAGAAATGGTAAGTACAGCACAAGAAAGGGAGGATCGCGGGCGGTCCTTTTGCTAGCTTTTTTATACTGCTCCGGCAATCGTCCTGTGAGAAACGACTGAAAACTACCGAGCAGAGCAGCCGGCCTCTAGAATTCTCCTCCAGACAGCGGCTGAAATCGACATAGCTACCTGGCTAGCGTTGAACAATCCTGCCGCCGTCGGGGCTCGAAACAGTGTGCGAAACGTTTTCCTTTACACCGTTGGCTTAAAATGTCCAAGTTTTGAGGCTCTATAACGCTTTGCTTGGGAATTATATAACTATATACGAGTAGATTTTAACTTTGCGGTCCGAGTGTTGTGGGTTGCATTTGCCATGAAAATTTAAATGTGTTTCTTCGACACATCCTTCATATGTTTAAAGTTAAAGTGGATTTCATCAAGTCTCGGTGTAATCCGCTTTCTATAGGGACATCGTTTATGCATTGGTTGTGTGTGAGAACCGGAAAGCACATCTATACTACTGGAACATATAGGAGATGTTAAATGAATGTTGGATTTATAATAAAATTGAAAAAATGGCATCTAGTGGCATGCAGAAGAGGTGTGAGAAATATACTCTGGCGAAAACCTCATATACACATATCTCATAATGACGTGGAAGTGCAAGAGACCTGGGCATTTGAAAGACCCGCGTGGCTGCCACCGTGAACTGTAAATGGCTTGTCAATCCGACCTATCACCGTTTTCAAAAATTGGTTGAATAACGATCTTTGGTAAGAAGTGTCCGTGAGGAAACGCTCTTACTCTGCTTTTAGTGCAGTCGATGGGGAGCCAAAGGGGGGTCTACATCACTAAAGGTGAGGTAGAATATTTTATTTTTTCATTTTGTTTATATTATTATCAGTAAGAAATCTCAAAGTTTTCCACCTCGAAATACTTCGGGACAAGTTTCCGTAGTCAAAACCCAAAAAAAATTCGGCCATTGTTTGGTTTTGGCATAATAACTTTTTACTGGTAAATCTTGGCGCAAAAATAGTGGGTGCAATTTTAAAGGTCATAAAATTCTCTACAAATTTGTTTCATTAATTATTTCTCTCAAGCAAATAGTAACAGAGCTACGAGATTTCAAAATTTCACCAAATATTCCTCTTACTTTCCCGTATACGAAGTAATATACGTTGGAAATGGAAAGTTATGTTATACTACGGAAAATCTATTTCACGATTTCGATGGAAATACGTTTTGGGGTTCCCTGATACCGAAAAAGTGTTGTTTTTTTTTCCTTCAAAACGTCCGTCTATCCGACCGTCCGTCCGTCCGTTTGGTGTCTGTGAACACTACTAGCGCCTAAACCATGAATAGGATGTTTTCCAATTTGAAAATAAAACCTGTGTCGGTCTGGCTCGAGTCGAATCTTTGAGATTTTGAAAAATGTTCTTTAAAATTTGAGGGTGCTTTACATGAAGCCCCGGGATATTTTCAAAATTTTCTCAAAAACGCCTCCACATTTTTTCTTTAAATTCCTTGCAAGAATCGAGTAATACACACTAATAAACGTGGCAGAAGTTTTATTTTCACGGTTAAATCTGAATTTTAGAAAATTTCAAAAGAATGAACTTTTTTCGGTGTCTTCGTACAACCACAAAATTAAAGATAGAGATTTTTCTTTTAAATACAATTTGTTCTCCATAATGAGTTCTTCCATTAAGGTCGTGTGCATTTAAAAAAAATGTTAGCAGTTTTCGCGCAATATGTGAAATTTAAAAAAATACTAAGACAAGATTTTCTCTAAAACAGCTCCATTTTTTTCTTTAAACGTTTTGTAGGGATAGTGCTAAATGTACACAGTATGATGACATAGACTTCATATTGCTTTATTCTTTTGTTTTCTCAAAAGGTACAAAAGTGTAATTTTTTTGACTTGCCGTTAATATTTATATTAGATGCAATTTGTTCACATTACTGTATTTATGAGTGCATGTGCTTTAAATAATGTCATAAAGTTTCTCAAAATTCTACTGTTTCCTGTGACAACTATCTCAAAACTCCGCATTTTCAAAAATGCTGTAACGCCATTTCATCAAAAACAGCTCCAATTTTTTCTTCGAATACTTCGAACGGATAGTGGTAATTGCACTTTTTAATATGACGTAATGTAAATTTCGGTGTATTTTTTTTTTGTTTTTTCAAAAATTACACGAATGTAAATTTTTTGAAATATTGTTTCGTCGTTCATGTGCACATTTCCAGCAATTTGAAAACACTATTGTATTTGTGAGTTAAAGAACTTAAATTAACTTTAAATTAAGTTTTGGAAAACTCAACAATTTTCTGTGAAAAAGCTTCAAATATCGAGTTTACAGTAGCGCTTGAACGCCAGTTTTTTAAAAACGGCGCTAAATTTCTCAAAGAAAATTGCCAATTAGGACGAGGTATTACTGTTCTTTATTATCTTAAAATAATATTACCGTTCTACATTTAGGAAACCGAAAAATTAAGAAATGTAAAAAAAATAATACTTTGGTCGACAGGCATAAGATATAGATGGCAGCAGGCAAGAATATGTGGCAAGTTGGAATAGGTAACCAAGACCAAAGGAAATAGAAACCTAATACTGGAAACCCTGCCGTACTATAATAAAAAAAAGCGATTAAAGACATGTTTTTAATACTTACTGAGATTGAACTTGCGTTTGCAAGTTCTGGTAAAGGGGATTAAGACCTATGCGTTCTGGCAACTGGCGTTCGTTATTTTCTTCTTCTTCTTCTTCTTCTTCTTCTTCTTCTTCTTCTTCTTCTTCTTCTTCTTCTTACTATTATTATTATTATTATTATTATTATTATTATTATTATTATTATTATTATTATTATTATTATCATTATTATTTTCACAGTTTCTGCTACATGGTTTAGAGGTCACACAGATATATTCCTATCAAAACATGATTTCCGTAGTGCAATACATTTAACATACATTATTTTATGAAGTAAGTAGAAGGTAAACAATTCAACAAATATAAATTTGAACACTTAAATTAATTTATAAATTGAACAGTAAATAATTTTAACATATGAATTTTACTTAGGAGCCCAAAAATCTTCTGACTAAAGAACACGTGCTCAGGATCACAACTTTTTATAGATTGATGATAATTTTCGTCTTGATCCCCAGTCTATTCGGAGAGTGCTTCAGGACGGTAGGTATCACACTTGTTGCTGAGAGGACGATCGGAACAATCTCCACGTCCAATACATGCCACTGCTCCTTTAACAACTTGTGTTGGTTCTCTGTACTTTTGAATTTTATTTTTGTGTGCCGTGTCGAGATTGCTGGTATATACATCAGCTATGTCTATCAGACATACTTTTCTTTTAGATGTATCTCAGAGTATCACATCTGGCCTGTTATGATGGACTGTTCTGTCGGTCAATGCGCTTCGGTCCCAGTATAGCTTATACATGTTGTTCTCGATGACATCTTGTGGATGGTTCTTGTAATATCAAAATCACCAGCAATTCCACATTCCCTTGCAAGTTTGGCGTGAGTGATTCGTGATACAATATCGTGCCTCTGTTTACAATCCGTTGGGGCCAGCATACTGCAACCAGTAATGATGTGCTGGATCGATTCTTGTCCTACACTACTAGCTCGGCAGGCATCAGAAGGCACTTCGGGGTCTTTAATAATGTGATTGAGATATTTTCTTGTCACAATTACCTGGTCATGGATTGCCATCAAGAATCCTTCAGTCTCAGGGTACAGATATCCTATTTTAAGCCACTTGTACGACAAGCAGGCGTCGATATTTGATTTACCATGAAGTGGTTTTTGTTTCCATCGTTCTAACTCCTCGGCTTGAGTTGATTGTTCATGTAGAACATTTTGCTGTTTACGATTTAGGGGGTGTATAGTTCAGATCTCCCTACGGTATTACTCTGTGTAGCTGAGATGACAAGGCTTACTCATTGAAATACTCTCTCATGTCCATCATCAGTTTGCATGTAGATTACCAATCTTTCAGATACCCCTAACCCTTGGGTTGCCTTGGTATTGAAACCCAACAGGTCGTGTGGCTGGAACGGGAACGGGAATTTCAATAATAATAGACATAACATTTGCATTAATAAACATTTACTCACTAAAATGATGATGATGGTGATGATTTACATTAATTACAATAAGAAAAAAACGACCCTTTCTTTTATTAGAACATTAGCCATCTATAAAATTAATTACAAAAACACAATGGGTCGTCATAAATACTCGTGCTGAAGGCACCTTCTCCCCCCCCCCCCCGGCTTCGCTTAGCAAGTGTTTGACCGCATTTATGCGGGAGCTAAGCGGATTATTACCCTCATTTTCTGTCGGCGGGCTTCAAAGCACGCCCGGTGGTGGAGTCGTCGGCCTGCGTTCTGGAGCGAGCCGCCCCCTTCCAGGCAGAGGCGGTGAACACAGGGGCTCCCAGCGTGACCGTCTGACGTCGCCGCGTTTTCTGAGGTCCACTACTTCAACCAACGTCACCAACCTCAGGCAGCAACGGTGTTCATCGGCGATGATTGATTGGAAGCCAATCAACTTCCGTACCAGCGGTCGCGGACGATAGTCATAACGCGGTATTGACTTTAGGCGCGAGACTGCATCCCTTTTCGCCTGAATTTCTGACAGAGTGCGCGAGGGGTCAACTTCCCTCCGCAAGAGGCTTCGAATGATACGTGAGGTCGTGAGCAAGCGAAGTGAAGTTAATAACTTGAGTTTCAGACAGTGCCTTACTGAAGTCAAGTGAATACTCGGAGCCAAGTTAAAAAATCAAGTGACTACTCGTATCCGTGTCACGAAATCGAATGGTTACTCATGGCCGGGCTACTCCAATGATCACTCGTGACCGAGTCAAGAAAACAATTCGAATCGAGTGCTCGTGGCCGAACTATCAAATCGAAATCGACCACTCGTGGCCGAGTTATGAAATCGAATGACTACAGAGCGGCGGCCTGGTAACAGCAAACCTCGGTACCCCCTCCCTCAACAACGTGCATCCTCCCGATACGTGAGGTAGAATTTCGCGGAGCAGGGTGGAGGCGTGTGTCTAACCAATCACATGGGAACCCTTTTCTCAACGGCCAGAATGTCCGTTGCTGTTATAAAAAAACTTCGGGCCTGTTTACTTCGCATCCGCACGTGCGCCACTGACCGTTGGGTCGTAAATTTGTCTCCCGAGAGGGCACAATTAGCATTGGGTTGCTTTTACGAGCAATCGCGTGGGTGAATAAGGGGCTCTTAAATCTCTTACAACCCCTCGCCTCAATAGCCGAACGGGCACGGGTACCTACGCCCCCCTTTCGCAGCAGCGTCGCGGGCGCCCGCTTTTATTCCTTCTTTTTTTTCATGGAAATTTATCAGTGCACGAGCTTGTACCGTTACAGTATTCTTGGTCAAAGTGTGATACGCAAATCTCCAGTATTCTTCTTTTGGTGTCTCATATTGCTGACGAAGTTGTTCAAGCAGTGTATTTTCAATAAAATCTTCAGTATTGGTGCTCATTTCAGCAATCATCTTCTTGCTGGATTACTGTGACCAGTTGAGCTATTTGAGGCATTAATTGCGCAAAGGACTCTATTGTTTCTTTCCGTCCGTTATTCCGTCGCATTTCTATCTAGGATTCGACTTTAATTTCCTCTCTCCTGATTCGCGAGACGTAGTATTCAGACGTGTATATTAACACTCTTCGGTCTGCAACATTCTGTTCTGTCATATGAGTTAAGTGTGGGTAAAGTTCCATAAAAAATTTTATAATTCCTACCGGTAACCTAAATAGACTGTTTCTCAACGGGTAGTGCCCTGGAATATCCTTACAATATTTCCATTCACGTCAGTTGTCTATTGTGACCTCCGTCGTGGCAGGCCTGCCTGAGTGGTTCCAAGTGATGCCCAGGAAACACTGTTGGCAAGTGCAGCTGATTCTTTTTGGGTGCTGCGTTTGGCGACGGTTGTAGTTTCGGGTGGCCCGGTGTACGCCCGCTTGTTCAGAGTCACACCACTAGCGGCTTGCATTCTGTCACGACCAGCTCCAGCTCCAGCTCCAGTCGCGCCCTGGCGATCACCAGGCAGCGGCCTTACGACTGTTGTATCGGCTCTCCATATGGTTGCCTGATATGGGTTGCCATTGCCCTGTTAGCCGTTACTAGTACATTAGTAGACCCCTACATGCTCTTCGCTCGGACGTAGGGCTGGACTTCGGGGGACTTTTATTATTATTATTATTATTATTATTATTATTATTATTATTATTATTATTATTATTATTATTATTATTATCATCTTACATTATTCACAGTATCTACTGGTCGGTATGTCAACCACACACAACAATGATGACCAGGTGTGTGGTTGCTTTACTGAAGGTTCAGATGGCTTCTGACAATACGGCATGTATTCAAAATTACTGACTTTTGCATATTACATATATTCCTGGCATTCAAGTGAAGACACTCCAGTGCCCGAAGTGTCATTTTCGGGATCACTCCTGTATCTGATATTATTATAGGCACAGTTGTCACTTTACTGAAGTTTCACTGAGTTGCGACTTCATGGGCGAGGTCGGTATACTTCTGGATCTTCCCTTGATATTTTCCCGATATGTTGTGGGTATTGGGGTATTGATATATCGATAAGGAAAACCTGCTGATATTTTCAATCAATGTACTTTATATCGGGTCTATTGCCGCTGACATGTCTGTCAGTGATAATGGAGCGATCCCAGTAGAGTGTGTACTCACTACTTTCAAGCACATTCT